>CM033466.1:1110344-1252844 GCA_019425755.1 Amaranthus cruentus
CAAACACAGTTGTGCATGTAGCATGTACATCTCTATCATTGTTGTAGAGGTTGAGTCTTGGGTTGTGCGACTTTCAGTATGACCGAATCAGTGCACAAAAGCTTTAAGCAAGTATCACAAAAGTGGATGGTTCAATAAAGTTGTTTATAATGGATGTCTTTTTTCTCCGTTCCTATTGTCTCTAATATGCTACTGCTCCCCCTTCTATCTCACAATTTTATTTAAATAAAGAAAGAATGGCTAAACAAGAAAAGCTGATCATTTTATTTTAACATGAACTCGACTCAACGAACCAACAACATTGCAACATCATGCTCGACAACATAGTTGCCCAACCAATAGATTCTCCTACTGCTACCTATATATGTGCATCTTTCACACCTTTGCAACACATTGACGATCTAAAATATTTATATTCATATTATTGTTAATAAAAGTGTATAAAATAACATTATCGAATTAATTCGATAATGCAGTTTGAGGGACCGCCACAACTAGTTACTTATAAAATATGATCAACATTTTGACACTATTCATATTTGCCCAAATGAATAGTATTTTCTACTTTAGTTGTGATCATGCCACGTGTAACCAGCAAGCATTCAACACCTTTGATTTGAGTCTTGACCTGCACCTGGTATGTTTTTCCCCGTTCATTCTTTTTCACGCCATTTAACTTCTTCAGATTACATTTCTTTGGCTTCCTCTCCCTCTTTTTCCTCTTTTCCTCTTTCCTCTATGGTTTTTCAATTCTGATCGTTGCACTTTTGGTACGTTTTTATTTCATCTTTTTGTTCTCGTTTGATTAATTTCTTTCCATTTTTGTTTTGATTTTCATCTGAATTCTTTTTCGTTTGATTTTCGTTTTTGTTCAGCAAATTTTCAGATTTTTATTTTTGGTTTGCAAAATTTATGTTTTGATTCTGCACAGAAATACCTCAGAAAGATGATGGGTTTTGTCACTTTCGTCGGTATTAGGGTTTGATCGGTTATTTGTTTTTTCAGTTCTAGGTTTTCCATTAGGGTTTGATCGGTTATTAGGAAGAAGGTGATTTGTTTTTTCAATCCTAGGTAATAGCGTTGTTATGTCTTCCTTCACACAGAAACCAAGCAGAAACAAAAACCCAATCAAATCAAAAACCACCTCTTGATCTCTTAGATCCGCTCTTCTTCAATGGCTTTCTCTGAAGACCGCGAAAACTTTGTCTACATCGCCAAGCTCGCTGAGCAAGCAGAATGCTATAATGGTCTAGCTTTTCTCTTTTAATTTGTTTGCTTGCTCCTTTACAGTACTTCTGAGTGTTTATAGTCTAGGTCCTTTTTTGATTGATCTCTTGATTTGAGGTGCTGAATTGTTGCAGAAATTGTTGTTGCGATGGCTTCTAGATTTTTCTGAGAATTGGATTTGAAGTTATTTAAAGAATAATTTTTACTGGTTTTTGAATTTTTACTACCATATTGACTATATCATTTAGCCATCACAAGTATTTCATTGTTCATTTTATAGTCATTTATAGTCTTGAATCACTAATGGATGTTCTAGGATGCATATCTTTTGTGATCGTTGACATTTTTTTTGTTTCATTCAGGTAGAATGTACACCAGATCTTCACAAAGGTTTTGTTATAAGATCAACTTTATCACTTTATTGAAAAAATCAGGTAATTTGCTTTGTTCTATGATTTCTTTGTGTTTCATGTTTTACTTTTACTTTTTCTGGTTCTACCTCTTTTCGGTTTCTTCTTGATTCTTTATTTGATTTGATTTGATTTGATTTTCTCTATTTATGAAATCTGAAATTTAGGGTTTGGCTTTTGTTGAAAAATCAGGTAATTGTTTGATCTTTGAGTACGATTGCAAGAAAGATGAAGACATTGAAGATAATGACGATTATTAGGAAGAGGAAATTGATGATGAGGATGATGAGGTTAGACATTTGTGGGTTCTTTTTGATTTTCAAGTATAGTTTTTGCGTTACATCACTTGAGAATTGTATTCAACATTCATGTCTTACAATTGAACAAACAAAACGGTTGAATTTGAAACTGGACAAAGAAAACGCATTCAAGAAATGATAATCTTGGACTGTAAGACCGTGCTTTCAAGAAATAACTCACTGGATTTGATTTCAATTCAAAAAGTTATTTGACTTTGTTGAAAAAATCATGTAATTTGCTTTGTTCTATCATTCATGAAATCTAAAATTTAGGATAATGTTTGTCATTTAGTTATGAAATGTAGTTTAAAATCATGAAATTTAGTATTGTATTCAATATTATGATTTTGATCTAAGAGGCTGTACTTGCTGATTATGTTGCTTGAAATGCACACAATTGTTTGTTCATATGCATCTTCATTTTAGCATTTTTTGTTTGCACTTTAATTTTACTGGATTGTCGGTGTGTTTTCAATTCACGTTGAATGTTTCTAAAATTTATGATAATGTTTGTCATTTAGTTATGAAATGTAGTTTAAAATCATGAAATTTAGAATTGTATTCAATATTATGATTTTGATGTAAGAGGTAGTACTTGCTGATTATGTTGGTTGAAATGCACAACAACTGTTTGTTCATATACATCTTCATTTTTAGCATTTTTTTTACTGGATTGTCGATGTGTTTCCAATTCACGTTGGGTTTGGGAAATTAATGTTTGTTGATTAGCCAATACGTTGTGTTGGGGAAATTAAATGCACAAATGTTTGCTTTAGATTAAATTGATCAAAATTGATTGATCTAAATTTAGATTATATCCTTATTAATTTAATTTAATTTTTATGTTGTTTTTAGTTTAATTTTTATGTTGTTTGCAGTTTAATGTTTGCAATTAAATTTAAACTCACAATCTATGTACATATCAATTAAATTTTGATCTAAATTTAGATTATTTCCATCAATTTGATTGTTCTTTAGATTAGAGGCTTTGTTGGGTTGGATGATTTTACATAGAACAAAGAATTCCTTTCTTTGAAAGTTTAATTTAATTTATTTATATGCTTATCAATTTAATTTAATTTTTGTGTTTGCAGTTTGACAATATGTTTTTTCTTACATCTTGATTAGTATTTGTATAGAGTTTGACAGTTTGTAGTTTATTTTGTTCTGTGATTTGATTAGTGTTACAAAGATTTAGAAATATTTCTTGCTCTATTTAGGAATTTGTTGGAGTTCACATATTGTTGTTTTTGCCTAATTCTGGTTTTTTTTTTGGCTTTCTGGGGTTGCAGTCAGGGCTCTAACTGCCTTCAAGGAATCCATCATGTGTTTTTATGCAATTGTTGTTGAGTTTGAAAGTTTTATAGTACTATTTTTGAATGGTTTTATGAGGAGTTTAACTTTTGGTGGATCAAAAATGATAATAGTGGCTTGAGCTTATTCATAATTGTATTGTACTAGCATTGATATATTTAGATCATAGAGCTTCTTGAGGGATTGGAATTTGTCATGTAGGCCTTCAAATTTTCATGTGGGACGGATGGGCTCGGGAAGAATTGTGTATCTCAATGTCTTTAATTCTCGTCACTTTTCATGTGGGACGGATGAGCTTCTATGATATATTTAGATCATAGAGCTTCTTTAATTTTCATGTGGGACAGATTAGTGCCTCATGATCGAGGAAGTCGGAGTATCTCTGCTGCTTCAGATAGAGATGCACACTTCACTTCACCGGCTGTCGAAATTGTCCCTTTAAAGGTAACTAATTTGCTATAAGGCTAAGCAAATATGAAATTGTTGATACTAATTATGTTGAAATCCTTTGAATAATAATAATGGCAACATGACAAGGTAATTGTTTCTTAGGTGGTGCAGACTTCTAAGTATGAAGGAGAACAAGCTAACAGGCAAGGGCTCCATGAATTCAAGGTCTTTCCTTGGCTCATTATAATTGTTAATTCTTTTGTTTTGTTAAATTTTGAGATTTTGCAGTCCGAAATACAACTTTTTGATTGATTTAATGTATTGAATATATACCATATAAATTGCAAACGTATTGAATTACATACTCGTCTATTAACCGAATGTGGAGGGTTCATTGTATGTAGTGGCAAGTTTAAGAATTCTAAAGAGGGGTAAAATATCACTTATACTATAATTTTGGATGTGGTTGTACTCCACCTAATGTACTATATATTGTAACATAAACATCAAATTAAATTTTATAAAATCACTATCAAAAAGAAAAGAAATATCAAACACAAGAAGAAAAGTGACCTCTTACAACATATTAAGATATCGTAACAAATAACATACCATCCATCTTTTCTTTGTCTTTCAATATTAAACTGTTTTTGTCCAAAAAAGAAGCATAGCACTTGCAACCTCTTGTTACAATATGGAATCGTCAATTATTTTATGGAGCCTTATCACATTCACAAAGTGATTGATTAACTACTTTCTGCAAATAATCAAAATTTGTACAACTACTTTCTGCAAATAATCAAAATTTGTTTAGCAAGTGTTTTGGCTTCAATGAGATCATTAATGACAGATTTGCTTAGTGTTTGTACTTATGTAGTATTTTTTTACTTCACATTCTTTTCCTTATTTTCCTTGAAAGAGGATAATGCTCAATTTTGGCATTAAGTCTTTGGCATTGTGTCTTGAAACAGGCTTGTGGTTATTAACTTTTCCTTATTTGTAAATGTATTTGTAAATGATAGAATGAATCTGTGATTGATGGCATTGTAACCCAGAAAGATTATAGTGATAGTACAAGCTTTCGAGAGGCTTGTGGCTCTCCAATATGAGTCAAGAACTCATCCCAAATCTATTACAAATGAATGGAACCATATTCCTTCCTTTCTAATCTACTTATACTATTTTCTTATTCCTTAAATTAACTACTTAGTACTTACTAATTACTGTTTATTAGGTAATTCCTATGTTGTCCCTCCTAAGCCATTCATTACAGATGTCTTAGCATTATATATTTATATGAACATAAAGTTAACCCAAGACTATGAATTATGGATGTTTGGCTTATGGTCTTATAAACAACTTAGAGTGTATTGATAACTCTTTGACTAATTTTCTGCTTTTACTTACCAGTAAGTAAGATTAGAAATTCAGGAGTCGCGTTTCAAGTGTCTTGTATATGTTGAAGAAGTTAATTTTCAAATCTTGGTTTCTTGACTTAGATTATTAAAATGCAGAAATTAGTTTTATCAATTTCTTTGTAATTCACATGTTTTGAAAAAATTCAGATTTTTGTTGAATTATATTTTCAAATCTTGGCTTCTTGACTTAGATTATTGCTCATATTCGTTTCTTATTTGGTAGCCTTTTTGTTCTTGATTCCATTACAATCTCTAAAGTTTCTATCTTTCTTGCATTAACTGATGTGTTGGAAGTTAAATAGCTGGCAGATCTTGATTAAGTATCAATATTGTGGAAATGTTCGTAGGCTTCTTTGTTGTGTTTGGAAATGGCTGCCTTCTTTCCTTTCTCTCTTCCTTTGCATCCTTCTACCTCTATTAATGCAGAACTTTCATTATTATTGTTGGTGATTGGATAAAGATGCAATCTAAATCGCTGGATTCTTCTGTTGATTGTTTCTTTCTTTGAAATTTGATTCATTATCTGAATTTTCTTGCATGTTGATTTCTTGCTTGGGTTTCATCCTTTAATACTACTTTAGTGCTCATGGTTATTTGCTCAATTGCTTGGGTCTATATTTTTCTTCATGATTTTTTTGTTACTACTTTTAGTGCTCATGATTGTTTGCTCATTTTTTATAATTCTGATTTTTGCATTGGTGTCAAGTGATAATTTCAATTCAATGTGCAGTTGTCTAATGGATAACAAAGTGATAGCTTATGAAGTTGATGATGAGGATGAGCAAGAAGAAGACAACGAAGACGTTGATTCTGCCTTTAGCCGTGTTTCTTTCACTTTAATCGAAATACGTAAAATATTATCATAAAACTCGAAAGTATAACTTTTGCACGAGGCCCCACAACTGTTGCATATAACTACTCTTAATCAGCCACACTTAATTAAACGTGACCAGGAAAATACATTTAGGCACGTTTAATAAACGTGCGTGACAGAACATTAGCAACCCATATAATCGCGACTAAAATCGGGTTAAATAAAAAAAAAATTAGTAATATTCCCACGCTGACAAGCATGACTAAACCCACTTAAAATTTTAATTAAAAAGCAAACCTTATGTCATCCTAACCATATTAAACATTTTCAGATACTTCATCTTCCCTAACCTTCTTTTTGACGGCGCTTATGTTTTCTGCATCCATTTCGATCCATAAGCTTGAGCTGATCTTCGTCCATGTCATTTAAATACTTAATCCAAAGGATCCGTCAGTAATTAACCTCCTCCTTATGCCACCGTTTGTCTTTCTTTTTCAACGGTTAAACGCAATACCAGTGCACTACATTACTCCATGACTCTTCTTTTCGTGATTTATTCTAAATTCTTACATTTTATAGGATTTTTAGGGTTATTATTAATGTGTTCTTAAATATTGATTATTTTGCAATTTTGGATGAATTTTCTTGTTGAGTCCTGTTTAGAGTTTATTGTTTTTGATGTTTATGGATTTAGGAATTTTAGGGTTTATTTTAAATTGTTCTTGGTTATGATTAAATTGTCTTTAATTTTTATATTCAGGGTTTATTGTTTTTGATATTTTGGGATTTTTTTTACATTATGATTAAATTGTCCTTAATTTTTATATTATTGTTGTTTTGTGCTAATCTTTTGCTATTTATAATAGGTTTAAGATAACACAATCTACTCTCATGGCCATCTGTACCGTGTTTTAGTCCACAGGTATGTTGTCCTCAAATCTGGAATATATTGCTTCGGTTCTTGTTTTCAGTTTTCTTTTTTCACATTTTTTCACTGTATATCGATGTTTGTGATGCTCATGTTTATGTGCTTTTATGCTGAAGTATATTTGCCTTATTCCGCAAAAACGTTTTTCTAGCACTACATCTTCACTGGAGGAGCTAATGAGGTATGTTTATGTTTTGAAAATGTTATCTCACTCTATATTCACTTATACATTGCAAATAAGCCAGTTGCTCTTCAACCAGTAAGTAGTGTGTCATGTGTGCAATGCAAATGCACAAAAACAGTAAGTAGTGTGTTGCACAGTGATCCAAGCATTATATGAAGCACACTAACACAGTGAATCATTTCTCATGTAGTGTGTTGTGCATTTTTCTGTTTGTTTCTCGATTGTGCGCTGGGTTTCATGTACGTTCCTGTTTGGTTTTTTTGATTGTTCATCTCTGAAGTGTAGGTGCGTTTTTTTCAATTCGTTTGGTCTCGTTTTCAGGTTTGGATCTTCAATTTTATCTGATTTTTGGAATGAATTTTTCATTTTCATTTAAGTCCTACAAATAATCACTGCAAAAGAATAATTAAATAACGACTACTCATTTCATCGCCATTTGATAGCTAAATGGTCAAAAAGTGGACTGGGCGACGGGCTAGCGATAAAACTTAAGGTGGACGCCTTTTTACTGGTCGCTAAAATAAAAGTAGACGCCATTTCCTCGCCATTTTTCATGAAAACAAGGGCGACGAACAGGCGACGAACTGCTCATCGCAACCTGCTGTTTGTCAATGGCGATTAACAGTGCCGTCGCCAACTCCTCGCCAAAAGAATCTGAATTTGGCGACCACCTCCCTGTCGCCAGCCCGTAGCCGTACCTTATATCTTAGTCTCTTTGTATTTTTATTTGCTTTTTTCCGTTCATATATATAGTTATAATATTAATATAAACTTATTACTTATATAAATATATAAAAAAACATTGTAATATTACAATTAAAATAAGAAATACATATTATATGAATTATATAAAAAAAAATTTTAATATTAAAATTTAAACAAGAAATACATATTATATACATATTATATGAAGAGGTAGTATCCATATATGGTGAGAAAGTGGAGTTTCTGTGGAGCCTTGAAGAACTGTACTTTCAATATCCTTAAGAAGCTTCTTAATGCTGATGCTTCAATTCCTAATGGCCTTGAATAATGGATATGAGAATATGGGGGAAATGTGCTTGCTATGGATCCATTACCTCTTGTTAACAAAGCCTTTCATCTGGTTCAGAATAATGACCATATGGATCATAAGGAGAAGATGAAGAATTAGAGTAGGAATAGTGATGGCCGGTGTTTTTGGTAACAAATGTAATAGTACTTGAAGATGAAGAATTAGAGTAGGAATAGTGATGGTATTTTTGGTATTTGGGTGTTTTTGATTTTGGTTTAAAATTGAAGAATATTGAAGAAAGTTTTGGTCTGATCTACAATTACAATTAACTGAGAGGAAATATCTTGACAGAGTGAAGAAATGGAGAGAAGAATGTGGAAGCATAGAGCATTTAAAGAAGGGAAGGGAAAAGGAAGGAATAAAGTGTTTTTCTTCCAAATCTTTTCTCTTTAGGAGAGATTATCTTCTTAACAAAATTTGTTCACATTTTCCTTCCAAATCCCTCCCCTTTAAATCCCTTCCCTCCAAATTTGTTATCCAAACAAGGGATATCTCCTCCCTCTAAATCCCTCCCCTTCCTTTCCCTCCATTTCCTTCAATCCAAACACACCCTAAAAGCAGAAAAATACGAGGAATTTGAGAAGAATTTAAGTGCAGAAAAAAGCTCAGTCGTTTTATACCTTAAGTTGAAGTTCAATTACATGAACAAAAATGATTTTCGAATGATTAAGCTAGCTTGGTATTTCCGTAGATTGCTGGAGAATAGAGTTGTTTTATCGGAATCCATGCCCATTCTTCCGCTTCATCATTTGATTTGATTATCCCATAAGAACTAAATGGAAAAAAAAATCAAAATTGCATCTAAATGGGTATTAAAATAACTAATAATTAAATTAACAAAAGTGTGAGACTAACCCCTAGGTATTAAAATTTTCCTAGTTTCTCAACTTAATCTCTTTCTCCTTTCAACATCACAGTTCCTCTCCACTTCGCTTCCTGTTTCTTGCCTCTGAAAACTCTTCCTGATTGGTTTCTCCATGATCGGAATTTTCTTTCAAAAAGTATTTGCTAGACATACAAAGCAGAAAATTCATATACAAATTGCTATCATAAATGTGTCTAACATGAGAAGGGGGAATTGAAATGTTAACTATTACAAAGATATCCACTAATTAAAGTTGTGAATCTTAAAACCTTGCTACAAATATTCAATTGAGTTCAAGCTAACTTGCACCACAGTCACGCTTAAGACTATTATCAGTAATTCCTAGTGATTCATACAGTGCTATTATCATATCCGGATAATAGTTGTTGCAATACTCAATCAATTGAACATTATTTTGAAAAGGTACTCCTGTTTGCAAAAGAGTACAAGGTAGATATTTTTTTAGCAAATCATGGTTTGCTTACATAATCAAATGCTTATGTAGTAGTGAAACATACTGGTACCCTACACATGCGATAAAAATGAAAGAAAGTGCCTGACAAAAACTTGATTAAACAGTCGATTTCCTCGCTTGGATTCACTCTGTGTTGGTGCAGATGTAACCAAACTCATTAGATTTGGATCATTTGACAACTTAGCCCGCCAATTCCGTAAAACCTGTGCATGATCCGGGTTTCTTGCAACAACATTCTTTACGCAATCGACTATCTCCAAGTTTGATAATGCTATAAATTCTAGTTTGTTTTGTCCAAAATCATGGTGAGCATATGAATTTTGCAATTGAACTAGCCAATGACTTAAAAAGAAAAATCACAGGTTATTTTATGCGCATTAATTTCATAACATAACAAAATGAATCATTATAACATTTCACAAATCAGGCTATCATTCTCCTTTACATAACAAAAATTCATTATGTTTATTATTTAATATTTGAATTAATTAAAAACACAGAACATATTCAAAGTTACGCCTGAAAAATTGATTCATGTTTCTTTTGTGTGCGTCACTAAATAGCTTATAAGCTTTCCTAATTGAAAAAGACCCTACAATTTCATAATCTCTCTTCCCTTATGGTCTCTAGCTACCACTTTCACTGAACTACCCTACCACCCACGTTAACCGAACCTGAACCACCTCCTAAGTCCTACACCTACCCACCCCACCTAACCCTAACCAAACTGAACCCACTCCACCTGCCTAGAAAAACCCACCATCTTAATCCAAACCCGTATCCCCTCCCCACCACCCTTACCCACCACGATTAAAAAACCAAAAAACGCATCAACCACCACATACCAACCGCGACACTAGCCTCCACATCCACCAAACACGGAACTAGCCACCACATCCACATCCACCACAACAGCAACCGAAAAGAAAAATTAAAGAGATTCAAAAAACATACTTTAGTAACCGAATTGGGTTTGAATGCTTAAATTTGGTTAAATATTCCGACGAGGAAAGAGAAAGAGAATCCAGGATTTTTTTGTTTGATTTAATATTCCGACGGAATTTCCCTATTTAAGAGTTACAAGTCTAATGACTGTTATTTTAAATTTTTTGTTTAATAAAAATCAATTTACACTATGATGTCGGCCTAGTTTTTAAAATGATAATTCACTTGTTATCACGTTAAAAGGAGTAAATTAAATACGATTGAAGCATGAACTTTGAAAAATAATACTTTATACGAAGTATTAAAGTTTACTTATTAATAAGTTTTCTGTTAATGTGCGAGTTATCAACTTAGTTTCATCATTGTTGATGAATTGACAATCTATCCAGATTTGATTCCGTAAGCTTCTCAAATCGTTAAGTTTCCACCATTTACACACACAAATAAATTAGCATATTTGATAAATGGATTACAACACTTCATTAAAAAGAAACGTGAGGTTGCTGAGTTACACCAATGCAATTACCTTGTGTAATTGATTCTACAATCGCTAACACACAATAAGGCTCCTCGTTGCTTATATAGATGTTATTCTTGTCCAAAAATAAATTGATTTAGAGGAATAACCATGCATGACAATAAACCTCAAATCTCTACATATTTTATTGATAAAATATTAATAAGATAATAAAAAAAGGAAATCATTTAAAAAAGTGTGTTTACGAAAAAGTAATACTTGTTGGATAATTTATTTTAACATATCGGTCATTCTAATAGGGATTCTATTATAATCAAAATATACCATGCTAGGGCGATTATTGTTTATCTAAGTAGCCAAGGTTGTTCCAGAAAATGTGGTAAGCTAAAACATATTTTGTCCCAGCTACAGCCGGAGGAAAACAATCCGCAAACTCAGAAGGAGCATGTTTCTGAATAGTTGCAAATATCTTATTGGCTATAACTGGTTCATGTTCAACCATGTAAAAGCCTGGATAAGGAGTATTGTTGTCCATAACTACATTTTCAGAATACTCAGTGGTAAAATTTATTTTTCCCTTAACAAAACAAAATTTTCGCTATGTTATTATTGGTCTTTAGAGCAGCATCATAATCATCTAACTCATCGAGTAGAATCCAAGTGTGAAATTTGTACTACAATGTTTCTAATGGTAAAATATTTTTAATTCGTTCTAGCTAAAACTTCTTTTTTTTGACTTTTGTTTTAATAAAAAATAAAATTGTAAGAATAAATTTTTTTATACATGCAAGATAAATGGATATAACTTAAAGTATTTTCACTTTAACAAAATCAAAGAAAAAATATAATTATCTCTGTCTATACTAGCTTTACTGGATGAAAGATTTGAAGAATAATAATGAAAGAGATGAGTTATGAGAAATACCCTATAAAGTAGTATATACTCCCTCTGTCCCTATGCTTTTGCACCCATTAGATATTGAGTGATATTTAGTGGAAAGTGAAATTTGGTTGGAGAATAAGACAAAAAACAATTGGATGATAGGAATGAGTGGTTAAGATGGAGAGAGAAAATAAGTTTGTGGATGAGATTTAAAGAAAGAAGTGGGGTTATTGTCAAAAAAAGAAAGGTGCAAAATAAGTGGGACAAACTAAAAAGGAAAAGGTGCAAATTGAGAGGGACAGAGGGAGTATATATATAGGAATGGATGTAAAGAAAAACACACTACGTAAAATTGGGTGTATGTCATGAAAAAGAGGATACATGCAAATATCTTTTGGTTCTCCCTACAAGTGCATGAAAATACTCATTAATTCTCCATAATAACCAAAAGGTAATTACTGGTTTCTCCAAGAAAATAACCATTGCTTAAATACAATTAAATATTGATTCTCCATAAAATGATAGCATAAAAAATATCCATTGGTTAAATACAATGATGCATGAAAATACCATTGGTTCTTCATGTCTCTCCTTAGTCTTGTCAATTAGAAGCAACGTGATCTGCAATTTAGAGTACTGCAACTGTGAGCTTTGAACATTGCATTTATACTTCCTCATAACCGATAGTGAAACATGTGCATGTAGACTTTAGCATTGCTATACTGACTTGGGCTGGCGTTGCGACTTTATTTTGATTCAAAGGAAAAAAAGCATGCAGTTGAAATAACTCACTTAGAACGCCTTTTAAAAGATTACGTGGTACGATTGGATTTTGTTTAAGTGAAAATAATATGAGTTATATTCATTTTTCTTGCATGTATAAAATTTTATGTTCTTACAATAATTGTCTTATAATTTTATTTTTTATTAAAAAAAAGTCGGAAGAAAGAAATTTTAGCTAGAACGAACGAAGTAAATATATTTTACCATTAGAAACATAGTAGTATAAATTTCACACTTAGATTCTACTCGGTGAGCGAGATGATGATGACGACGTTCTAAAGACCATTAATAACATTACGAAAATTTTGTTTTCTTAAAGGGAAAAATTGAAGTTTACCGTTGAGTATTCCGGCAATGTAGTTATGGACGACAATACTTCTTATCGGGCTTTTACATGGTTGAACATGAACCAGTTATAGCCAATAAGATATTTGCAACTATTCACAAACACGATCCTTCTCGGTTTGCGGATTGTTTTCCTCTGACTGTAGCTGGGACAAAATATGTTTTTTGCTCACCACAATTTTTGGAACAACCTTAGCTACTTGGATAAACAATAATCGCCCTAGCTTGGTGTATCGAATCCCTATTCAAATAACAAATATATGAAAATTAATTATCCAATAATTATTACTTTTTGTAAACTCACTTTTTCAAATGATTTCCTCATTTTTTTTAATTATCTTATTACCATTTTATCAATAAAATATGTAGATATTTGGGGTTTATTGTCATGCATGGTTATTCCTCTAGAATCAATTTATTTTTGGACAAGTATAGCAACTATATAAGCAACGATGAATCTTATCGCGTGTTAGTGGTTGCAGAATCAATTATACAAGGTAAATTGTATTGGTGTAACTCAGCAACCTCACTTTTTTAAAATTAAGTGTTGTAATTCATTTATCAAATATGCTAATTTATTTGTGTGTGTAGATGGTGCAAAGCATAATCGGATATCCGATCCGAAACATGTAGTTGGATCGGATATCCGATATTAGACAATAATCGAATCGGATATTCGAGATATCCGATGCCTATGAGAAAAAATTGAAAATTTCCAGTCGGATATTCGAAATATCTGATATCCGATATCCGAATTTAGTCAAAATAATTTATTTATAAAAATATAATTTTATTCTTATGAATAACGGATAATTGAAATTACTTATTATTTTGGTTATCCGAAATCCGATATCCGACAATTCAAAAAAAATGTCGGATATTCGGATATTCGAATCTACAAACATTGATATCCGAATTTGTATCCGATATCCGAATTTTCGAATCGGATATTTGATCCAAATTGTAATTTCGAATCGGATATCCTAAAAATCGAATCGAATATCATATCGAATCATCGGATAATCGGATCATAAGATAGTTTTGCTCAACCTTATGCACGGATTTGAGAAGCTTACTGAACCAAATCTGGATAGATTGTCAGCAAATTAACAATGATGAAACTAAGTTGATAACTCGCGCATTAACAGAAAAGCTTGTTAATAAGTAAACTTTAATACTTCGTATAAAGTATTATTTTTCAAAGTCCATACATAATTCATATTTAATTTATCCTTTGTAATGTGATATTAAGTGAATAATCATTTTAAAAACTAGGCCGATCCCATAGTGTAAATTGATTTTTATAAACGAAAAATTTAAGATAATAGTTATAGACTTGTTATTCTTAAATAGGGAAATTCCGTCGGAATATTTAACTAAACCAACAAAATCTCGGATTCTCTTTTCTCGTCTCTTTCTCTTTCTTCCACTTCGTTTTTTTCCGTGGATTGTCTTTCCTCTTCTTTTCTCTTTCCTCCTTTTTCTTCTATTTCTCTTTCTATTTCCTTCTCCTCGATCTTCCTCTACATCCTTCCTCTACGCCCCTTCTCTTTCCTCACTTTTCTTCCTTTCGTGATGTTTTCCGGCCGGTGGTGTGACGGTGATGTTTTCTCTTCCTCTACGCCGCAAATGGATTTATTGGTCCTATTAAATCATGAAACGTCTAGATCTAGACTTTTCAAAGTCAAATTTGGCCTATTTAAACCAAAGTTAAGCATTCAAAGCCAATTCGGTTACTAAGGTATGTTTTTCGAGTCTTCAATTTTTTTTTTGATTGCTGTTGTGGTGGATGTGGATGTGGTGGCTAGTTCCGTGTTTGCTGGATATGGAGGCTAGTGCCGCGGTTGGTATGTGGTGGTTGGTGCGTTGTTTGGTTTTTTAATCGTGGTGGGTAAGGGTGGTGGGGAGGGGATACGGGTTTGGATTAAGGTGGTGGGTTTTTCTGGGCAGGTGGAGTGGGTTTAGTTTGGTTAGGGTTTGGTGGGGTGGCTAGGTGTAGGACTTAGGAGGTGGTTAAGGTGGGTGGTAGGGTGGTTCAGTGAAAGTGGTAGCTAGAAACCATACCGGAAGAGAGATTATGAAATCGTAGGGTCTTTTTCAATTAGGAAAGCTTATAAACTATCTAGTGACGCACGCAAAAGAGACATGAATCAATTTTTCAGGCGTAACTTTGAATATGTTCTGTGTTTTTAATTAATTCATATATTAAATAATAAACATAATGAATTTATGTTATGTAAAAGAGAATGATAGCCTGATTTGTGAAATGTTATAATGATTCATTTTGTTATGTTATGAAATTAATGCGCATAAAATAACCTGTGATTTTTCTTTTTAAACTATTGGCTAGTTCAATTGCAAAATTCCAATGGTCACCAAGATTTTGGACAAAACAAACTAGAATTTATAGCATTATCAAACTTGGAGATGGTCGATTGCGTAAAGAATGTTGTTGGAAGAAACTCGGATCATGTACAGGTTTTACGGAATTGGCGGGCTAAGTTGTCAAATGATCCAAATCTAATGAGTTTGGTTACATCTGCACCAACACAGAGTGAATCCATGTGAGGAAATCGACTCTTTAATCAAGTTTTTGTCAGGTTCTTTCTCTCATTTTTATCGCATGTGTAGGATACCGACATATTTCACTACTACATAAGCATTTGATTATGTAATTACACCATGATTTGCTAAAAAAATATCTACCTTGTACTCTTTTGCAGACTGGGGTACCTTGTCAAAACAATGTTCAATTGATTGAGTATTGCGACAACTATTATCCGGATATGATGATAGCACTGTATGAATCACTTGGAATTATTGATAATAGTCTTAGGCGTGACTGTCGTGCAAGTTAGCTTGAACTCAATTGAATATTTGTAGCAAGGTTTTAAGATTCACAACTTTAATTAGTGTATATCTTTGTATTCGTTAAAATTTTGACCTAGAAGTCGCCATTCTCATTTGCCTATCCTGCTCTTCGTCTTCCTTGGTGCTGCTCTTCGCCAACCACTCGAACCAGGTACAATGATCTTCTCCTTCCTTTCTTTTTTCTCTTTTCATTCTGTTGGTCATCTTCTTCTCCTCCTGACCAATTTTTCTCTTTTTTATCTGTTTTTTTCTTTTTTTTCTTCTCCTTATCGCCTGGCTGTTCCTTTTTTCTTCTCCTTAAAATAAAATAAATCCCAAAATTTTGACCAGTTACTTAATAATCGTTTGAAGTTGATTTCTTCTCCTTCCTGTTGTTTTTTTCTTCTCTTTTTTCTTTATTTTTTCTTTGAAGTCGTTTGAAGTTGATATCTGACTCTCTTTTATATAGCTTGAATTTTTTTTTATTTTTTTATATCTGATATCTGATTCTTGTATGAAGTCATACGAAATAAAGGTGTCTAATAAGTAACACTTGTTTGCATACTCACTTGTTGATTATTATTTTTTTATAGCTTGAATTTTTGTGAGTAATTATTGATTATTATTTTTGACCTAGCTTGAATTTTGAACAAAATTAGTGTAATTGTGTGAGTAATTGTTGATTATATTTTTTTATAGCTTGAATTTTGAACAAAATTAGTATAATTGTTGATTATGATGATTCCGATTTAGAATTTTAGTACTTTTTAAGTTGTGTCACTCAAAACTCAATTCAATTGTTTGCTTTCTTCATCTTTGCCAATATTTTAATTTTCTTTCAATTTCTTTTGTTAACTCTAGAGTCTAGACTATTTTATCGAGTTATCGTATGACTTTATGTGCTATAGTAGTGTTTATCTTACTTCTATGTTATTTTAATATGAAATTCATGTTGTTTTTAGTACTAAATATGTTTTAAAATTGATTTTGGAGCTTTTTAGCGAAATTGTGCGCCTCGCATACAAAAAGCCCGTGCCTCCGCCTCGCGCGTCGGAAAATAGGACCTTTTGCGCCTCGGTGCGCCTCGCGCCTCTTAAAACTAAGATGAGCAGAAAATGAACAAAATAAAAAATGCTCACCACATTTTTTCAAAATCATAAACAATGTAATATAAACAAACTTTTAAGCAATATATTTTACTTCACCATAAAAATTGTAACTAATTAAAAGATAAAAGTATTTTCTTTGCACCCAAAAAAATATTTTTGACATCCAATCCTTACAAAGCATAAAAGGGATTGGTTGACAAAAATATTATCATTATGAAAAAAAAAGATCTAAAAATACAAGGAAACCACCATTCTACACTCTCAAACCCTTAAAACATCTCCTTTACATATCTAAAAATACCCACCAAAAAGAAAACCTCCTACACATTTAAACTAAAACAAGAAAGATAAATAGAGACAAGGATTGTTGTATTGTACTTTTAATTATTTTAGCCTCTTTTTTGCGGAATATAAAATGAACAACAAATATTTAAACTAAAGCAAGAAAGATAAATGGAGACAAGAATTTTACGTGGAAACCTTCTAGGCCTAATAGAAGGAAAAACCACGACCACTCGGGATTTTAAACTTCTCTTAATAAGTTTTAGGCAATTAATTACAATTACATTAAACACCTCTTTTCATCTTGAAAAGCAAAGAATGGAGACTGAAATCATTAAAGTATAGGTGATGGTGGTGGTGATGGAATCAATTGTGGTGGAGGTGTGGCTGGTTTTGGTGAAGGAGGTGCACATGTGGGCTCTTTGGTGGAGTGTGAGTTAATCTCTTCATCCATTCCTACTAGACGCTTAGAAGCTAACCTACGCTTAGAAGCTAACCTACAGCTCTTTCTTGGAGTGAGCACTGGTTTCTTCTTCATCGGCATAAGAACCTCTTCATCACTTGAACTATCATCGGATTCATTATCCTCAAGTTCCTCACCTTCCCCCTCTCTTGAGGCTTCCCCCTGTTCTTGTGCCTCTTCTGCTTTTTCAGCATGGGCAGAAGGAACAGTCTCCTGAACCTTATTCTCCTCTTCCTCTGTTTCCTCTCCTTTTTCTTCTTGTACACCTTCTTCCTTTTCTTCCTCGCCCTTCTCCTCATCAGAACTAACTTCTTCAACCTCAATAACATCTTCCAGTATCCCTTTCTCATTCAAATTCAAGTGCAAATTCTTAAGACATTTTGCACCTATTTTATTATTTACGCTCATAGGGAACTGAAGACCATCCAACGGTACACCAAATTTCTTAAAAACGCAAGTCAATAATCCTCCATATCCAACCATAAGACCTTTCTCAATACAATCAGATAATGTGATATCATCAAAGAGGGAAAATTAATTTTTATGTGATTAGCCAAACAATAAATTAAGGTGGCATCACGAAGATTGACTTCACTCCTCTTAGAGTTGCCGGGTAAAATAAATCTGCGTGCAATGTTGTATAGTAATTTGTGGAGTGGTGTTAGTGAGTTGTGGATAAACCTCTTCTTATCATTTATCCCTAAAAATTTTAACATCGTTTTCTCATTAATCTCCGAAAAAACAATCTTGGACCCAACGTAGTATGTATCAAACCCTACTACAGGAACTCTAAACTAATCGCCCCACATTAAACTATTAAACTCAATTTTAATTTCCTTGACCATACTTGAACAAACACCATTCCAATTTGAATCTTTTGATGAACTCATGCATTAAATTTGGGAAAATCGGGTTGCAAGAAAAATCAAACATCAAATTTTCCCAACTCTGATTTTGTAAAATGGTGCCCACATCTACCGGAAAGACCATAGATCTGGGTCAGAATCCCTATTATCAAGGGCCGAAATACGTTATCCGGAGACCTTGCACCCCCTTCCATGGGAACCTACTGTCGCATTTGTCCCTGGAAAGTTTGATGTTGATGTATGTAGATTAGAGGGTATAACGGTCGTTTCCCCATCCTACAGGCCATATCCATTTGCTGCAATTGAAATGGCGCCCATATTTACCGGAAAGACCATAGATCTGGGTCAGAATCCCCATTATCAAGGGCCGAAATACAAAGCTGGTGCGGGACCGGCTAACTATTTTATCAGGCCCTCTTGGAGCGTGTCTCTGGACAAGGATTTGTCCATGATTCAAAAGAGCTGGGCGTTACCGGATGAGTATTTCTTGGTGAAGCCGAGGAAGAAGGACTGCGTGAAAGATGTGCCTAAAGGGTGCATGGCAATTTACAAGGACTCGATGGAAACGGGCCTAAGATTTCCTCTTCACCCCTTTGCGGTGGAGGTTTTGAATGCATATAATATTACAGTGTCCGAGTTATATCCCAACGGTTGGGGGTGTATAGTATCGTTTATTATGATATTTACAACAATAGGGGTAGAGTCGTCATTAACGGCTTTTAGGTATATATTTAGATTAAGGAGGTGTTCGGCGGCTTAAGGATTAGGCTGGGTGTCCTTCCAGCATCGGTCGGGTTTTTTGGTAGTAGACAAGCGGAAGGATAGCATGAAGCGTATTAGAAACGACTTCGTTTTTTTTATACAGTGCTGAGTCGTGGGCTTTCAAAACGAGCCATGACGAGGAGCTGAACCTCCAAATGAACAATAACGTGCCCCAATGCAACTTTGGTGAATTTTTTATCATCGAGCATGCAACCAAAGATGTAGAGTTAAGGGAACTTTAAACCCACTTTTGTACAAAGGAACTTTGTTGTAACTAGGACTCATCTACAAAATGAGTTGCTTTTATCAGCCCTAGGACTTGGTCCGAAATACCATAGGGGTGAGTTCGGTTTTTTGAGTTCTTATTTTGTCTATATTCGGCTACTAACTTCTTTCTTTTGCTTGTTGCAGTTGTCGCCTTTGAAGAGTTAGATAAGAAATATCCAGAAATCATGAATTCGCTGAACTTCGCACAAATGATGGCCGAGTCACGCAAGAAGAAGCCCTAGACAGAGAAAACAGTTCTTCCCTCTCCACCAAAGGTACTTAATTTGTGATGATTTTGTCCGAATCATGATAATTGTGATAACTTTTAGACTCACTTTAAGATCTCTGTAGAACTCGAAGAACAAGAGGCTGCCCGAGGAGTCGTCAGAACCAGCGTCAAGCGAGGCCTTCGAGACGGGCTCTCCCTCGACCCAGCCTTCTAAAAGACAGAAGAAGCTCCCGCCAAAGGGAGACAAAGGCAAAGGCAAGGCCGTAGGGGGGTCGGGGGAGAAGGAGGCGGAAGAGGCGCCTGTATATGTATTTGCTTAACCCTAGTATCTGCAACTTGTTCATTTGTATTGACATGTTAAACAATTATATTTTTATGCTCAACATTATCATTAAGAAAATGATATCGTATATGTATTTGCTTAACCCTAGAATGATGCACGAGATCCTTTGATATGCATATGGCACTAGTATTATCACAATAAATAGGAACACATTTAAATTTATTACCAAAATCTCTTAGCTGCTGTTTTATCTAAAGCATTTGGGAAGAACAAGTTGCTGCTGCCACATATTTTGCTTCAGTGGTGGATAGTGAAACGGTGTTCTGTTTCTTTGAACACCAAGATACTAAACATGAGCCAAGAAATTGTACCATACCTGAAGTACTTTTCCTGTTAACAAGATCTCCTACATAATCTGCATTACTATAACCTTTAAAATCATAGACATCACTTTTAGGATAAAATAAGAACAATTCATCTGTTCTCTTTAAGTATCTTAGAATTCTTTTCACTGCGGTGTGATGTGATTTCTTGGGATTTGATTGAAATCTACGAAATAATAAACCAACACTAAACGAAATATCTGGCCTACTAGTAGTTAAATATAATAAAGATCCTATCATGCCTCTAAACATAGTTTGGTCAACATTAACACCATTCGAATCTTCATCTAGTCGTACATTAGTAGCCATAGGTGTGTGGTTTGTTTTAGCATTATCTAAACCATATTTCTTTAGAAGTTCTTTAATATATTTTTGTTAATGGATAAAAATACCATTAGCCGTTTGTTTAATTTGCAAACCAAGTAAGAAATTTAATTCTCCCATCATACTAATTTCAAATTCAACACTCATAAGGTTAGCAAATTCTTTACATAGTGATTTGTTAGTGGTTCTAAAAATAATATCATCAATATAAATTTGCACAACTAAAATATCAGAACCTCTATTCTTAAAGAATAAGGTTTTATCAATTTTACCTCTAATAAAATCATTGTCAATCAAAAACTTAGACAATCTTTCATACCATTGCCTACGAGCTTGTTTGAGCCCATAAAGAGCTTTATGAAGCTTATAAACATGATCCAGAAAAGATAGATTTTCGAAGCCAGGTGGCTGTTCCACAAAGACTTCTTTATCTAGAAAATCATTCAAGAAAGTACATTTTACATCCATTTGGTATAACTTAAAATTCATAAAAGCAGTAAAGGAAATTAGAGTTCTGATAGCCTTTAACCGTACTACGGGAGCAAATGTCTCTGTATAATCATTCCCTTCTTATTGATTGTATCTTTTAACCACGAGTCGTGCTTTGTTTCTTACTATGTTTCCATGCTCGTCCAACTTGTTCCTAAAAATCCACTTTAGACCAATTATTTTTTTGTTCTTGGGTTTCGGTTTTAAGTGCTACACTTTATTTCTTTCGAATTCATTCAATTCATCTTGCATAGCAACAACCCAATCTAAATCTTGTAAAGCTTCTTCGTGATTTTTGGGTTCCAATGTTGAGAGAAATGCAAAGTGTGCACAAAAATTTCTTAGCTGGGATCTGGTCTGTGTGTCTTTGTTTATGTCACTTATGATCAAGTCAAGTGGATGTGACTTTTGATGTTTCCACGGCTTTGGCACAAATTCTCTTGTAGGAACATTTGTGGAAACAGGCTATTGATTTGATTGACATTCCATTCTCCTTCAGATTTCTCGTTCTGTTCATTTCTGGGAACAGCTGGATTGGGGACACCTTGCTGGTCCTGGTTAACCGGATGTTCCTGTTCTTGATTAGGCTCTTTTGTTTGTTCTTGAACATGTTGTTCTCCTTTGTTTCTAGGATCTTTCTCTCTATGTATATCTTCATCATCTTCCTAGTTAGCAAGACCTATTTTAAAATTACCTGTATCTTGTTCTCTTGTTATAAAGTTAGTTTCATCAACAATAATGTGAACAGATTCTTCAACACACATAGTTTCTTATTATATACTCTATATGCTTTACTTTGAGAAAAATAGCCAAGAAATACTGCTTCATCACTTCTTTCATCAAACTTTCCTATATTACGTTTTCCATTTACATGAACAAAACATCTACATCCAAACACACGAAAATAGGAAATATTCGGTTTAACACCATTAAACAGTTCATAAGGTGTCTTAGAAGTGATAGGTCTAATCAACACACGATTTAAAATATAGCATGCAGTATTAACAGCTTCGACCCAAAAGTTTCTAGGGAGACCACTAGCAATCAACATGGTTCTAGCAATTTCCTCTAATGTTCTATTTTTGCGTTTTACTCATGGAATAAAAACTCCCTTGTTATGTTACGTAACGCCTGTTATATAACCTGTTTCAAAGTTGCTGCGACGTTAAATCCTGTTATATAACGGTTCACCAAATTTCACGGTCAAAACGCCGCGTTGACCGTTATATAACGTGTAACGCCCGTTATTTTACCGTTATAATGACATTTCATCGTTACAACGTTATTTGTTATCGCGTCAAAGTTTTATTAATACCCATTAACTTTAATTATTATGATTACTTAATTTATAGTTACTCATAGTTTTAGTTGATAAACAAAATAATTAACTAATAACTAATTAACTAATTAATTATACACTAAAAAAATCAAATATTGCAATTATAATAGCTAGTTGCATATTATTGCATAATAATAGTAGTTCAACAACAAAAATGCAATTATAAGTTCAAAATCTCTTATGTGATTTTTTTTTTAAAAATCACGCCGCATCTGCCGCGATTCGTGTTATTTCTCCGTTATAGCCGTTTTCCGCGACATCGCGATCGTTTTCGCAAACGCATTCGCGACCGCGAATTTTTTCAATGGTTCTACTACACCATTTTGTTGTGGTGTCCTTGGTGCGGAAAAGTTATGACTTATACCATGCTCATTACAATTATCCATAAAACTTGAATTTTCAAATTCTGTACCATGATCTGATCGAATGTGGACAAGTTGACAATTACTAGATTTTTGTATTTTATTAGCAAAATAAACAAATTCATTGAAAGCCTCATCTTTGCCAACTAAAAATATAGTCCAAGTAAATCTACTATAATCATCAACAATAACAAATACATAACGTTTGCCACTATGGCTTTGGATTCTCATAGGTCCACAAAGATCCATATGAATTAATTCATATGGCTTTGAGGTGGTCACAATATTTTTTTGTTTAAAAGACGACCTAACAAGTTTTCTTTTGGCACAAGGATCAATAACTTTTACCTTTTGGAATTTAAGGGACGACAATCATCTAACTAGGTCTTTTGATCTTAGGGTATTAAGCAAAGAAAAGCTAGCATGACCTAATCGTTTGTGCCGAAGTAGAGGGTCATTTTCTATAACACTGAGACAAGTCAAACTGGTTTAGGGAACTGTGTGGAGGTTACAACATAAGTGTTCCCAATACGGATTCCTTCCAGAACAGTGTCTCCTGTGTCATTCCTAGAAATAATACATTTTTCAGAAGTAAAGTTTACAGAGTTACCTTTGTCACAGAACTGTGAAATACTTAGTAGATTATATTTTAAATTCTCGACAAAATATACATTATCAATTGCATGAGAACTTGACGTTCCTACTTTTCCTTTGGCAATGATTTCGCCTTTCATATTGTCACCGAAGGTTACAGTTCCTCCATCATAGGCTTCTAGTGAGAGAAATTTTGATCTATCACCTGTCATGTGCTTGGAACACCCACTGTCGAGATACCATGAGTTGTTCCCCTCACTAGAACCTGCAAAACGAACTAATTGATAGAAGGTGGAACCCAGTCATCCTTGGGTTCGATGTCGATTATGCATGAATCATATTTCTTAATCCAAATCCTATCGACATAAATTTGGTTCGCTTTGTCGTGCTGTTCCTTTTATATACATTAATATTTCAGGTGTCCGATTTTGCCACAAAAGGAACAGACTTTACTACTAAGGAAATCAACATAGACCTTTCTCTTTTTATTATTCTTATTGTAACCTAGGCCTTCAATACTCTTAGTTTTGGTTTCAAGAATCCATTTGGGAACTTCTTCGATTATCCCTTTTCTTCTTGAATTTATTTCAAGTTTCAATTTCTCATTTTCAATTATATTGGATTCTAGGTCTAATTTTTATCTTTTGGAATTCGGTACTAAAGTCACGAATAGATAAATCATTTATGTTCTTGTTTAAGCCTAACAATTTATATTGATTCAATGCAACATTAAGAATAATGTTTTCCTCGTTTACTTTTTCCAATGCTTCCTTTAACATGACATTATCATCTAATAAATTAAAGAACCTATTTTGTACGTCGGACCTAAAAGAATTTAGGTAGGAAACATGGTCGTTACTTGTTTTAAGGTCTTTTTCAATTTGGAGACAGGTGGCGGTTTTTTCATCTAGTTTTTCTTGTGTCTCCATAAGCAATTTAATTAGTTTATATTTATCCCATTTGAATAGGTGATTAGGAAATGAGTTAGAAGACAATACCTCTTTTTCTTTGGACTTTTCGTCATTAGTGGCCATGAGACATAGGTTAGCAGTTTCTTCTTCTACGGGGGCTTCTGTCTCTGCTTCGCTCTCGGATTCTCCCCATGCAGCAATCATGGTTTTGCGAAAGTCCGTCTTGTTGAAATTTCCTTTCATCGGTTGTCTTCCCGTTTCCCTTGCCTTCCCTTTGCCCTTCTCGTTCTTCCATTGAGGGCACTCCTTGATGAAGTGATCAGTACTTCCACAATTATGGCATTCGTAGTTGGTTTTTGTATTTGCAGATCCTCTTTCGTTGTTGTTTCTTTGATTGGCGTATCTGCTGTTCCTGAAGAACTTTTTGAATTTTCGAACCAACATGGCAACCTCCTCTTCATCACATTCTGACTCTTCTTGATCATTCACTGCCAGAGCCAAGTCTTTGTTTTGGGAACTGTCAGCTGTTTCCAGATGCAATTCGTGGGTCATAAGGGAACCAACCAATTCTTCCAGATTGAATTAGTGAAATCCTTGGATTCTTGTATGGCTGTGACTTTGGCTCTCTAGCGTTCATCTTGAGGGAGACTCTTTAGAATTTTCCTGATCTGTTCATCTGCGGGAATAAGCCTTCCAAGAGAGACAAGTTCATTCGTAATATTAGTGAACCTTGTGAACATCTCTTGGATGCTTTCTCTAGGTTCTATACAAACCTATCGTATTTTGACATCAACAAGTCAATCTTGGAGCGTTTTACTTTACTTGTTCCTTCGTGGGTAACTTCCAGCAGATCCCAAATCTATTTGGAAGTTTTACATCCCATAATTCGGTTATGCTCGTTTGATCCAAGACCACAGTGAAGTAATATAATGGCAAGAGCATTCATCTCCATTTTCTGGAAATCTTCTTTCTCATATTAAGTGATAGGTTTTGGAATAGTTTTGTTATCGGAGTTGGTAGTTGTTACCTCAAAGTCTCTGATTTCGATAACTCTCCAAACTTGATAATTTTAGGCTTTGATGAAGATCTCCATCCTATTCTTCCAATATGTGTAAAATTTACCATCGAACATGGGCGGTCTTTGAGTAGAATACCCTTCTTCCATACATTCATTCATTTTCAACATCTCTAAAACACCAGGATATTGCTCTCAGGGTTTCCTAATCAAACGAGGAACAAGGCTCTGATACCAATTGTAGTAACACTTAGAGATGACGAATGCAACAAGAGGGGGGGTGAATTGTTGTATTATACTTTTGAGTATTTTTGCCCTGTTTTTGCGAAATATAAAATGAACAACAAATACTTAAACTAAAGCAAGAAAGATAAATGGAGACAAGGATTTTACGTTGAAACCTTCTAGGCCTAATAGAAGGAAAAATCACAACCACTCGGGTTTTAAACTTCTCTTAATAAGTTTTAGGCACAATTACTTAAAACACTTCTCTTCTCTTCTCAACTAGGCCACTTTTCTTCTCTTCTCTTTCTCCTTCTCTTTTTCTTTCTATTTCTCACACTTCCCCTAGACTTCCCTTAAGTCTAGTTATAACAAACTCTCAAAAACCAGTACAAAAATAATTTCTCTAGAAAGGATAGAAACTAAAATATTGCATAAGAAAAAGAATTAATTGTGAATTACAACCTCTATGTTTAGGCCTTTTGCAAATTACAGCCGCGAAGTTTTTTTTTTTTTGCGAATTACAGCCACCTAGTTTTGAAAGTGACGACCATTACGGCCAAATGACCGGTTATGATCGTTGACTAGCACAATTACCTTTGACCTTTATTTTATTTTATTTTTTGAGTTTTTTTTTTCTTTTTCCTTTTTTTAATTTAATTCCTTCATCCAAGTTCATCATCTTCATCCTTTTCCTCCTTCTTCTCCATCATTTCATCCTCTTCATCCCATTTCAAATAAACTTTCTGGGTTGATTTTTTAAATTGACCAAAATCTTCCCCTTAAATTGACTCAAATCAGAAATCTTCAACATCTTCATCCCATTTCAAATAAACTTTATGGGTTGATTTTTCAAATAAACTTTCTAGGTCATTCCATTTCAAAATCTTCATCCCATTTTCCCTTGCAAGATCAATCTTAAATCCCTGCAAAACCTTAAATTTCGATCAACATCCACCATTTTGAGACAAATTAAGCTAGTTCAATCATGAAGAACAACACAATTTCTGCATCAAAACGTCACATTAAGACACAGAAAAAGCAGCAGCAGAGTCCTAGGAGTCCATTAATGGTAAAAGATCTCAACATTTTATCTTCTTGTTCTTCTTCCTTTTCTTCTTCTACTTCTACTACTTCTGGCACAACTTTTAACTCTATTGCCAGTGAAGCTCCAATGGGTTGTCTCAGATTCCTTCTTATGATTTTTTTGATGTTTCTAAAAATGGTTGCAATAGGAAACCTAGATCTTGTATTTCTGGTAAGAATCCCAAATCTGCCTCTAATGTTAAACATTTGAAGGAGAATTTGAGTAATTTTGGAAGAAACCTAGATCAGACCTTGTATTTCTGGGTTGATTTTTTTTATTTTATTAATAACAAACCCAGATCAGACCTCTAATGACAAACCCAAAAATCCAGATCAGACCTTGTATTTCTGGGTTAAACATTGCAACCATTTTATTAATAACAAACCCAGATCAGATTAGATCAAAAAAAAAAAAATTAAAAAAAAAAATCAACCCAGAAAGATTTCTGATTTGGGTCAATTTAAAGGGAAGATTTAGGTCAATTTAAAAAATCAACCCAGAAAGTTTATTTGAAATGGGATGAAGAGGATGAAGATGATGGAGAAGAAGGAGGAAGATCACAATTAATTCTAAGAAAAATATTCTAAATTAATTGGCAAATGAAAGAATAAGTATTTTTCTTACTTTGGTGATCTCTCTTGATTTTTTTGATTTGGCACACCACACTAATAACCGGTTGAAAAAGTCTCTCTTTTATATGAGACAAACCGTGGGTTTTACAAAACCCTAACTTCCCATATTTCCCTTATTCTTAAATGTGGGAAAGTGGAAAATAAGATAAGGAAGTTACATAATATCTCACGGTTGGTTTTAGGTGATTAAAACCTAATTATCTTCCTATTTTAATGGAGAGATATAAGGATACTTATTCTCATCCTCTTAATTAGCTCTAGGTTATTTTTATGTGGTTAATTAATTTTTGCCAATTAATAACTTATGCAATAGCTTAATTTCTAACCGTACATATCAACTAAAAAATAGAAAAAATAATTCATACGTAATTTAGCTGACACACTTCTCCAGACCTGCGTCTTGGGAACACTGTACTGTCTCCATCAACGATTTTCATCAGATCATCAAACTTGGAACAATAGACGTTCTATCTACCTTTGATGTCCTAAGTGATCTTCTATATCTGACTCTTTTGACAACTTTGACTCGTACAATATTCTTTGACCAACTCCTTTTTAGTTTCCATCAACGATTTATCAAATCGGATATATAACCTACAAAACAATCTCTAAAACGTATTTGTTTATTTAAAGTGAAGTCATCATCAAAACCTAATAAGGCCAACAAGACCATTAACTAATAGTGAACTCTTTCTCAAAACTTAGAAACTATAATGTAATTAATTGAAAACCGTTGTCAAAAATTATTAACTAAAAAATGAGCAAATGTCGTCTCATCTTATATGTGTTACATAAAAATATTTAATTATCTAATTTTTTAAAATAATTGTATTCATAATTTATTTAAATGCTTAGCTCTTATCTCGAGGACGATGACTAAAGTTTATTATATTATATCGTTGCTTAAAATCTGAAATATTACATAATATAGAAAAAATTTATATTAGATTAAACATTTATTGACTAATAAATAAATAGTTGATGTAAATGGGTTTTAGAAATAATAATCGTAAATATTTGTACTAATTATATGTATGAACACTAAATTTTGATGCTGCAAGGTTTATTTTCTTCTATCAACTAGCTATTCTTAAAGTTTGAGATTTTTATATTTCATGTTCTACGCTAAGTTGTTTAAATCGGGATTCTGCTTATAATCGTTTACAGAGGTAAATTAAAATCGATTGAATTGAATTGTAGAATTGTACGATTCTACAAATAAACATAACTATTTAAAATATATAGTCTGTTATCATAAACATTATTTAATTCAAATATTTAAATTTATGAATGAAAGTTTCTTTGAATTTGTTTCAAAAATATATGGAAACTTTTTAATAATTACTTAACATAATCATATCCGTTAAAAAAATTGTTTTTAAAAGTTTTCATGTACAGAATTTTAAATTTAAGTTTATATGTGGAAACGATTAGTAAAAGATGGTACGCATGAAAAAAAATTAAAATAATTTATACTAAATCAATAGAAACGAATCATGAAATCGCTGAATCATAGAATCGTCTTATGATCTTACCTCTAAAACCTTTATACGTAAAATTGTGCAACTTTAATATTCTACATGAAAATTTAAATTACTGACTTGCTTTAGTTTGTAAAATCGTAGATCATAATCGTTATTTTAACACCAATGGTCTACGTTTTTACACCTACACAGTTTTATGTTCTTCAAGGAAACCCTTAAATCTTTCTTGTGTTGATTAGAGCATTAATAAACACTAAAACACCCCAAAAAAACTCATGGCTTTTATATCTATAGAATTCTCTTTGTGTCAAATAGGTAGGGAAAAAAAAGGAGCATAACAAAATCAATTAAAATGATTGTGATACAAGGAAAAAGCTAAGAATAAACTAGAAGTGTTATGTATTTATATACTTGAATACAACATGGTATTTAATTACTGATTTAGTATCATGTAAGTCTCCAAACAAAGCCGTTAAAATTTTTATATGAATAAACAAATCTACTACTTACCAGCAATTAAACGGAATCATTGATCACCAATAAACATCATTCATAATCTACTTTACTTAATTAAAAAAACCCAGCATTTTTAAATATACAAGTTCCAATCTACATTTTACTACACAACAAATGAAAATGTACTTTAGCATGTTCTTTTACACTTGAGTCATAAATTAGTAAAGTAAGAAATCCTTGTTCACAAAATACCATTGTTGCACTTGTGAGCTCAAGCATCAACTTTAAAAATGTGTAATCACAATCCTCACTGTGAAGATATATCATAATCATCTAATACTACAAGCGAATCTCCGTCAGTTAAGATAAGCGGTTGTTTTTGCAATCTTTATTCGCATATCTTGGTGACTTTGCTTCTTTGTGATTTTCGTGCACTATGTTCTTTAGCTGGTTTATGTAGACATTCCTCCTGCTCATCGAGTTCATCGCGGAACTTAGCAAAACATTCAGGACCAAACCAATCAACCGTCAGCTGCAAAACCATATCAAATAAATTATAAACAATAATAGGTATTATAATACCATTCCATAACGCTAAGTTGTATATGTGGAATTTAAGTAAAACAAAAAAACTTACACATACTGTTTTTGTACATGTTTTGATGTTTTATTTCATAATGCTTGAACTTTTTTATGAAAGAATAGTGTTTTTCTTTAGTAATGCTATACATTTTCTCATTTATACTCATTTTTAAACCAAAACCTGCATTATTTTGAATCTTTTTCATAGATGCTATTAACACACTATTATTATTCATACTACTAGCAAAGATAAGCCACAAATTAAAACATGACAAAGTTACATATTATTAAAATTCAAAAGTTGAGAGATAGCATACAAAATCACAATAACCATTTGATTTGCTGAATGTTTTGACAACATCATCCAAGAATAGTCAATATCATTTTTTTATGAGGAACCTGAGAAGAGTGAAGAGAATGCAACTTAATTAGAGGAAATTCAATAATCAAACATGGTTAGATATCTTATAAGTAGTTATAAAATCTACCAAAGAAAACATTACTTTAATGCTAATCAAACTACATTAGCGAACATATCGATACCCAATACATTTAATCTTCAAAATAACAAATAGTTTATAGAACACGCACCTGTGGTACCAATAATGGAATACGATCTATATCAGATTTAGATTCATATATACCTTGGACCTGAAATATATCGTAAACAAACCTAAAAAGACATTATTAAAGAAAGATCATTTATCCCCATAATCGATTATTTTTTGGGCAAAAAAGTATTGAAACCAGGCTAAGAACCTAAAACATACTTTCTCAAATCTAATCGAATTACATTTGCATTTCTCTTATTTGAATCGAGCAACAAAATGCTTCTTTTTTCATTTCTTGAGTTTATAGCCTTGCCAAAAATGACAAAACATAACCAATCTCCAGTGATTCCTATGCAAGAAAAAAATATATGATGACATCAACACCCAAACAACTATATGTGTGCAATAATCCTATACAAGAACCTTTGATAAATGACTATGTATTAGCTTTATTAATTCATTAGCGTAAGCAACACCATATACTAATTAATTTTTTACTACCATAATTTGTTACTCACAAATATATAGCTAGAATAAAAAGTAAATAATGTAAACACATACCAGCAAAGAATAGGCACAAACACATATTTCTTCGAGAAAAGCTCTGTCTGTTTTTTTTTTTGTTTCCATCCAAGACTTTTCTTGCACAAAAAGCTGTAGAATTCTGAAGGATCTAAATAATCAAATGCTTTCTTTTGAAACACCTTTCCATATAATCCTAACAGTTTTATAATTTCAAATTAGTTTCACAAAAACATTAACAAAGAAAGACCCTTTAAATTTCCAGGGATAACTTACTCCAAGGTGATAGTTAAATGTATAACGATTTATCATTGACCGCATGCCAGAAGACTGTGATACGATTTCTGAGGACGAAGCTACCGAATGGTTAGGTCTTTTTTTTATTATCGATCTACCTCGTAACGACTTCCTCTTCTTAATTCCCAACATATTTACATTATACTTTCTTGACATTCTGCCAACAAAGTGTCGATCAATAGCCTCAAAAAACATTCAATATAACCAATGCCTGAATCTGTCTTTAGATTTCATTGTGATTCAAAACCACAAAATTCATCACAACTCTAGCTTACAATAAAAGAAATCAAATTCTAAATAAGCAACAAAATTAACTAACCATTATACATTTAACCACTTTGTCCATGTGCACAACCCTAATTAATTAGATAATATTGCATAATTACAAGAAATCTGATATTATGACATTTCACGTGTCATTAACCACTTTGAGGCTTCTTAATTCCCATTTACGTATTATAAGTCCTCTTTATAGCTAACTTCATCTTGACTACTTACTTTGTATTTTAAATTTTTGTTGTATTCATTTGCTTAGGCTAAGAGGTTTTATGCAATGGATCTTTATAATCTTTACTGCAGCACTATCTTTTCGAGATATTAAATAGTGTAGTGAGTAAATTGTTCTTAGAAATGTAAATTTGCAGTTTCATCTAAGCCTTTTCAACAACATAAATGTTATGAAACATTTTATATATTATACAATTTTTGGGAAAATAGCAATGGAAAATATCTGGTAGACGTGCAAATGGTTAATTAACTAATGAAAATTATAAATGCTTTGCTATAATAATTGTAAATTTAGTTGTCATAATGTTTGAATCTAAGCTTGATAAAAAATGAATCTATTATATTTTACTACAGCATAGACGTTGGCCAATACGCTAAAAACAGAAGCAACTTACGAAAATCCTTCTTAACCAAATCATAAAATATAAAAATTATGCAAACTATGTGTCTTTTGTTAAAATTGGATAGAAAAAAAGCAGCAACAATCATTTGATCTTTGCTATAATGTAGCCCACAATTCATTCCCATTTGCAACTGAATTTCTTTATTCCCCAACAAACACAGAATTCCCAAAGTCCTCCTCCACCTTTGAGTAAACTGAATACCCACCTTTAAGCAATAATGTTTCTCACATTCAGAATTGGTTCTTTAATATGCGATAATAATTTCATTTTCATTACCAAATGGATAATGATTTCATTTTAACATTCAATAGTAGAAAACTTCGCAGTTGAGCATTCGTATCACAAAATAAAATGAACTTTTCATTTTCCTACAATAGAAGCTCAACCCTGTTTTTTAAAGGTATCAATCTATTTTCCTAATCTATTTTCCTTATCAAGCTCTATAATATGGTACTTTTCATTTTCAATTGGTTAGTAAAAAGGATTTTAAACATGATGATGCTATTATAATTTCTAAGCTTTAATTAGTTAACAAAAAGATCAAAACAATGAGATTAGTAACATTGTTAAATACTACATGCTCTTTTGACTATCATTTTACAATTTTCTTACACATAAAATAAAAATGTCAATCAAATGAACTTTAAGAACTAATAAGAAAATTATATGAAATTTTTTTAAAAAGTGTTTAATTTTCATTCAGCTACAAAATTAAAGCACTGACTATGAAGCCTTTAAATTTCAAAGTAACATGTAAAGGTATTGTAAAAAAGGTTCAATAGTAAACTATTTCAGCAATATGATTAAGAACTTATAACAAAATTATACTCCCTCCTATTCACTCAAGTTGTCCCATTTGGTTTTGGGCACTATTCATTTATCACTCTTAATTTGTATTTTACTCTTAATCTATAAGGTAAAACATAGTCATGTGGGATCTTGTTTGATTCGTCTCAATACAAAGATTATTAATATCAACTTTTTATAATTTTTAATTAACAAGAATTTGAGATATTAAGGGTTAAAATGTTGTCTCGGCAAGTGTGAAAAAATAAATAGAACAATTTGAATGAATAAGAGGGAGTATGAAATAAAAACATAGAAATTATGAAAACTTGGTGTCATATGTTTTCTAACCCTATCAAGCACTTTTCTAACTACACCTTAGTTTTCTACATGACGATCATCCTCATACACGATTTTGGCCTGTGCATGTTGTGTAGCAATAGTATTTTTTTTACAATGAAAACATTTTGAAAATAATCCTCTAGTTGTTGTTAAAAACCCAATTCATTGTAGGCTACAATTTATCCTAAGTTCTCATTCTTTAGCATACACAACATGAGTTCTATTATCTTTAACCATGAAAAATTGAAAGTTGACCCGTTTCTTGGTGGTCTTATCTTCACCCGTAAATATTATTTCGACTCATATTGAAACACTTATTTATCAAAGTGATCCTACAATTTATTTGTACTAAAAACCGAAAATCAAATATATGAATAGAACAATCACTATGTTAAATCAGTATTTCAAGGTGAATCGTTTTATTATATGCCGATAAAGATAAGACGCCCATTGAACGAGCTAGTTTTTGAATTACATGATTGACAACAATTAGAACACGCTTAATACGAGTAACTGATTAGCATTAATTTAAGCCTACAATTACGAAAACTAGAAACGCTGTTGTTCATATGAGTTTTAACTGACTATAAACTATAAATAAAAGTAATGTTGATTATATAATTTCATTTAGCTTTGCAATGCATTCTAACGCTAATGAGCTGCAAAATATATAGGAAACCATCAAATTACCTGGTACAGTTGATACGCATGATCTCCAAGAGGGTATTTTTGTTGGGGATCATAGTCTTCTCCGATCAAAAAACACTCTTGAAGATTATGTGTATCAACCTTTGCAGCTAATTTGATGGTTTCCTACACCGTTTGCATCTCTTTAACAATGGAATGTATAGCAAGGCTAAATGAATTATCTAATCAACAATATTGCTTTTCTTCTACAATTTAGTGCCACTTTAAATAATCTAAATATTTGTGCATGAAATGTATCTAACATATTGTTGCCTATGAAAACTCTTTTTTTTATATTATGAGAACTCATTTGGCATCCCACATTTTCTATCCCACATCTTCACTAGCATAAATGTTTCTACTCCATATTCATATACATGATTGACAGCAATTAGAACTCGCTTGATACAAGTAACTAGTAAGAGTAACTAATTAGCATTAATTTAAGCATACAACTATGAAAACTAGAAACAATGTTGTTCATATGAGTTTGAACTGACTATAAACTGTAAATAAAAGTAATATTGTTGATTATATAACTTCATTTAGCTTTGCAATACATTCTAGCGCTAATGAGATGTAAAAGATGGACGAGACCATCACATTAGCTGCTACGGTTGATACACATGATCTCCGAGAGTGTATTTTGGTGGGGAATCATAGTCTTCTCCGATCAAAAAACACTCTTGAAGATTATGTGTATCAACCTTTGCAGCTAATTTGATGGTTTACTATACCTTTAGCATCTCTTTAGCAATGGAATGCATTGCAAGGCTAAATGAATTATCTAATCAACAATACTACTTCTGTTTTATTTCATTGTCGCTTAAAAGAATCTAAAGATTAGTGCATGAAATGTATCTAATATAATTGCCTATGAGAACTCTTTTTTTTTATTATGAGAACTCATTTGGCATCCCACATCTTCTATCCCACATCTTCACTAGTATAAATGTTTTCATTTCATTTTCATATCTCTTAAAAGTTTTCATAGTAAATAAACCTAATAGTACTACATAACACGCATAGATCAACCTCATGTATAGCATGATCGCCCTATAGAATCTTACGGTATAGGAAAAGAAAATTGCTCGATAGGGTTCCAAAAAACATACGCCACATTGTCATAGAACTCGCTTGATACCAGTAAGAATGAGTAATTAGCATTACTTTTAGATCACAATAAGAGTGATGTTCATATGGATTTGCGAATACTATTAAATTTATATGTAGACTTAGAGTTTACTATTATGCTAGAGTAGACTTTTCATGGATTATTTAGATAAAAAAATAGGAAATATATTTCATATTTGATTTAAAAGATAGGTGTCCAAAAAGCCTTGACAACTAATATAGATGACAAAAGAGTTCATAGTTGGGTGACATAAAAACATCAACTATAAGGACGCAAAATGTAGAACAATGCTAACAATCCCAGGGCCCATATATTCAGTTAAGCTCTTCATATCTGATGCTTAACACATATAGCAAAAAATAAAAAAAGAAAAACAACACCTATGAAATATAAACACTTTGCAAGGAAAAATCAAAGAAATGTAATTAAAACATTCGACGTAGCTTTATCAAAAATATTTGCCTTTGCAAAAATCTTTGTATTTCATAAATTTGTTTAACATTTTAAGCTTTTTCTTGTATGCGTAAAGGCTCAGTTTCAAGTGCTTTTTGGAAATATGAGTACTAGAAAGTTTAGCGTCGTTGTTCGTTTCTTTGATGCTCATTTCCTCAACTTTCAAAATATACCCTTGTGTAGTTATAGTTTTAAAGCAACATCATTAATATTGTACACAAGATAGAAGCGAGAAAGAACCAGCATATATACATTAAAGCAAACACCACCACCTAGGTATACTAATAAATAATAGGCTAGCACTAACAATAAATCATACTCCTAATTAATCTTGCTCCCCTTCTACTCAAGTACTATAAATTTGTTAAAGAAACTTGTATATTCTGATATTTCAACTCACAATATTAGCAACCTTTTTGCAACTAAAAAAATGACACCACTACAACATCGACTTTCATCCTTAAATAGGTTACAACTAATTCTATGGCGTTGTTATTGACTCCATTTATTGCAATAGGTTGGTACTACTTCTATATCTATATGGCGTTGTTATTGACTCCATTTATTGCAGCAATTATGTTGTTTATGCTATGCTAGATGGACTATAAGCTACCAAATCATAGGAAAATAAACCTACTTTTTTCTTCACTCCTGCATTTTCATACTAATTTGCTACACAATGTTGAACATTTAGTGTCTAATAATCCTAAGTTAATAATCACTAAGTACTACTAAAGTAGTGGGACAATATGTATTAAATTACGTGGTCCAAAAGGGGTTCAAAGTATAGGACAAAACAAAAGTTGGAAAACCAAGTCAGCAAGGAAAGTCGACTCGGCTGTCCATGGGTGGGAACCTAAAGCCGACTCGGCTTTAAGTTCTGGAAAATCCCATTTGTCCAGCAGGAAAAGCCGACTCGGCTTTCCTGGGTTTGGGGGCAAAAGCCAAGTCGACTTTTGGCTCTGTTATGACCGTGTGTCTTTTTTCCGTTTTCTTTGAGTAATTGCTTTGGATTCCTGCACTTATGGCTCTTGATTTCTGGAGTCATAAGGGAGTATTAAGGAGAATAATACTCATGAATGTCTATTATTCATGGCATTGAATTGGATGATCATCAATATGATCATTAAGGGTGATTATTGTGCCATTACCCTTAAGTTATACTCTTGTAGTATAAATAGGGCCCTTTGGTGATGAGTTGAACACACCTTTCTGAAATTCCTCTACTCTTATTCTCATTTGCTTGTGCTTTGTCAAGAGAGTAATTAACTTTTGATTAAGGCTTCAATCCTTATAATTTCCAAACACATTGTTATTAAGTGGTATACTCTAAGTACTCAGAGTATATTGTGTTGTTTGTATCTCATTGTGAATTTCCATGCTTCAAACCAAGTGCCTTTGTGGGGGAAATATCACAAAAGGAAAGTGATCACACGCCTATAACAAGTATCAAGTTTCCGGGTAACGGTTGTCGTTACAAAGCAATCTTCAAGTAATTTAGTTTTGTTATTTGTAATTTCAATTTTGTCATCAACAAAGGGTTAAATTAGGGCTGACAAAAGTTGACCCGACCTGCTAACCTGATCTGAAACCGACCCGAAATTAGCGGGTTTGGGTTTAGATTTTTGACCCAATTAATTAAATGGGGTCAACCCGACCTGATCTGTTTATTAAATGGGTTAGGTTCAGGTTGAATTTTTAAACCCGAAAAATACCTCTTTAACCCATTTATTAAATGGGTCAATCAGGTCAGGTCGACCCATATTACCCAATATTAACCCATAAATATTTATAAAATAATACACATATATTTTAAAAAATAACCCAGACCCAAGCCCACTAAAAAACCCTAACCGGCTCTTTGTACCCTTAATATATATATGCTTTTTTCCCTTCTTTCTTCATTCCCAATTTCCCACATTCTACAAATAAAAACCCTAACCCTAACCTGTGGAGTGCGGCACCTTTGATGATTTTTTTCCCACAATTCTCTAGTCTTCTCTCCTCTTCTTGAATCTACCTCAGATCCTCAAATCTGAATGCCAAAACTCAAGGTAAAAATTATTTCTTTCTCTCATTCTTTTATTATTGTTGTTTGATTTTTCTTTTCGATTTTATCATTCGTTTTTTGTTCAAATTCTTTTGTTTCGTTTTTTTTGTTCTTGATATTTTTTTGTTCGTTTTTTTTCTGTTTGAATTTGTGTGTTCTGATCTGATATTTCCATAGATTTAGATGTTTCTATTTGTGTTTAAAGTTTCTGTTTTTTGTTCTTCATTTTTTCATGTGTTCTAGTTTCATACTTTCATGTGTTCGATTTGTGTTTAATGCTTTTGTTTTTTGTTCTTCATTTTTTCGAATCTTCTATTCGAATCTGATCTGATATTTGTGTTTAATGTTTCTGTTTTTTCGTTTGTTCTTTTTCAAATCTGATCTGATATTTGTGTTTAATGTTTCTGTTTTGTTGTTTGTTCTTTTTCCGAATCTGATCTGATATTTGTGTTTAATCTTCTGTTCGAATCTGATATTTGTTCTTCATTTTTTCGTTTGTCATTCTTCCTGTTCGTTAACTTATTTTTTGTTTGTTAATGAAGCAAAAATGGAATCAGCTTTGTGGGATGGTAATGAAGATTAAAGTTGAAGAAGAAGACATATTTTGCCCTAGTCCAAGTCCAAGTTTCGAACAACATGAATTTAGCTCAAAAGCATCTTCCTCGACTACTTTATTTTAGACTATGATATAGAAACTAGTTGTTTGCTTTTGGTTTTGGCTTGTCAACAAAACAATTTGTAGTGATTTTTGCTTATTTGTTGACCTTTGAAGACTTTTATCTAGGTAGTAACGTACTATGCAACCATTTTGAAGATTTTGGATGATTTGTAGAAATTAATTATGCTACCTTATGAATGATGGTAAATAAACTTTAATGTATCTTTGTTATGAATTGTGAATGGCTAAATGGGTCATTAGCAGGTTAAATGGGTTAAATTATGATGATTTGAACTTATGGGTCAAATGACCCATAAAACCCAAATGACATAGCAGGTTAAATGGGTAAATAGCAGGTTGACCCGACCTGCTACAGATCAGGTTGGGGTTTCAATTGTTGACCCACTTAAATAAACAGGTCAGGTTCGGGTCAATGCCCTAATGACCCATTTATATATGACCCGAACCTGAAAATGACCCAACCTGATCTGTTTGCCACCCCTAGGTTAAATAAAAATTCCCTTTTGTAATTTGTATTTTGCATTATTAAGCCTTTAATAATCTTTTGTGATATCTTCTTCGGGATGGCAACTATTAAGGATTTTACATCTAACTTTGCTAAGTTAGAAAAGTTTGTCGGTGTCGATTTTCGACGTTGGCAAAAGAAAATTTTGTTTCTCCTAACTACTTTGAGCGTGAATTACGTGATAAGTACCCCTAAGCCAGAGAAAACGGAAGATGAAACTCTTGATCAAACAAGAAAGAGGAGTAAGTGGGAAAATGATGATTTCATTTGCTGGGGTCATATTCTCAATGGAATGCAAGACTCGCTATTTGACATCTACTAATACCATGAGTCCGCTAAGGAATTATGGGATGCCTTGGAGAATAAATACATGGCGGAAGATGCAAGTTCCAAAAAGTTTGTAAGTAATTTCAATTCTTATAAGATGGTAGAAAATCGCCCTACAATTGATCAATTTCATGAATTGCAAAGAATGCGTGCTAATCTTAAATTACATAAAATTGAGATAGATGAAGTTTTTCTTGTTTCAAGCATTATAGACAAGTTGCCTCCCTCATGGAAGGATGTTAGACATGCTTTAAAGCATAAAAGAGAGGAGATTACACTCTCCGATCTTGGACAACATATTGTTGTTGAGTCTAGCATAAGGATTCATGAGAATCGGAAGGATGATAATCCTAATGTTGGAACCATAAACATGGTTGCGGAAGGGAGACCATCCCATTCCAAAGAGAAAAGGAAGAGAATTGATTCTTCAAAGGGGAAGGCCGTTGTTTCAAATACCGAAAAGGTATGTTGGGACTGTGGCAAGCCCGGACACCGAAGCAAAAATTGCTTTGTTCTCAAGAACAAGCAAAAGACGGCAAAGGGGAAAGGTCAAGCTTCTACAAGCAAAGGACCTTCCACTCAAGGTAATCTTGCGATTTTGAATGAAAATTCTCCTATGAATCTTTCTTCAATGAATACTAATTTTAGTGTTGTGCAGGATGATTCTTTGTCTTGGTGGATCGATTCGGGGGCATCGAGACATGGGTGCAATTCTACAAAATGGTTTAAATCCTTTCACAAGGTAGTTGATGGGGAGCATCTCTTCATGGGAAACAATGCACCTATCATGGTCCAAGGCAAAGGACAAATTGAGCTATTGTTCACTTTGGGGAATCTCTTAGTTTTAAGGGATGTGTATTATGCACCCGAAATTAGTAGAAATCTTGTCTCGGGTCCTATTTTGAATCGATTGGGCTACAAATTAGTATTTGAAGCTGATAGGTGTATTATCTCTAAAAATATGTTGTTTGTAGGACGTGCTTTTCTTTGTAATAGTTTATTTAAATTGTCTTTAGATTTGAATAAGAACTTTATTTGTAATGTTTCAAACATAAATGATAAAGATGATTTGCATTACTTGTGGCATGTTAAATTAGGACATGTGAATTTTGATAAACTTTCTTTTATGTCTAAGCATGATTTTATTCCTGTGTGTGTGTTAAATTGTCTAAAAATTGCAAAATGTGCATGTTAAATAAGATCACAAGAACACCTTTTAAAAGTGTTGAACGGAAATCCGAAATTTTGGAATTAGTCCATAGTGATCTTTGTGACTTTATAGTACACCATCATTGGGAAATAAGAAATATCTCATAACTTTTATTGATGATTTTTCCAAGTTTTGTTATGTATATCTTTTACATGCAAAAGATGAGGCTCTTGATCATTTTAAGATTTACAAAAATGAAGTAGAAATTCAAATTGGAAGTAAACTTAAAAGGTTAAGAACCGATAAAGGAGGTGAATATTATGATCCAAACTATTTTAACTAAATGGGCATTATACATGAAACTACCGCCGGATACGCACCACAATCAAATGGTGTGGTGGAGAGGAAAAACCGTACTCTACAAGAGATGGTTAATTCCATGTTATCCTACTCGGGATTGATTGATGGATTTTGGGGTGAAGCAATGTTGACGGCTTGTCACATTCTTAACCGAGTTCCAATGAGAATAAATAAGGAGACTCCTAATGAAATTTGGTACAAAAAGAAACCAAACTTAAGCTATCTTAAGGTTTGGGGTTGTAGGGCCATTGTAAGATTACCCGGTAACAAAAGAAAGAAGCTCGGTGAGCGCGGAATTGAATGCATTTTTATAAGTTATGCTATTCATAGCAAAACCTATAGGTTCTATGTTATAGAACAAAATGACTATATGTCGATTCATTCGATCATAGAGTCAAGAGATGAAATCTTTGATGAAAACAGATTTTCATCATTAAATAGACAAAGAAATCTACAAGTTTGTACCAATGAAAATGTTGATGATAATCAACAAGGTTCACCTCTAGGTGTTGATGAAAATCAACAACTAGATGAACAAGAATTATTTGATCCTATTCCCAAAACGAGTAAGAGACAACGGAAAGCCAAAAGCTTTGGACCGAACTTCCAAGTATACTTGGTTGAAGATACTAGAAGTGAAGTATCTTCTAGTGTTCCATATTTATTTAATGTGGAAGGTGACCCATTGACTTATAGAGATGCTATGGCATCACATGATAGCACCTTTTGGAAAGAAGCTATTGATGATGAGATACAATCCATCATGGGTAATAACACTTGGGTGTTAGTGGATCTTCCTCCTACTTGTAAACCAATAGGTTGCAAGTGGACTTTTCGAAGGAAAATGAAGATTGATGGTACTATTGACAAGTTCAAGGCCTGTTTAGTGCCACAAGGCTTTAGACAAAAGCATGGTATCGATCATTTCGATACATATGCACCAATTGCAAGAATAACCACTATTCGGTTATTGGTAGCTTTAGCTACGGTCTATCATCTAGAAATACATCAAATGGATGTTAAAACCGCATTTCTATATGGGGAATTAGATGAGGAGGTTTATATGAAACAACCCGAAGGGTTTGTTCTAAAAGGACAAGAGCAAAAGGTGTGTAAACTTGTTAAATCCTTATATGGACTTAAACAAGCACCTAAGCAATGGCATCAAAAATTTGATGAAACAATTTTGTCCTTTGGATTCAAATTGAATCAAGCCGATAAGTGCGATTATAGCAAATTTGATAGCCATGGTAATGGAGTTATTATTTGTCTATATGTAGATGACATGCTCATCTTTGGTACTAGTTTAGTACAAGTACAAGAGACAAAAGATTTTTTGTCTAGATCCTTTCAGATGAAGGATATGGGGGAGGCGGATGGGATCTTAGGTATTATGAGACAAGGTAATCGTATTAAGCTAAGTCAATCTCACTATGTGGAGAAGATACTTAAGCGGTTTAGTATGCTTGATAAAGCACCGGTCTCTACTCCCATGGAACCAGGTATGAAGTTTGCAAAACATACCGGTCAACCAATTTCTCAATTGGAATATTCAAAGGTCATAGGATCTTTGATGTATGCCATGACCTGTACAAGGCTAGACATAGTTTTTGCGGTTGGTAAACTTAGTAGATTTACGAGCAACCCGGGTCCCCATCATTGGATGGCGATAAGGAGAGTATTAAGATACTTGTTGCGTACCAAGGATTATGGTATAGCTTATAGCGATGAACCTCCTATTTTAGAAGGTTATACCGATGCTAGTTGGATCACTAATGAAGAGGATATTTCTTCTACAAGTGGTTGGGTGTTTGTTTATGGGGGATGTGCCATTTCTTGGTCCTCTAAGAAACAAACATGTATAGTTGATTCTACTATGTCAGCTGAGTTTATAGCTCTTGCTTCAGCGTCTAGTGAAGTGGAGTGGTTGAGGAATATCATGTTTGAGATACCCTTGTTACCTAAGCCTATCTCACCGGTGGCGATTCATTCGGATTGCATGACGGCTTTAGGTAAGGCTTATAGTCAAGTGTATAATGGTAAGTCTCGTCATATTGCTCTTACGCATAGCTTAGTGCAAGGACTTATCACTAATGGGGTCATAACTTTTGACTATGTGAACACTAAGTTCAATGTGGCGGATTAGTTTACCAAAGCCATGAATAGGGATTCAATTGAACAAGCTTCAATTGAAATCGGTTTATGTCAATAAAGTCATTTGGAAAAGCCCAATTTACGCATGAGTAACATCGTGTCTGAATTCAATGTGGTAAAGTCCTTTTGATTTTTGTAAGCAACAAGTTTAATGACCCATCGTTGCTTTGGACCGTGATGAACAAGGTAGTCGTCCATTAAAAGTTCTCAAGATCAAGGGTCGAAGAGCTCTTGGTGTTGTATCCGGGTCACGGGGATATGTTTTATACGTATTGAGAACCTACCTATATAAGTTTGAAGTGTAGCCGCTTCAAGTAGTCGAGATTGGCATACTGACTATGATAAACTTATGAATAAGATACGGACACGGCCTTATAATGTGTCAGGTTAATAACTTTGTGTTATTTGTTTTATGTGTACTTCATCTTCAAGTGGTTGGAAGGGTCATTTGATTCAAATCCGTATGGAAATCAATTCTGGCTCGATCACTTGTGAAGTGTGTGGTACTAGGCGTTAATTCAATCCGAAGGGATATTAGCGTTGATGCATGAAATGTATTATAAGTTTTGTTTTGTAAATGAGAGGCTTATTATACCCTAAATGGGGGAGGATTGTTGAACATTTAGTGTCTAATAATCCTAAGTTAAGAATCACTAAGTACTACTAAAGTAGTGGGACAATATATATTAAATTACGTGGTCCAAAAGGGGTTCGAAGTATAGGACAAAACAAAAGTTGGAAAACCGAGTCAGCAAGGAAAGCCGACTCGGCTGTCCATGGGTGGGAACCTAAAGCCGACTCGGCTTTAAGTTCTGGAAAATCCCATTTGTCCAGTAGGAAAAGCCGACTCGGCTTTCCTGGGTTTGGGGGCAAAAGCCGAGTCGGCTTTGGCTCTGTTATGACTGTTGGTCTTTTTCCCGTTTTCTTTGAGTAATTGCTTTGGATTCCTACACTTATGGCTCTTGATTTCTGGAGTTATAAGGGAGTATTAAGGAGAATAATACTCATGAATGTCATGGATTCATGGCATTGAATTGGATGATCATCAATATGATCATTAAGGGTGATTATTGTGCCATGACACTTAAGTTATACTCTTGTAGTATAAATAGGGCCCTTTGGTGATGAGTTGAACACACCTTTTTGAAATTCCTCTACTCTTATTCTCATTTGCTTGTGCTTTGTCAAGAGAGTAATTAACTTTTGATTAAGGCTTCAATCCTTATAATTTCCAAACACATTGTTGTTAAGTGGTATACTCTAAGTAGTAAGAGTATATTGTATTGTTTGTATCTCGTTGTGAATTTCAAAGCTTCAACCCAAGTGCCTTTGTGGGGGAAATATCACAAAAGGAAAGTGATCACACGCCTACAACAAGTATCGGGTTTCCGGGTAACGGTTATCGTTACAAAGCAATCTTCAAGTAATTTAGTTTTGTTATTTGAAATTTCAATTTTGTCATCAACAAAGGGTTAAATACAAATTCCCTTTTGTAATTTGTATTTTGGATTATTAAGCCTTTAATACACAATGTGGTTGTAGTGCTTATTTATGTCGCTATAAAGGTTAGTCCTAAGTTATTTTAAGTATTTTTCCTTTTTTTGTTGTATGTCTTGTATGGATTTTCACATTATTTATCTAAAAAGAATGGAAGGAACAAGCTCATTTTCAGATTTTAAGGAACTCAAAAGCAAAAAGGATCTCATATAGAGCCTTGGAACCACTGCGAAATCTGGCATTTCAGGTATATAACTAATAATTTACTTTCTAAAATGGTAGGGAATTGAAGATATGATTTTGCATTGTTCATACTATATTTATGGTTTGTAATTGAAGATTACTTGATTTACTTGCTTTCCTTTGGTAAAGATTTTGTGGAGAAGTATTTTTTAATGTTAACTTTGTTGATTTAAGTAAAATTGTAAATGGAAATATATGTCGCTAATTCTATTAACATATTAAATGCTTCAATGACTACAAAGTGATTTCGCCTTGATAGTTCTATTAACTATTTGGATAATGGATTACACATTAAGTCTTTCAAGTTGATAAATTATTGAATCATCTACAATACTGCATCCTTATACAATTATGGTTGGTATTAAATCTTCTGTTTTTTCTTTCTTTGTTGGGTAGATATCATGATACATGATACTTATTCATTCCAACATTTTTAACATTGTTCCTTGCTTTTTGCATTTACAAGAGCTGCTTATTTATTCAAATTGCTGCAGTACTGCAACCTCAGCTTTGTAGATATCTTTGTTATTCTATTGTTTTCTTTTATTATTGCTATTATTATTTGCATTTCGATTGATTCGTTACTTCGTTTACATGTGTATTAATTCTTGATTTTGGCTGCTTCATTTACCAAGCCTTCTACGACATTGGAACACATATTTACCATCCAGCGGTTGTCATGTACTTGCCATTCAAAACAACAAAAGTGATTTCCACCAAGTCAAAAAACTGATGCTAGAAAATTTGTTCGAACTGTGCTACTATTTCCACCGTTCTTGGTGTGCTGGTTTTCCCAATACCAAGTCAATTATAAAATGTTTGCCTTTGCAAAAATCTTTGTATTTCATAAATTTGTTTAACATTTTTTGTCTTTTCTTGTATGCGTTAAGGCTCAGTTTCAAGTGCTTTTTGGAAATATGAGTACTAGGAAGTTTAGCGTCGTTTTTCGTTTCTTTGATGCTCATTTCCTCAACTTTTAAAATATACCCTTGTGTAGTTATAGTTTTAAAGCAACATCATTAATATTGTACACAAGATAGAAGGGAGAAAGAACCAGCATATATACATTAAAGCAAACACCACCACCTAGGTATACTAATAAATATTAAGCCAGCACTAACACTAAATCATACTCCTAATTAATTTTGCTCCCCTTCTACTCAAGTACTATAAATTTGTTAAATAAACTTGTATATTCTGATATTTCAACTCACAATATTAGCAACCTTGTGTGCAACTAAAAAAATGACACTACTACAACATCGACTTTCCTCCTTAAATAGGCTACAACTAATTCTATAGCGTTGTTATTGACTCCATTTATTGCAATAGGTTGGTACTACTTCTATATCTATATGGCGTTGTTATTGACTCCATTTATTGCAGCAATTATGTTGTTTATGCTTTGCTAGATGGACTATAAGCTACCAAATCATAGGAAAATAAACCTACTTTTTTCTTCACTCCTGCATTTTTATACTAATTTGCTACACAATGTGGCTATAGTGCTTATTTATGTCGCTATAAAGGTTAGTCCTAAGTTATTTTAAGTATTTTTCCTTTTTTTGTCGTATGTTTTGTATGGATTTTCACATTATTTATCTAAAAAGAATGGAAGGAACATGCTCATTTTCAGATTCTAAGGAACTCCAAAGCAAAGAGGATCTCAAATAGTGTAACACCCCCAAAGTAGGTCAAGTTTTTGAAAACCGTTTTAAGTAAATCTTGAGTCAAAACCTACGCATGAGAGTGTTACCGCCACATCTATTTCTAAGAAAATAAATGTAAGGCTTAACGATTAGGAAAATAACTTAAATAAACTTGAATCTGAAAGACGTCTTACAATGTAGAAAAGACTTAAACTCAAACTATGTCCATATAGAACTTTAAACTACTAAAGATAAAATAAACTGACGCATGACTCTAATCAAAGCTATAACTCTAGGTGATTCTCACTCCACAATTCCCACGTGATCAACAACCTGCAAAATAAGAATGCAAGGGGAAACAAGGGAAAGCTCCCAAAAATCAGAAAAACTGAGTAATTCCAACTCCATCCCGTAAAACAATTTTAGTTGAAATAATTTAAGAAAACAAACTATAATTGAGTTGAACATAGTTGTAGAAATTAAAGTAATATAAAGTTGAGTTAAAGGTCGATTTTATGAATATAAATATAATAACACATAAGCCAATTAATTAATTTGATATTTAATGATGACAACACATATATCCAATTTTAATTTGAGGGAACGAGAACGCCAGTAGGCCGAGGCTTTACCCCTATACCTACTTCATCAAGAGGTCGTCACCCCAAATAATTCATCAAGGCCAGCAGAGTAGTCTCAGGTAACCCTAGTGTGCACTCCCCTTCTACTTGGATCACAACAAATAGAAGGAAGACCAAAAATCGTATCAAGTATCAAAAGTAATAATAATAATAACCTGTCGGCAGCTATACTAACCAAACAGGGCAACCTGTTCATCACTCTTATACTTGGATCACAACAAATATAAGAGCTTCATTCCCATCGTTACACTTTACGTGATTTAATATATTTTATTAATTAGTCGCGAGCACATAAAATATTGCCAAACATTACATTATACATTTTATGTAATGATCATAAATTTTCCCAATAAATATATATTTCAGAAATATCCAACTGAAATCTTATCCAACAAATCACCATTTTAGTATCAATTGGTGACAACAACAATTAAAATCATAAATATTTCTCTTTCGACTCAAATCGTCTTTTAAAACCATTATTAAAATAATAGTATAACTTCCATAAAATAATAAGGTAAATATTTTTCTTTCAAATTCAAACCGTATCAAAAAGTGTTATTAAAATAATAATACAAGTTTTATCAAAAAAATAATAATCGTAAATTTATTTTAACCGAAATAATATTCAATATAAATTGAAAATAAAATATATAAAACATAATGTCATATAAAATAATATCATACAAAATCATGTAACACATTTACACAAGTTAATGTCACATAGCACATAATACTAACGGGATAATCCTAAATAGATGGACATCGAAAATTACCTTATTATGCGATCCTAGATAAACGTACGCTCCTAGTTATCCTGACTCACGTATCCGCCGTCTACACGATAAAATAAGAGGTCTCGAATTAACACCCGGATCAACCCGAACGAAATAAATAAATTAAAAGACTTTCGGTTAAAATATAATTTATTTAATAAGACAAATTTTAAAATGATAGTTTAAACTCTAAAAGATAAAGATAAAAGAATAACTTTTGGAATTATGACCACTTTTAAATAATCAACTAGAAAGATTACATTAGAATAGAAAGAAAAGGAAAAAAAAAAAGAAATAAAAGTTAAAAAATAATTTAAAAAGGAAAAGAAAATCGAAGAGAAATTAGAAAAGTAAATAAAACAAGGTTACTGGGTTAGAATAACCCACGAAAAACAAACAGGAAGAAGGGGCAAGAGAGAGAGAGGAAAGAAGGTGAAGCAGGCTCGGTGGCAGCCGGCCAGCGGCGCCGGCGACTGCCGCCTCACACCGGCGACACCCCGGCGATCCTCCTCTTGCCGGGAGGTCAGAAACCATATTTTTTTTTTTTGTATTTTTCTTCAATTTTTCAGATTAGAAAAGAGGTAAAATACTTTGAAGTAATGGGATTCCTACCTTTGAACTCTCTCTCTTTTCTTTTTTTTTCTTCTATGAGCAATTGTAGATTCAGAATACTAAAAGAAATTTGTGAAAACTAAATCTGAATTTTGGTGAAGTTAGGTTAAAAATCTGATTAGAATGGTATTTATAGGGTTGAGGAAGGAGGTTACAAGGTCAGTCTAATGGTGAGAATGGAGATAGTGGGGAGGAAGTTATAACTGCTTTACGGTTTCTTTTCTCTTCAAAAACTAATTTTCAGTTTTTTTTTTTGTAAAATATCAGTTTTTAAGTTTTCTAAAAATCAGTTTTAAAGTTTCTAAAATCAGTTTTAAAATTTCTAAAATTTTCTAAATAAAATACGTGGGATTACAAATAGAGCCTTGGAACCAATGCGAAATCTGGCATTTCAGGCATATAACTAATAATTTACTTTCTAAAATGGTAGGGAATTGAAGATATGATTTTGCATTGTTCATACTATTTATGGTTTGTAATTGAAGATTACATGATTTACTTGCTTTACTTTGGTAAATATTTTGTGGAGAAGTATTTTTTAATTTTACCTTTTGTTGATTTAAGTAAAATTGTAAATGGAAATATATGTCGCTAATTCTATTAACATATTGAATGCTTCAATGACTACAAAATGATTTCGCCTTGATAGTTCTATTAACTATTTGGATAATGGATTACACATTAAGTCTTTCAAGTTGATAAATTATTGAATCATCTACAACACTGCATCCTTATACAGATATGGTTGGTATTAAATCTTCTGTTTTTTCTTTCTTTGTTGGGTAGCTATCATGATACATGATACTTATTCATTCCAACATTTTTAACATTGTTCCTTGCTTTTTGCATTTACAAGAGCTGCTTATTTATTCAAGTTGCTGCAGTACTGCGACCTCAGCTTTGTAGATATCTTTGTTATTCTATTGTTTTCTTTTATTATTGCCATTATTATTTGCATTTCAATTGATTCGTTACTTCGTTTACATGTGTATTAATTCTTGCTTTTGGCTGCTCATTTACCAAGCCTTCTACGACATTGGAACACATATTTACCATCCAGCGGTTGTCATGTACTGGCCATTCAATACAGCAAAAGTGATTTCCACCAAGTCAAAGAACTGATGCTAGAAAATTTGTGCGAACTGTGCTACTATTTCCACCATTCTTGGTAGAGGTGTTCATTCGGGTCATCAGATTGATTTCGGGTCAGGTGTTTCGGGTCGGTTCAAAATCGGGTTTTGTGTGCACATTGGTTTTTACATAATTGTAGATTGATTTTTAAGTCGGGTCAAATCGGGTTCGGTTATAAAGTCGGGTATTTATCGGGTCATCGAGTCTATTTTGAACACCTCTAGTTCTTGGTTTGCTGGTTTTCCCAATACCAACTCAATTCTAAAAAGAATTGAAGGTTTGTAGTATTTTGTCTCTACTTATACAACCGTTGTAAAATGCTAATCAAATCACTTGCATTTTCTTGTATCTATGTATCTTTTCATATGAATATCAAATTACTATACTTTGATTAGTTTACGTTTGCTTGCGTCCTTAATAGTATTTACATTATTTGTATAACTAAACTTAATAAAACAATTAGTACAAATTTACCAATATTTTCATACTCAATTTTCATTTTTGGTATCAAATTACAATACTTAATTAGTGACTTTAGACTTATTTTTTATCAACTATATTTTCCATAAGCTTTAATTTACCCAAACTACTCACACTAAGTTTAGTAGTGTAATTTGGGAGACCGCATGCGTAGCACGCGGCCGCACAACTAGTATTTCTTATAAATATCGCTTCCCCAAACAGATTTCAACAAAACAAATTAAAATGATATAACAAAATATGTTGCTACTCCAGATCGAATTGGGGACCTTTAGTGTGTATGATTAACGTGATAACCACTACACCATTTTTATAGCTAAATTTGGTCAACATATAACTATATTTGTTCAACTTAGGAAATGAAAATCTGGAATTGTTTTATCGACTAAAATTCCGACAGAATTTTAGTCTAAAAAGTGGTCGGTAATTTTATCCCACAAAAATTAAGTCGGGAAATTAGTTGGAATATAATGAGCGGTAAATTTTTCTTTTTTTCTAATTTAAAATTCAGAATAAAATTTGATTCAGTAGCAACTTAGTCGGAAATTCTGACTAACGCATATCTGTCGGAAATTTTCGACTGTTTTGTATTAGTAGTAACCGTTCAGTTGGAAATTATGCATTTTTTTGTAGTGGAGATTCATGAGATGAATTTTGAGTTGGAAAAGCATGGTTAGTTGTTTTATATCTTTAGCCCAACATAACATATTCAAGTTGATCGATCAAAGGCGATGGCTCATAGAGTACAATTTAAAATTAAATGACCATTGGAAAGTTATATAATATTATTAAGAATCATTGCCAATGATACCATACATCATGTAGAATGCCAGGTAAAATTTTTTTGAAGAGACAAGAACAAATGTTGTCTATGTAAAGTGCCGAATAGAACGTCGTTTGGCATTATGTCTTCACCATTAGTATATTTTATAATGCCATTGTTTTATGGAATACTATTAAGAAAAATAAATTTTTTCAAGTGTAATTCCTTATTATCCTTTACTTAATAATTTTATTGCATTTACTTACATACTTAACATATCAAAATATTTTCATATTCACTTGGTAAATCTTTACACGGGAAAATAAGTAGTGACTATGTAATAGTGACTCGTAACACAACTTATTGTTTTAGTTAATGAATAATTCTCTTTTTTAAAATTGATGACTCACCCTCTCTTTAATTATTATATGTACATTTAATTTTATTTTTATCTCTTAAGCATATTTAAAATATTTGAATCTTATAAATGCATGAAAATAGGAATTAGGAAGTTGTGAGGAAACTTGGAACAATTTTGTTTAGGAATGTTAAGCTTCCAAGCAAAATTAACGGCAAACCAATAATCAAAGACTTCTTATTATATTATGATATAATCTTACCAGTTGTTGGGTTATTTCTTCTCCCCCACAAAATAGGAATACGTATGTCTAACATTGATGCCTAACAAGACCACATAATTGATGCCTAAATTCGTGGCAATGAGTCAGTTTCACTCTACAGATTTTCTGGGAAAAAAAAAAAAAAACAAATCTGTTCCTCCCTTCCCTTTCCCTTTCCCTTTCCCTTCCTGTGCAAGCTCAGAAAATGGGTCGAAAATCAGAAGAATTGCACATAATCTTCTTACCTTACATGGCACCAGGCCATATGATTCCCATGGTAGACATAGCCAAAGTTTTTGTGTCACAGAGTAACATAAAAGCGACCATAATCACGACCCCAACAAACGCTTCTTCCATGTCAAACATTAAATTTGAGCACAAAATCACATTCCTAACGACCCCTCTTCCATTGAAGGAAGTTGGGCTTCCTGAAGGTTGTGAAAATCTTGTGTCTGCGTCGACTCGTGATATTACCTTTAAGCTGTTTCGCGCCATTGAAATGCTTCATCCTAAGCTCGAAAACATGTTAGTTGACAATAAACCTGACGTCATTGTTTCCGATTACTTGTATCCTTGGACCGTTGATGTTGCTAATAGACTTGGAATTCCAAGGTTAGCATTTAGTGGCAGTTGTTTCTTTAACAATTGTATTAGTCACAATCTTGAAAAGTTCCGGCCTCATGATCGAATCGAGTCAGAAAGTCAAGAATTTGTTGTTCCAAATTTACCTGATGCAATCAATTTGACAAGGTCACAGTTGCAAGATATTGTTAAGGGGAAGACGAGTTTTAATGCCTTATTTGAAAGGCTTAAAGAAGCCGAAAAGAATAGTTTCGGTGTTTTAATGAATAGTTTTTATGAATTAGAACATGATTATGCAGATTATTGTAGAAAAGAGATGGGTATTAAGTCATGGCAAATTGGTCCATTGTTTCTGTTCAACAAAACTATCACATCTTCAATTGATCATAATTGTATGCAATGGCTTGATTCGAAAATGCCCAAATCTGTTCTTTACATTTGTTTTGGCAGCTTAACTCGATTCACGAAATCTCAACACACAGAGATGGCAAATGCCCTTAAAGAATCAGGGTGTTTTTTCATTTGGGTTCTAGGGAAAGTTTTGAAATCCAATGACCAAACACAAGAAGAAGAAGAAGAAGAAGAATGGTGGTTGCCTGATTGGTTTGAAGAGATTATTACAATGAAAGAAAATGGTGATCAATTAGGTTTTGTAATAAAAGGGTGGGCTCCACAAGTTCCAATCCTCAAACATCGAGCAATTGGAGGTTTCTTAACTCACTGTGGATGGAACTCGATACTTGAAGGGGTGAGTGCAGGTGTGCCATTAATTACATGGCCAGTGTTTGCCGATCAATTCTACAATGAGAAGCTTATAACACAAGTACTTAAGATTGGGGTGGAAGTGGGAAATGTAATTTGGAAAGCTTGGGCAACAGATGAAACTGAGCTCATCCAAAATGAAAAGATAAAGACAGCCATTACAAGAGTTATGGGTGGAGGAGAAGAAGCAAACCAAATTAGAACAAAGGTGAAGGAGCTTAGTGATTTAGCACACAAAGCTATTCATAAAGGGGGGTCTTCATACAATGATATTAAGGCATTACTACAGGTTATTACACTACATAAACAAAACAAAATGTTACACGACTACAATTAATCACCTCATTTAATTAGGATTACTTTAGTTACGAGTCTTCAAATTTTTACTGTAAACTCTATTAGGAATGTCTTCCCCTTTTTTTCATTAAATTTTTTTTTGTTATTATTTCAATTTATCTAATACAAATTTGTTGTAAGATGAAAATAATATCAATCTAATTTTGTTAGAATATTTGGAATATACGTAAATATGGAAGTTATTATATTTTTAATCTCTTATTTTAGGTAACCTTAAAGTAGCTTGATTTATATATACGTTGTTCCTCTCTATGATGAATAATAGAACACAAAATTAAACCCCAAAATTGTGTTTTACTCGAAATCATGATATCAAAGCCACAACGATTCTGAATCATTTTTGCGGCTTCATCACATACCTAAAGCCTACCTTTGAAAAATCAGAAATCTAAAAAATGGAAGACAAATCAAAAACCATGGTAGCAGTTGATCAACCAGTAACAATGGGACAATTATTACAATTTTTCCAATAGGTTAAACTCCAATAAACATCCCACTGAACCAGTCACCAACACCCAAACCCCAACAATATCCGAAAAATTAACAAACAAGAATTATACAAAATGGTCCAGGCTGATGCAACTGGCCATCAATGGCCGTGTACGGCTCAAGCACATCATTGCTGATCCACCGGCCAAAACGACCTAGAGTACAACCAATGGACTCGATATGACTCGATTGTCATTTTGTGGATATTGGAGAATATAGACACTGACTTGGTCAATCAATTTCTTGATTTTCCAACTGCCAAGGCCTTATGGTTAGGCATTGAGACTCTATACAGTAGTGGAAGAGATGGCCTACTACAGCAAATATAGACTCTATACAGTAGTGGAGAATACGACCCTAAGGATTTTGTGACTCAGGCTAAACCATTGAAAAATATTATTAAGACTGCTAATGAGGAAGAAATTAAAGTGGGAGGAGCTCAAACTATTAGTTTTAATAAAAACCTCACTTTAAATAATTGCTTGTTTGTTCCTAATTTGTCGCATAAATTATTACTGTGAGTCAACTTTCAAAGGATCTTAATTGAACGATTCTCATGAAACCCGATTGTTGCATTGTGCAGGATGCTCAGACAGGACAAATTATTGGGCGTGGAATTGAACGAGGTGGACTGTACTACTTGGAAGAGGAGATTCAAAAAGGCAAAGCAATTCTTGTTCACGGGTCAGAGGAAAGACAATTATGGACTTGGCATCGTCGTCTGGGACATCCATCTGTAGCGTATTTAGAGAAACTATTTCCTACTTTAGTGAAAAATAAAACCAGTTTTAAGTGTGAAACTTGTATTTTTGCAAAAAGTCACAAACACTCATATCCTAGTAGTTTGAATAAAACTAGTGTTCCTTTCTTGCTTATTCATTTTGATGTTTGGAATCCTGCTCTAGTAGTAGGCATGCATGGTTATTTATATTATGTTGTTTTCATTGATGATTGCACTCGTATGAGTTGGATATATTTTCTTAAACATAAATCTAAGGTATATAGGGTGTTTGTCGATTTTTATAACATGATTTGTACCCAATTCCAAGCTCAACCCCATATCCTTAGATCTGACAATGGTAGGGAATATGTTAACTTTGATATGTATCAATTTATCACTACCAAAGGTCTCATCCATCAAACCTCTTGTCTTGACACACCCCTACAAAATGGAGTCGTAGAACGGAAAAACCGAACCCTACTTGAGATGACTCGTACTATTATGCTTGAATCCCATGTTCTTACCCACCTTTGGCCCAAAGCAATTGCCACTGCCAACTACAACCGATGACCCACAAAAAGCCTTGCCTACCACACACCTCTAGACACCCTAAAACCTTCAACCTATTACCTTTTTCACGCTCTCTAACACCCAAAATCTTTGGTTGTACAGTCTTTGTTCATCATCCCAAAAGAGTGCGCAACAAGTTTGGACCTAGAGCAGCAAAATATGTTTTTGTGGGGTATGGAATGAACCAGAAGGAGTACAGGTGCTATGATCTTCTTACTCAAAGAGTATACGCTACTATGGATTGTGAGTTTCTTGAGGGTGAATTCTACTATCATCATCCTCGATGTCAGGAGGAGAGGTTAGATGACGATCTCAGATGGTTAATTTGTTCAGTCCTGTCCAACTCAGACCCAAAAGAACACGTAGGCAATGCCGCTGAATCACCTCTCCAAGCTGTTCAGCTCTCTTCAACTCCACCACCGGTCCTGTTTGATCATCTGGTGAGTATTCTGGATGATAGTGTTGATATTGTTGATATTATCGATGATGCTTCTATGATTGCAGGAAATAGTATTGAAACTATTCCCCATGAGAATCAGGGCAGTAAGGAACAATCGTATGTCCTACCACCTTGAGCTACATCAGGTATTCCTCCAAGGAGATATGATCAAGAGTATGAAGCTAAACATTCGAGATATCCTGTTGAACAGTCAAGTGAAGGGAATATGTCACAGAGCGTACTGGCATTCAATATTGCATTATATAGTACTAAACTCCCTGCGACAATTGAAGAAGCTCTTGCGACAGATCATTGGCAAAAAGCAATGGAAGAAAAATTAAGTGCTCTCAAAAAGAATGGCACTTGGGAGAAATGTGATCTACCGAGTACAAAAAGGGATGTTGGGTGCAAATGGGTCGTTACAGTCAAGTATAGGGTAGATGGAACAATTGAAACATACAAAGCATGTCGTGTTGCAAAGGGATACACTTAGACATATGGGGTTGACTACTCAAAAACCTTCTCTCCTGTAGCAAAACTTGATACAATTCGAGTTCTATTCAATATAGCAGCAAATCTAGATTGGCCTTTTCATCAATTTGATGTGAAGAATGTCTTTCTTCACGGGGAGTTACAGGAAGAAGTGTATATGGAGGCGCCACTAGGGTTCACTTTGGAATTCTCATAGAAAGAACGTTGCAGATTAAAAAAGGCTCTATATGGGTTGAAACAATCTCCTAGGGCATGGTTTGGGAGATTCACATCTGCTATGAGGTGATTTGGGTACAAACAGAGTAACTCTGATCACACTCTGTTCCTTAGAAGAAGAGGAGGAAAGATAACTTGTCTAATAACCTATGTTGACGACATGATCATCATAGGAGACGATAAGGTTGAGATTGAAAACCTTAAAAGGAAACTGTTCTAGGAATTTGAGATGAAAGATCTTTGAAGACTAAAATACTTGGGTATTGAGGTTCTAAGATCCTACAAAGGAATCTTCATATCCCAAAAGAAGTTTGTTCTAGACTTATTAGCTGAGACAGGGATGATGAATTGCAAACCTATTGAAACTCCAATGATGATAAATCATGGTTTGCAGATTCTTGAGGAAGGAGAACTAGCAGATCGTATGCAGTACCAGAGACTAGTGGGGAAGTTAATTTAGTTAGCCCACATGAGACCAGACATTGCATATGTGGTAGGTGTGGTTAGTCGATTTATGCATAGACCATATGTTCAACACATGGTAGCAGCCTTTCGTATTATGAGATATCTCAAAAGAACTCCTGGAAGATGGGTCTTATATCAGAAGAATGGACACTTAAATCTCATTGCTTACACAGATGCAGATTGGGTAGGTGATAGAGATCACAGAAAGTCAACCTCAGGTTACTTTACCCTTGTATAAGGGAACTTAGTGACATGGAGAAGTAAGAAATAGAAAGTTGTTGCATTGTCAAGTGCATAGGCAGAATTCAAAGGGGTCGCAAAGGGAATTATGGAGATCTTATGGCTCAGAAAATTGTTGACAGGACTTGGATTTGCTCCTAAAGAAAGCTGTGAACTATATTGTGATAATCAAGTTGCTATCAACATTTCAGATAATCCAGTCCAGCATGATTGGACAAAACATGTGAAGTTGACAGACATTTCATAAATGAGAAACTCAAAGCAGATGTGATCAAGCTACCTCATGTGAACTGTAAGGACCAACTCACATACATTCTTACGAAACCAGTCGGCACGCAGTTCTTTGAAGAAGTTTTGTGCAAGTTGGGTATCGGAGACCCGACGACCCAACTTGAGGGGGAGTGTTAGAATATGAAAACTAGAATATTTAGAATATATGTAAATATGGTAGTTATTATATTTGTAATCTCTTATTTTAGGTAATGATAGAGTAGAATAATAGAATACAATATTAAACCCCAAAATTGTTATTATATTTGTAATTTTGTTGAATAACCGACGACCCAATGTTGTTCCTGTCAATGATGAATAATAGAATACAATATTAAACCCCAAAACTGTATTTTACTAGAAATCAAATTTATTCAACAAAATTAAGCCTAGTTATATAAAATTCAATTCAATTCAATAAAAAATAGATTTATTCACAAAATAAAGGTGGCTAGTGAACGAATTGTGTCCTAAGTTATAATCATTACAAAGGCATCTTAATCAAAACCTAATTTGTCTCATGGCTTCTTCTCAATTATCAATTTACCCCGTCTCATTTCGTATTTCATAAAATAGACACGTCAGTAGTAAAATTATTTGTTAAATCAATCAATTCCATTGGATATGTTATGTAAGAATAAAAAACATCTTATTGCATAATCAAGCATTGCCAGTGATATAATTTTGGATTTTACTTAAAGATGAATGAAGGCAAAATTATTTTGAAAGGCTTAATGATATCAATTACACATGGTAAATTGTGATTCATCCTCTATATAATGACACCCAATTAGTTAAATCTTTTTATACTTTTATAATATAATATTCATTTTATTATGGATCATTTATCAACTACAACCTCTAAGTTTACTCAATTTCAAATAAACAGCCGTAAACTTTGTTTTTTACCAACTACAGCCTCCAACTTAACAAACATGACATCGAGACAGTCAAAACAAACCCCCTTTTTTACTTTTGTTTTGGCTGTTTTGGCTGTCTCGATGTCATGTTTGTTAAGTTGGAGGGTGTAAGTTGTAAAAAAACAAAGTTTGCGGCTGTTTATTTAAAATTGAGTAAAGTTAGAGATTATAGTTGGTAAATGACCCTTTTATTATTAAGGAGTGATAGGAATATATCTATAATTAAGAAAGAAATAAATATAGAATAAATTAGTAAATGGTTATTTCTATGGGGGACAAAGTTAAGCACTGGGGGAGCATAAGAGATAATAGAAGTACATATATTTATTTTAGCTACTTTTGTATAAGATGGTCTCAAAATAAAGAATTTATATTTTTATAATTTGTATTTATCAGCCTATATAACCCATTTAGAAGTCGCGAATCACAAGAAGACTACTTTAAAAATAATAATTTGTAATTTTCCATATAATAGAATATAGATAAAGTATATGTAGAATTAAGTGGTTTCTAATTGGACTCTTATATCGTCGTCGCCATTTTCATTCGGTCTCCACCTTTTATAAATTCAATTTCAAAAAATGCCCTTTGCACATACTTCCATTTCTCATACGCCTGTCTAAAAAAAGTCTCAGTTAAAATTCAACATCAATACAATATGAATGATGATTTTGATAGCCAAATTGTCTCGATAAGCATAGATTTTGAGTTTTCAGTTGAATTTCGTATTTTAAATTTTTGGAAATAAAACAAACGAAGACAATTGCACAAAACGTGCAAGTAGACCTATGTGGAGTCGCACTTTTTGTGTGACTGGTTTTCTAAAATTTTTTTATTTTTAAAATTTATTTTTTATTCATGCATGAAAGAAATTATTGAGTACTTAGGTAACGATAAAGATTATTCAATTAGATTTATTATGACTAGGATATTCGAATAAGCAATTGAAATTAGTTTTCATTTTACTTGTGTGTCATATAAGCAAAAAGAGAGTTGTTCCACTATTATTTATATCTATGATGCCATTGATCTGATAGGTTTACTGGTCAGTTGTATGATCTAGATAACGCGAAGCTATTATACTCCCTCTTATTCAAAATTATTGTCCACTAACCTTATTTAGTCAAGTCATTCTAATTGTCCACTTTCTATTTTTGGCAAAGATTTTTTACCTAAATACCCCCAACTACCCCAACTTATATTATTTAAAATATCCCACCTACCACCTTTTTAATTATTATAATCACTTAAATACCCCAACTACCACCTTTACAATTATTATAATCACTTAAAATACCCCAACTACCATTTTCTTAAAATATGTGTCCAACCCAAAGTGGACAATTATTTTGAATAGGAGGGGGTATGTTAATTGATGGATGGCAGGTTTCCTATACAACACTATCTATATTTGGCTATTAAGCACAACTATATGGCTTAAACGAATATGATGGTGATCAACAGTTTACTTGATTTTAAATTGCAAATCCTATATCCATTTAATTTATTCATACATGGCCTTATGTTTTATAGGTCGATACCATGTATAAAACAAACAACAAGAAGTTACCGCTATGTATGATTAATGGTACGATGTCAAAAAATCACAACTTCTTGGTAGCATACTGCATCATAAGGGATGAAGTGATAGTTTCATACACCAGGGTCTTGACGAGGTTTAGAGATATACTTTGGTGCAAATTGATACCCCTAGTGTAATCGCTACTGAATGAAGTAAGGGGTTATGCACAACTATTTGTAATGTGTTTCTAGGTATAATTCATATTTTATTAAACATTTGTTATTTGATTTAATATATATTGAACTAATACATTGCCTCCTTAAATGTATGTATTCGACATTTACTATGTGTATAATGTAGAAAATCATAATGCGGAATTCGTTTTGGGTTTAATCTAGTGAATACTTGATTTGTATTAAATAATAATGAGAGATACTACCTCTATTTATACATGAGATTAGGACTAAAAATAAGGAAACAAAATAACCTTAATATTCTAAATATTAAAAAAGATCTTAACTTCCTAAAACATAATATTCTGAAATAATATCTTTATTTTATTCTACTTCTAATTTTCCTACACTCCCCCTCAAATTAGGTCTTGGGATCACCAAAACCTAACTTACACAATATTATTCAATGCTTTTGATCCAATTGTCTTCAACAGAAAATCCGCCATTGATCTTTTGATTTTACTGCGGACATATTGATGATATCTTCGGCTAATATGTCATAATTAACTTTCTATTTTTTAAGTTTAGATAAAAGGCCATAAAATAGATTGGGTTGGTTTAATTTTTGTTTTTGATCAACAAATTGGATTTTGAGCTTTTGGATTAATTGGAATTCAAAGATAAAGTTGGGTTGATTTTGTTTAAAGGGTAGATGGGTGGAAGATATGGGTTTGTGGATTAGTTTGCGGGTTAATGGGATGGGGGTTTTTACTTTTAGTTTGTTTGTCCCTTCTTCTTTTGAAATTTGATTTTTTTCTTTTTCTTTACTCTCCCTCTCGCCATTAACTTGCATACTCACTTCTTCGACATTACTCCCCCTCGCGACCTCATGCACAATGATGTCGTTCACGTGAGGTAGCGAAATTGGCTCGTATAAAGTATGAATCCAAGTCCACAATTCATGGGCAGTGGTAGTGAATGAAATAACGAGATCGATAATGTCAGAGTTAATACAGGCAAGAATCTATGACATAACTCTGGCATCATTTTAATTCCATTGTGGAGTTATGGTCGTCGGGGGAATGACGGTGATATGATTGAGCATCCCCCGATCACCCAGTTCAACTTTCATTTCATTACACCATGTGGTGTAATTTTGATGGTTTAATTTTTCAATCTGGATTGGTTGTTCAAGTTTTTGAGTCCTTTTTTGAAAAAGTTGATTTGTTTCATTTGTGCCATGGAAATCATGGTCATTTTTTTGGTTTTGTTTTTGATTTGGTTTGGTTTGATTGGTTTTGTTTTGAATTGGTTTTTGTTTGGATCGATTTTGTCCGATTATGATCAATGATAAAATACCGATAGAGTTTTTCCGTCCAGGAAAACCTTACAGTGTTGATGTCATGTAGAAAATCATAATGCAGATCGAATTCGGTTTGGGTTTAATCTGGTGAATACTGAATTTGTATTAAATAATAATGAGAGGTACTACCTCTATTTATACATGAGATTAGGACTAAAATTATGGAAACAAAATAACCTTAATATTCTAAATATTAAAAAAGATCTTAACTTCCTAAAACATAATATTCTAAAATAATATCTTTATTTTATTCTACTTCTAATTTTCCTACATATAACACATAGCAAATAACTAGAGCTGTTCAAAAGTGACCCGACCCGAAAATCCGACCTGAAACCGAAAGCAAACCGACCCGAAATTGTGTTCCTTTTTAAGGTTTATCAAATCGAAAATACCCGAATCGAAGTTGTACCCGAACCGATTGACAACCGAAAATGAGAAAGCTGAACCCGAACTGTAACCGATTTTTGTAACCGACACATAACCGTTAACCGAGATTACCCGAACCAAAAATGACCGACCCGAGTCATATCCGGCCCGAATCATGCTCGAAACCGAACTCGATCCGGCAAAAACCGACTAAACCCGAATAAATTTATGATCGAATTGCTTTAAACCTGAACCAATTTTTAACATAGAAGTATGATAGACTCATATTTAATCATCTTATTATTTAATCTAATAAAGTGATAGATATTTTAATAAATTAAATTTTATAAATACATGGTTTCATATATTTAGAGTTAATAATCAATGGTCAATGTATATAACCGTATTAGATGAAAATTGATAGAACTTTATAATTCTAATTTCCAGTTAAACAAGTAAAAGTAACAAAGTAATAATGATCACTAGTTGATTTACATTTTAACTATTTTTGCTTAAGTAAAGGAAATCTTGTCATCAATTAAAAAATAATTAACAACTTAATTTAATATTGACTCGATCGATAGTAATTAGTAGTACGTAGCCGATACTAATTAAAACCCGAACCCGATCTGTACTCGACAAAACCGAACCAATTATTAACCGATGACAACCCGACACCGATTAACACTCGACACGAACTTCAACAGACACCGAACCGATGTGAACCCGACAGCTCGAATAACCGATCTTCAACCGAACCGCGACTAACCGATCCGACCCGAGTGCGACCCGTCGTAACACGCAACCGAAAAATAGCCGATCTGAAATACAACCGAACCGAAAGACACTCGTCCGAAACCGACCCGATCACCCGAATGAACACCTCTACAAATAACGTGAAAAGTGTGGTAAACAAATTTAATTATGTGGGGTCAAAAAAAATCAACAAGTGGATTTATTCTGGTGGACCCAGTAAACCTTTTGTTAATTACTCCATAGTTGTGGAATTGTAAAATCATTAGATATTAATTGTTTCTGCATAAAGTAAGAGGAATAAAAGTATCGTTCAGTACGATCGTTTTCGGGTTTTTTAAAAACGGAATTCGGGTACGTATTATTAATTACTATCGGTCGATTCAATATCAAATTAAGTTGTTAGTAATTGAGACAAGATTCCCTTTACTTAAAGCAAAATAGTTGAAATGCAAATCTATTAGTGATCATTATTACTTTGTTACTTTTACTTGTTTGACCGGAAATTAAAAATATAAAGTTCTATCACTTTTCATCGTATTAGATGAAAATTTTCATCTGATGAAAAGTAGTTAAATAAACATTGACCATTGATTATTAACTCTAAATATGTGAAATCATGTTTTATAAAATTTAATTTATTAAAATATCTATAACTTTATTAGATTAACTAATAAGATCATTGAATAGAAGTATATAATACTTCTATATGTTAAAGATTGCTTCATGTTTAAAGTAATTGGATCTAAAATTTGTTCGGGTTAAGTCGGTTTTAGCCGGATCGAGTTCAGTTTCGAGCATGATTCAGGTCGGATATGACTCGGGTCGGTCTTTTTAGGTTCGGTTAATCTCGGTTAACGGTTATGTGTCGGTTACAAAAATCGGTTATAGTTCGGGTTCGGCTTTTCCATTTTCAGTTGTCAATCAGTTCGGTTACAACGTCGGTTCGAGTATTTTCGGTTCGATAAACGCAAAAAAGAAACATATTTTCGGGTCGATTTACTTTCGGTTTTGGGTCTGGTTTTCGGGGTCGGGTCACTTTTGAACAACTCTAAGTACATAACAAGAACTTGGATACAATTAAAGAGAAGTTTGTGCGTGCATGGACAAATGATTGTGCACATATTAGCAATCAAACAACTAGTAGAGTGTAGAGTCAACTTTCGTCATTTAAATACTATCCCGAGATTAAAAATATGTGGGACGCCACTCTAAACCAGTTCAAGTACTCAATAATGGTCTCTAATGGAAAAAGAAAAAAAACCAAATCAGTGCATGATCCGCAATGCGTGCACAATAAGGAAACCCCATGTCTTAGTGATCATACTAGTAGCGCTAAGAAGATAATATTATTGATAAGGGTGCTTGGCACAATGAAACTTGGAAATGGACTTTGAAATGGAGTAAACCTATATATGATTTGGAAAAAGGAGACATCAACGACTTAATTTGCCTTATTAATGAATGAATACAATCCCAAAAGACAGATTCAAGGTTGTACATTGTGGATATGGTCTTCAACTAAGACTCTGGGAAGAATATAATCTAAATTATTCGAATCTCATCACCCTATCTTGCCAAACCTTGCAACTTAATAGGTTTATTTGGGATGGTTCAGCTCTCCCAAGAGCTCAACTCACATTATGGCAGACCTGTTCAGGTAAATCAAAAACGAGTTGCATAGAAACATTATTATGCCCCTTTTGACAAGAAAGGACGGAAACAACTCAACATTTGTTATTCACTTGCCTATATGTGTGGAAGCTTTGGATGAGTGTTAAACAGGTAAGGAATAAAAGAAGTGCTTCCATCAAATGGTTGTGAATTCATTGGTAACTAGAAGGGCTCATTGATTAAGAAAAAGCATAAAAAGATATCGAATCAATTTTATTTTGCGTAGTATGGAGTGTCTAGCATGAAAGTGTTAGAAGTGTCAATGTGTTACCTACATGTGAGTTGTTTAACATCGAAGAAAGAGAAGAGTATGCATCACTTTATATACTCAAGGAGTAACTCCTACTATTACCAATTGGTTTTTAGTAGTGAACCTTCTTTGGGTTTATGAGTGGACTATGTCTTCTCCTCCTTGTTTGGGTTGCCCAGGCCCATTTTCTAAATTCTATCATGGTATCAGAGCCCGGTTTATTGTTTGGCCTTTATACTGGGCATTTAATCTTACCACTGTTTAAGGAGCCTTTATTTGAATGTTCATTCCCAATAGGTTTGTAACCCTTCTGTTGGGCTAAAATTCTAAGGACACGCACATGTGAGAGGGAGTGTTGAAGTGTCCATGTGTTACCCACATGTGAGTTGTCCCACATCGGAGAAAGAGAAGAGTATGCATCACTTTACATACTCAAGGAGTAACTCCTACTATTAGCAATTAGTTTTAGTAGTGAACCTTCTTTGTGTTTATGAGTGGACTACTTTTTCTTCTCCTTATTTAGGTTGGCCAGGCCCATTTTCTAAATTCTGTCAAAAAGAAATCTCAAAAAATTTGAAAGCAAAATAATAGAGTTAAGGAAACTTTGCTATGTGATTCTAATTAGGATAAGCATATGGGTGTTAAGATTAGTGATTTATATCATCTAATTTTCCCTAAAATTTTCACCAACTAATAATTATTATTTTACTTAGGGATGAACAAAGTTTGGTCTAAACCGTAAATCAAATCAGACCAAACCGAGATTTTAGTATTTGTTCTGGTCTACGGTTTAAATGGTCTGGTCTGGTTTTTTTAAAATTAAATTACGGTTTACGGTCTGGTCTCGGTTTTTTTATTTTTCAGACCAGACCGGACCGCAAATCGTAATATGGTCAAAAATCATAATTTTGTATATAAAAAATTAAGTTGTTACCTAGATATTTTAAGATGTAATTATTTTTATATAGCAATGTATACTTGAATGATGTTGATGTTATCAACTAATTATAAATTATTTTATTTATTAATTGTAGGTGTGAAATATTTGCTAAAACACATGTATTAATTTGGAGTAAAATAAAAAAAATAAAAACCGTAGACCAAACCAGACCAGACCGGACCGTTCTAAAACGGTTTCGTCCGGTCCGGTGATCTGAACGGTCCGATCCGGTCTGGAAAATTTCCAGACCGGAATTTTTGATTTGGTCTGATTTTAGTGTCAAATCAGACCAAAACGGACCGTGTTCACCCCTAATTTTACTATCCAAAAACATAATTTTTGTGCTATATCATCACCAAAGAATCACAACTTTGAAATTCATCAAAACGTCATAAAACTTCAATTTTACAATAACGATGATAAACTTAATTTAATAAAAATTCTTTAGAAAAAATAATCAAATCAAAATCATAACCCTAGTGATATTAAAATCGATCATAAACTTTATATCATATCACATACGCTTGCTCTTTAAATCACAAGAAACTAACATCAAAACATGTATAACCATACCTGTTTCTGCGTAAGAAATCGAGTTAATTCTCCCTGATCGGAAGGTGACCACTTGAAGTATGTTAACGACTATTTGAGAATGTTCGAATATTAATTGATGGCAGAGCACCTACATAACGATGATAAACTTATATATATAATATATATATATATATATATATATATATATATATATATATATATATATATATATATATATATATATATATATATATATATCTGTTTGAGAGAGAAAATCATTTCTTTCAGTTGGGTGATGAGCTTGAAAACACAATCTGTGATTAAATATAAAATTGTTGATGGTGTTTTATGATAGAGTTCATTTGTGTTTATTTTAGGTTATTGGGTTGATATCATTATTGGATACAGTGTTTATTGGTTTGTCATGAGATGTTTTGTAGTATCTATTGTCTTGGGTCACTTGTTATCCTCTACTTTTGCGCCACATTCCCAAATGTATCCCACCATAACTCGAAGCCTACGTTACAACCCTTTACAAACCTGTTCGACGTAGTCTGATTAGTTCATTTTGTGTTGGAGTGTAGATATGACACAATCCCCATGATTTCCCCTATTAGGTGTTTTATTCCCGACTCATCTTTAGTCGGGCGATTATGAGGGAAACACTAACCTTAATCAAACACATGAGCGTTAATGCATATTTCTCACATCTTTTGAGAAATAACCCAGGGAGCGTAGACTTGTGATCTCTCTAGGTAGTGGGTGGCATAGACTGTGTTGTAGCTTACCTGGTGATCCCGAGTCCGTGGAATTGGTTGTTCTTCTTGGTCATGCGCTCTCATGAGACCATTGTACTTGCACACTCAAGGCTAGGGAAGAGTATTGCGCGTACACAACTTGATTTGTTTTGTTTTTCGCTCACCTTGTATTATATTGCATTGGATTTGTGGGTCTCCCTCTGAAAACCCTCACGAGACCTTACTCGTCCTCTATGGGAGATCTAGAGGTTTGAAGGGCTTGTCACACGTGCTAAGTGCGACTGTAAATCCTACGAAAGTGAGTCTTAGGTTTTATCGCTTTTTGTAGTTTTGTTTTATTTTTATTTGCCCTCTGCTTTCATGTCGCCCCGCTCGTTCATTTGCTAGAGACTAGCAACGGTTTTGCTTGGGAGAGTTGATGTGCTCGTTTTAGAGCACATTTATGTCCCCATTATATTGTCGAGTCTCGTTGTTTTACATTTGTTTATACATATTCCTCTCGATTTTACCTTGTTCTTGTCTCGGAGGTGCTTTAAGGTTATTTCAGGTATTTTCGGAGGTTTCGAGTTAAAGTAGCACGAGTTCAAGACTTAAACACCATAATCGAAAATTAGACACGAGTATCAAAGAATTTCCAAGCGCTACGAGTCATCCCCGAAGACTTCACCAAGCCTGGAAATCATTTCGCACTTAAGCGAAGCAAATGCATGAAAAAGCAACTATTCGGCCAAATGCTTGTTCCCTTCAGTCAAATGGAAAACCAATCCTTCAAGACCAAGCTTCAAGACTCTCTGGAAGTGGCGAATGAACTCAATTCGGGCAAGGAGCAAACCATTCGGGCGAATGGTACATGCCATTCGAGCGAATGAACTTCGAAGACCAAGATTCGAGCTCAGAACTTGCTGAAAACCCCGAAGCAACTCAATTTGGGTGAATCATTCCCCATTCGACCGAATGGCCTTTCAATTCGGCGAATGGCCTTGAAACTGCGCGTTTCGACTTCTTCACAAGCTTAAAACCTAGGGCTATCTTTAGGGCTTTTAAAGCACGATACTTTTTGGCTATAAATACCCATTTATTCTGAATGTATTACTCATGCCTACTTTGAGAGATTCCCCTTCAACTTTGAACATCATTTATTGCTTTCATCTTCTTCATTTATGCCCTAGCTTAGAATCTATTGCTTTCTCATTTACATTTAAGTCTTATATCTTTACACTCTTTTTGTTCCTTTCATTCAAGCTTTGGTTTATGTAAGTTTATTACTTCCTTTATTGCTTGCTTGTCTTCCAATACTTTCATTTATTGTTTTTTACTGCTTTCTTTACATTTTCTTTGAGTATTTGCTTCATTTGTTGTTTACTTGCTCTTCAATATTGTTTTACTTTATATATTGCTTTGTGGAGTGGTTTTTAGTTTCATTGCTTGCACCCTTGTTTACTTCTTGCTCTTAATGCTCTCAATCATGTTCTTTTGTTTTCTTAGTCTTTAGCATGTGTGAGTAGTTCTAATAGGGGTTGTGGTTTAGTGAAACCCTAGGTTTGGTGCTTGTTCTTCATGTATTAGGTTAGGGTTGAGGTTGTTGATTGATTGATTGATTGATATTCTATTCGAATTTTGTCCTGCCATTCTTTAAGATGCATAGGGTGATTATGGGTCGTTGTGTGGCTTATAGGGTCACAAACTTCCCCTCGCTATCTAAAGTGGCTTGATCGATCACCGTTCGATCTCCCTAGACCGAGCGCTCCATGAGTCCTTTGAAACCGACCTGGGGTGAACCCTCACCATCACCGTTTGTCTCTTATCGTTTCTACTTATCTTTATATTTGCTTGTTATTTGCTATCATAGTTTAGCCCATACACCCTCTCATCCTTTAACCTATCTATGTCAAGTCCTTAGTCTTGCTAGCTTTGTCCTCGTGGTTCAATCCCCGACTTACCTCTATACTCGTTATAGTTGTATAAAGGTGCTTTATAAATATTGTTTGCATAACTAGGTTCTTAGTATTCCGACGTGTTAGAAATGCGTTATCAGAAATTCACACACATAAGGAATAAAAATAAAGAGTGAACGGAATAGTCATATCAGTCAAATTCAAAAATTTGATTAAAAAAATTTAAAAAAAGGGAAAATGGAGGGAAGTGGAAGTAGTGCAGTACACACGTATGAAACCGGCCCATAATTTCATCTTAACTTAAGACGGTCTCCTTCAAGTTCTTGTCCTTAATATTAGGCCCCAACAATTTGAAGTATCATCATGAAGTAAAATTGGCAGAAATCAAAAGTATTGTAGGAGTAACGTGAAAGAACTCAAGACGAGACATAGAATGTAAGCTACAGAGACACTAATTGAAAAAAGACTATTTGCTGGCAATTTAGCTTAGTTGACCAATAAACGTGTCTACTGTCTAAACTCTAGATTGATGAGCTGCTAGTGCCAAGTACATCTACCCAGAAATTCTCTCGAAAATATACCCAATCATCCTATATTCAGAAAAACTCTATTGAATATTTTGTCAACTTCCACGCCTAACATTTTTGACACTTCAAATTTAATTTATAAACCCCATTTAGTAAATTCTTATTTGACTGTTCTAGTATTTCAAACCAATTTTTTTTTATTGTTTCTACCGATTTTAATTCCAAATGATGAAGAATAGAAGCAGTGCGAAAATTTCCATTAAATGGATTCCTGTTTTCTGTCTCTCTTTTTTCTTCATTGGCATGTTGTTCACTAACAGGTTTGAATCATTCATTCAACATCTTTTTTTTGAAGTTGGGTTGATGTAAAATTTTTTATCCATTGGATTTGATCTTGTAAAAATTATCTGTTTTTAAATTGAAGTTATGCTAGCTTATAAGATGTGGGTTTTGATAGTAATGATTGATTTTATGTTTTTTTTGTTCTATCAAAGGTTGTGGGAACCACCAGAATCTGGGAGCAAATTGATTTTAAGTCATCAACAGAATGTAGAGCTTAAAGTTATTTGTGAAGATTGTGGAACTAAAAAGGTATTAAGTTTGTAATTTTTTTTTTTTTTTTTTTTTGGAATAAATGTGATTTGTACTTAGAAATCTGTATCTGAGGTAATAGTCGACTTATTGAGAGTTTGTAATTTGAAGCAGAAACCTGGTAAAGATAAAGATGTAATAGAGGAAGTAAAGAAAACCCATGAAGTAATCAAGTAAGATTTGATTGCAATTGGTCATGAGTCATGAATTTGGTTAGTCTTGAATGGAATTTCAGATGAGTGTGTATATTTGTTTAGGTCATTGGATAAGTCAGTTTCGATGCTTCAAATGGAATTGGCTGCTTCAAGAAGTTTTGATAAACATGTTCACCCTAAAGAATCAGCCGGAACCATTACTCAAAATGAACCAAAGAAAAAGGTTTTTGTGGTAATTGGAATTAACACCGCTTTTAGTAGTAGGAAACGCCGTGATTCAGTGAGGGCGACATGGATGCCCCAAGGTATTGGCTTTGTTATTGTTGCATTGCACTTGGTTGCTTGCTGTGTTGTCTATGTGTGCTCATCTACTTGATTGTTCTTTTTCAGGAGAAAAATTGAAAAAGTTGGAACAAGAAAAGGGATTTGTGATTCGATTTACGATTGGTCACAGGTTTGTTGATTTTATTCATACTTCTTTATCACTTTGTTCATAATTGTTGAAAAATAGCCCAAAACCGACCATAATTCGCTTTTATTGATAAACAATTCGCAGGGATCTAGCAAATCATGTGACACTGGTCACATCTTAGCAACGTGTAAAATATATTGGTGAAATAAGCATTTGAATAGGGGTTGGAAATTGAATGTTTGATCCCGTATAGATTAATAGTTGGTCTGCATGTAAAGAGGCCGTCTTGCTATTGCACTCTCATAACTTCAGTAAGACTATCAAATTCACCATAGGTTTTTCTTTATATTAAACGAGGGTGATCCTTTGGAAATGGGATGCGCACCTATGTGTACAAATATCCATGTTGGCCAGTATTTCGAAATTGTCAAATAATCAAATATCCGATTCTCAGAAAATTCGTATCTAATATCGGAATTTTCGGATTAGATATCCAATACGAAATAGAATTTTGAATCAGATATCGGATCGCATCAATAGATTTTCGGATCATCATATTGTTTTGCTCAGCCATAGTCGGGAGGCTATCTCTTTTAGATTCTAACTTTTAGCAAGCTTATGTTCTCTTCAATTCTCACAAATTTAATGTTTCATAATATTATAGTTTGTCTTCTATTGCGATTATAAATGTAAAGCAATTATATGCAGAAACAGAAGCAACTAGGTTATTTGAAAATTGTGAGCCCTTAGCATTCACGATTTTATCAAAAAATATTTTGCTTATGAATTAGAGCATTTTATGCATAGAAGCTAATAGAGAAGCAAGATTGGATTATATGAGTACACTGTTTGGAACACTTTACTGTTATAGTTCGTATTAGTTTTGCTGGTGCAACTTGAAATTGGTATCAAAGATCAGAACTTAAATAAACTTCATATTGGGCTTCTATTAATTTTAGCGAGACCGAAAAGGACATTGAATATGTTAGTCACTCTCATAATTTTTGTAGCCTTACAGATTTTGTTGTATAAGAATGGTAGCAAATAATATTTAATGATTTTGACATGTGCACCGTCTAAACTATACGTTTTTGGAATAGTGCTACATCAAATAGCATTCTCGATCGAGCTATTGATGCGGAGGAGGCTCAGCATCATGACTTTCTAAGGCTGGTAATATTGCAATCCCGTAGTTTCGGTATGCCACTGTAAATGTTAAATTAGTGATCCCATCAATAATGAATTCAAAACAACTTCAGGAGCATATTGAAGGATATCATGAATTATCTGCAAAGACCAAGATATACTTTTCAACTGCTGTTGCAAAGTGGGATGCTGATTTTTATGTCAAGGTGGATGATGATGTCCATGTCAATCTAGGTACTTGTTTTAAACCATTCTTTCTCCTTGTACCCATTTCATACCCTTCACCATAATATACTTCATTTTTAGTTTATTGTTTAGTCTCTAAATCTTTTTATAATTTCAGGTATTTTGGCTTCAACACTTGCTCATTATCGATCAAAGCCAAGAGTATACATTGGGTGTATGAAATCTGGACCTGTTCTTGCTCAAAAGTAAGCTTCAACTCTTCCTCATTATCGATCATCACCTTTCATCATCGCTATGCCATTAAATGGCTTCCACGGTAAAGGGGGTCGAATGATGTAGACAACAGCCCTTGATAACAAACAATAACATCATCCACGCTTTCACATTAAAAAATAGTGCACACGATTTAATGTGCTACTTCTATATGTTTTTCTTTTGTTCTTCCTAAGAATGGAAGAATTCTCTATATATATTTCTTATATGCTTTTGGTTTGTTTCTATAGAAATGTTAAATACCATGAACCAGAATTCTGGAAGTTCGGGGAAGATGGAAACAAGTATTTTCGCCATGCTACTGGGCAGATCTATGCTATCTCCAAGGATTTAGCAACATATATTTCTATAAATCAGTGAGATCCCATTTTACTTCCTTGAGTATTGTTATTATAATTTCTTGAGATGCTGCTTGAAAATATAATTTGAAGTTATAATTGTTTGTTGCAAATGCAGACCTATACTTCACAAGTACGCAAACGAAGATGTATCCCTTGGTTCATGGTTTATTGGGCTTGATGTGGAGCACGTCGATGAACATAGCATGTGTTGTGGAACTCCTCCAGGTAATTCCTTTGACTATTTTATGTCATAGCATGAGTTACCAGGGATATCCTAAGACTTGGAATCTTCAACGTTGGATATCCTATGGTCAAAACCGCATCTTCTTAAAAAACTTTCTGTGGATGTGCAGACTGTGAATGGAAGGCACAGGCCGGTAATTTGTGTGTGGCATCATTTGATTGGAGCTGCAGTGGAATTTGTCAGTCGGTAGAGAAGATAAAAACTGTACATGAAAAATGTGGCGAGGGCGATGATGGAATATGGGGTGTTTTGTTATGAGATTTGGATAGCATAACATGAGTTACCAGGGATCAGGGAAGAGTTGGTTTACACTTACAGCCATGGTGCTTGAGTGAGCATATACGACGAGGGATGACGGACGGCTACTATTCTAAATTTTTGTATCTTTAAGCTTATAGAGATGAGATTGGGGTGTGCTTTAGGATGCACTTTTTTGTTTTGGTGTTCCTCTTTTGGATAGTCACATTTTCCCACACAATATATCACTCAGTAACAAGTATTATGGAAAGGAAGTAAGTAGATAGGTAAAATACGTGTGTTATCTAGATCTTGTTGGCTTACCTGTGTTGTAACTTTGTAATTGAATTTATTGCTGAAATTTTCTAATCTAATTAATTCCAATTCTTTAGTGGTTTATGTACCTTGCTAAATTTAAATTCAGGCAACTGTATTTTTTTTTTTAATATTTTATACATGTATTTTAAGAATATAATCTAGAATGAGGGTTGACTTAAATATAGTGAATTTTTAAACTTGTGCTTCAAGACTCATGATGAAATTGTTCATTTACTTTGAGCAGACAACTAAACTATTTTTGAGATTTATTTTGCAGCTGGTCTTGGGCGAGACCGTCTTAAGTTGAGACAAGAGTAGGCCGGCCCAATTACATGCTTTCTCTCTTTGATTTCATCTTCTGGGCATTTTTCAATTCTAATCATAAAGGTATCAGTTTTGACCTTAAATATATCAATTTCAATTTAATCATACCTGTACGAATTACATTAATCATGAAACTGAATACTATAAAATGAGAATTGAATAAATTAACAATGAAACTGAATACTATAAAAACTGAATACCTGTATGAACTACATTAATCATGAAACTGAACAATTTAATGGAAGAATTTAATCATGCATGTAGATCAGAATAACATGAATTATGCTTAAAATCTTGCGCAATGGAGAATTGAACAATTTAATAATAAAACTGAACAATTTAATGAATTGATTACACTTTGTATGAACTACATTAATGTAATTTAATATACATATTCTAAACTTGAATGCAAAACTGAGCAAAGTAAGAGCATAATTGAGTAAAATTGATATCTTTAAGGTCAAAATTGATACCTTTAAGGTCCAAATTGAAATTTTTCCAGAAAATGAAAAAAACAAAAAACCGAAAGTTAAAAGGCAAAGCACGCGCGTGTAGTACACGCGCCTAACAATGGGCCGGCCTAAATCTCGTCTTAGAGTAGGACGGTCTCGTCCAAGTTTTCATTTATAACAAACTAATAATAATAAAACGAATGCGAAAAAAAGATAAAAAATAAATAAAGATAAAACAAAGCTTGTAAGGAGTTCAATCATTAAAAGGATCTACGTCCCCACTTTTCGATTTCTCTAACCGTTAGGATTTCTTTTGCTAATTCTTTTATTACTACCCTTTGGCTTTCTTGTATGTTATCCACTAGTTAGAAGAAGTTTCTTTATCCTCTATGCTAAAAACCCTAGCATCACATATGCTCTTAGCACACACCAAGTAACTAAAAAGAATAACATAATTACTCAAATACTTACCTTAACACTAAAATTATCAAATCTAAAATACTTCAAAAATATAAAAGATATCTCACTTTCACAAATAACCTCGCACAAGATAAATGTAAATCTAACTTTGAGAGTACAAGAAGACTTAAATAAAAATGTATGTAGAAAATCTGAGTCGGCGTTCCTGTGGGTGGGACAAAAGTCGACTCGGCTTTTTGTTCTGATCAGACCGTTGTGTTTTTATGTTTTTTTTGAATAAAGTGCATTGGATTCCTTCTCCTATTCCATATCAATTCTGATGTTACCAGGACTTAATGAGGAGGAATAATGCTCATAAATACCATAGTTATAATGGTATTGATTGATGGTCATTATGTTTGATCATCAATGGGTGATTTAATGTGCCAAGACCCTTTTGGTATACTTGTACTAGAATAAATAGGGGCTTGGGGAAGGATGTTATACATACCTAATTTCTGAATTCTTTATCATTTCTTTCTCTTTAACTTGTGTTCTTTCAAAAAGACTTATAAACTTCTTGATAGAATTTCTAAAGTTTATAATTTACTAAACACTTTGTCATTAAGTGGCATACCCTAAGTACTAAGGGTGTGTTGTGTTGTTTGTATCTCATTGTGAATTTTCAAGTCTCAACCCAAGTGCCTTTTTGGAGGAAATATCACAAAAGGAAAGTGATTACACGTCTTCAACAAGTATCAAGTTTTCGGGTAACGATTGTCGTTACAAAGTTTATCTTCAAGTTTATTCTTAGTGTCATTTTGTAAGTTTTATTTAGCCATCAACAAATGAAAAATACAAATCCCAATTGTAATTTGCATTTTGCATTTTTATTTGTAATAATCTTTTGCGATAATTTTCTTTGGGATGGCGAGTATCAAAGAACTAACATCGAATTTTACTAAGTTGGATAAGTTTGTTGGCGTCAACTTTCGTCGTTGCAAAAGAAAATGATGATCCATCTCACTGCTATAAACGTAACTTACGTGATATGTACCCCCAAACCGGAGGAGGGTAGAAAACGACACTCTTGAGCAAACAAGGAGAAGAAGCAAATGGAAAATTGATGATTTTATTTGCTGGGGACACATTCTCAACGGGATGCAAGATTCGCTCTTTGACATCTACCAATACCATGATTTCGCTAAGAAATTATGGGGGCTTTTGAAGAATAAGTACATGGCAGAAAATGCTAGCTCCAAGAAATTTCTTGTAAGTAATTTTAATTCTTATAAGATGGTATAAAATTGCCCCGTAATTGACCATTTTCATGAACTACAAAGAATGCATGCTAATATTAAAATTCATAAGATTAATATGGATGAAGTTTTTATTATTTCAAGCATTATAGACAAGTTGCCTCTTTCTTAGAGGGATGTTAGACATCCTCTAAAGCATAAAAGAGAGAAGATTACACACTCCGATCTTAGACAACATATAGTTCTTGAGTCTAACATCAGGATTCAAGAGAAACGGAAGGATGATGTTGGTACCATTAACATGGTTGCGCGGGGGGGTGGGGATGGAAGCCATCCTATTCCGGTGAGAAAAGGTACGTTGTGTAACATCCTTGAATTTTCGACCCTCTATAAGGAACCAAAACCGCAAGGGAATAGAGGAAATTCGTGTGTTACATTAAAAATAAAATATAAAATATATATAGAAAAAGGAAAAGAAAAGTTTTTGGATGATTTAATTAAAGGAATTAGAAACTCCCAAACAAGATTGTGCGGAAATTCCGGCAGCATCTGCCCTAAAGTTGGGCACACTAAAAGAAAACAACGATCAATAAAACATAATAAAGAAGAGGCATTATCAGCCTTGTAACAAAATATCATAGCGAAATGACCATCACCTAATCCTCGGTTGATATGCTAAGCATGGATCATGGTTCCAATATAAACGTTTGAGTTTAAAGAAAGAAAGAGAATGATAAACTATTTAAATCATACAAACCACAAAAACAACGCAGCGAAAATAACTAATACAAAGGAGGGCATGTACCTTAAACTCAAAAAATAAACAACTTAATTGAACAGGAAACTAGATGTAGAGTCAATAAGTATAAGATTATTGTATACTTCAAGATTCTCACTCATTTTCCCCCGTATGCAATGCAAAAAAGCTCCATCACCTATAATGTCTATCTATGATAATCCCGCTGCTTAACGTAAGATCATAAACACACGTGTCATAGCAGGGGTATCAAAGACAAGCCATCAACAATGAAAACAAGCAGTCTACATCAATAATCAACGAATTTATGGTACTTAGAACTATAGAACAAGTGAATAAAACAATAGAATTACATGATAATAAGAGTTTTACTCCTGTACCTAACACTTCTGACATACTCAACGATTTTCTTTCAGGACTTCTACCGCTCGAAGAATATTCAAGAGTAGTGAATCTTTTCTCTACTTCATGGCATAGTGCCAAGGCCAAGAGTGTTATCGTCCATCCAACGCCCATGGCAAAGTATGAGCTCATACACCCTCCAACTAACCCTCTTGGATCCTATCTTTGGGAAATAAAACACCAGGGTACCAATCTAGTGAAGAAGACACCATATTGGGGTTTCCAAAGGCCGCATGGTAACACCTCGGTCAAAGGGCAGTATCGACCACCCGCTGCCCAATGAAAAAGTGTGCTCATACCCCCCATACACTGATCCCGTCGGATCTCACCAAGGGTACAACTAAATCAACTGGGTATAATCCAGTTGAGTCACCCCAACTAATCATAATATTATTCTCAAATGGGAATAACTTCCGCTTTCTATTATTCATGAGTGCCTTGGGATAGCAGAATGCCAAAACGCACTGAGCTACTCGAACAATATACAAAATTCACCTATAAAGGAGTCATTCTAACTCCAAGTAAGACATAATCCAATTCTTAAATAAATAAGGGGATGGTCCTCGCCTTCTACTAACACTTTTATTCTCTAAAGTATTCTAAGCTCAAGAATTTCATAATCGATAGCTCTTCATGTAAAGTTTACTCACTAGCACCTCATAGTATCGATACAATATATATTATCACAATAAACAATAATGTCTTAAGGGAAATTGCATATAAGGGTTAGTTACTACGTGTACGTACCTGTAAGTTGTGCGTCACTGCACGACAAAAAGTCACAATAATCACCGAACTAAAGATCTACCTTTCTCTTATAAACTGGGAACCTATACAATTTTGAAGTAAGACTAGTAAGTCTACTTGACTCTATTTAAGAGCTACATGCTCTTAAAAAAAAGTACCAACTACCATCCTTACAAGCCATAACTCACATTTTATACACACTCTAACGATACACTCACAAAACATGTTTACTCATGAACTATACCATCATTCCAATTTAACCATCACATTAGTTTTCAATCAATCTAACACAAGGTATGTACAAGGGGAAAATATTCAATTTCATACACTTTTACAATAAAACATGACTATGTGGACTAATTTTCTATTTCTCTCCCTTCTCTTAGAGTTGGGTTTTCTCTCTAGTTTTTCTAGAGTTTTCATCTCCCCTAAGTTTCTTTCCCTGTCATCGATTATCTCCATTCTCATGGATGAATCTTTAATTGCTCAGTGTGCCAAACTGAAATAATGGAATCTACCTCTTCCTCCATGGTGGTCCGACTGCGACAAACTAAACGATAGAGAACCAGTAGACCGTTCTATTCAAATTGTTAAAGAAATCAGAAAGTTTAACCTGCCAGAACCATACCAAAGAGAAAATTTGCTATACATATGGAAACGAAGAAGTCAATTCTAATAGCTGATTTAGCTGACATAATAAGGTGTCTGGAAATATAGATTTCTGGCAACGTCTGTTAGGATAAACGTGTGATATTAGTAACCAACATTATTCTTTTCTTCTCAAAGCCCTTATCCTTTGTCCAAAATTTCTTCTTTTTAGGTAAGCTTAAGTCATTCCAAGACTCAACGTTTGAGCTTTTTAACTCATAAATTATTCAGTTTCTAAAATAACTGTATTTGCATTCATTTTTAAAAATATGGTTTTCATTGATGTTATAATAAATTCTTTTGTTAAAAGAATAAGGAAGAATAGTGTTATCTTTAATAAATAAGCGTTGGGCAGTAAATATCACAACAAACTATGGAAAAAGCCCATTATCACAACAGTTGTTCTTAAATGAGGCCATCGAAACATTGATCATATCTTTACATATTAAAGTTCCCAGATACTTCGCATATAACCTTGCTTGTTTTAAAGAAATTAATGAATCATACAATGCAATCTTCTCTTACCAAATACTCCTATTACAATTCACATAGCTTACAACTCATTTGTAGTCCTCGACTTATAATAAGAACATAATCTCTCTATTTAAAGTTTTCAAATTTTAACGCTAATTACTGCAATTTTATAACAGTACTAATCGACTAAAAAAAAACTATGCTTATTAAAATACAATACTTAATAACACAATTTTAACTTAATCTTAATAGCGATCATTCCATAGACTTAAATATAATTTGGATATCTGGCAATATATAAATTATCATGTAAAAACAAACGACAGTTAAACAATTTTCCTACGAAATTAATGATGAAAACCAATTTATTCTCCCAATACTGTTTTTACTTTTGCTTCCAAACCAGGAAAAAACGCTATAAAAATATTGTTTTAAAAACAAAAGAGACAACTTAATCTAAGATATGGAATTAATACGATGAAAAATAGCTTCTGGAAATATTTACATCTGACCCAATTCTCTCTTTAACTGTTAAGAAAGAAATCAAGTGGAGCTTATAATCGTGTATTTGGGAGCGTATACATTATTATGCAAATTCATAATAATGTATTCACAAGAACATGTTTTTCATAGGACACAAATTTCTACTAATATATTCATTATCTGGACATAAAATAACACGGTATTCCATTATAATGTATTTCTAATATTATTTTATTATCATCTGCCAATATTGATCTTCCAATATCTTCTGCCAATATTGGTCTGGAGACCAAAATAAACACCTTAAAATAAGATAATTGAAAGTTAATACGAGGAAGGGGATACTTTCTGGAAAGAATTATATTAGAGCTAATGCTTTCATTTACAGAAAAAAATAAATAAATAAAAAATAAAAAATCAAACGCAAAAATATACGTGCTTTGTAATATATCGTCCTAGAAGGAAAGCCTATCATCCAAAAAAATTTCCTTCCTAGTCATATACCCAGGATCCTTTGATCCCTGATTAAACTTTTCACAATTTATACGCCAATAGTTTTTTGCCCAGAATTTTAATTACGGACGGACGAAAATTATATTTGCTTTATATGTTTGTCCTTGAATTTTGCTTCCAGATTTCGGTTTTACTTCTTATCAAATATTATCCACACCGTTAAAATTAATTTTTAAAAAAATAGAATTGTTTGCAAAATTAGGTAAAATAATATCTCTTCACTTCTAATTCTTCATCTTCCTTCGATACAATCTTCATTTTTAAATTCATCTCTTCTTTTTCCAAAGAATACTTTGGAAAAATGAAAAAAAATATTTTAAAAAAAGATTAAAAAAAGAGGGAACTTGATAGATTTGACAAATGTAGGATAAAACTCGTCTGTAAACATTAATGTGGTAACTTGCAAATCTCACCCAAAAATACGAATCGTTTTTAAAAAAATCCAAACGGAGGCAGTTCTACAGTTTTCCTAAGAAATTAATGATGCAAGCCATTTTATTCTCCCAATATTGTTTGACTTTTGGTTACACAACCAGAAAAATGCTATAAATATACCTACTCCTCAGTCTTTTAACTCATCTCTTCACCTATGTTTTCTTTATATATTCATATTTATTTTCCTTCAACATGAAACGTGATCTCTATTTTTAGACGTAGCAAAGAAAAAAATATATGAATTTTAAGGGGATGATTTGGTCAAATACTTTTTTTACATACATCATCCTTACCTTTAGATAAGGAATGGGTCAGCTAATAATTCAGATGGGTCTTTTGGAGGTAGGTCTAGGGGTAGGGATTCTGGACTTGTATATGCTTACTCAGTATTGCTCTACTGAATTTCCTTGAATTAACTTCTGGATCAACTGACATTTAGCAAAGTTTGTAACATCTCCATTTCCTTATCTTTTTTTGTTTTGTTTTTTAAGAAAAAAGATAAGGAAATGGAGATGTTACAAACTTTGCTAAATGTCAGTTGATCCAGAAGTTAATTCTAGGAAATTCAATAGAGAAATACTGAGTAAGCATATACAACTCTAGAATCTCAACCCCTGGACATACCTCAAAAGACCCATCTCAATTATTAGCTAGCCCACTCCTATTCTGATAAAACCCACCTGGTTTTCTCTGATGAAATGATGGTTTTGGAGTTGTCCGATATGTACGTGGTTTCCTTGTGTTGGAACTGGTTTGAAGAGTTTGAGGCCAGAAACCTGGCTTGATCCTAAAGCATTATACAAAAATTTCTTAAATATTCTCTTTCAAAAATTTATTTTTTCTGCGGTTGATGTACCATCCACTACTATTTTAAGTCATGTACTTACTTTTGTTCCATCTCATTTTCAACTTCCATTATCTTCTTCTTTTTTTTGGTTCTGTTTAGCTTTATTTGGTCTGTTTAATTTATTTTTACACGGAACTGATGGTTAAGCTTCAAATTTGATTTTCGTTTTCTCCTCGAACTCAACGAAAACAATCCAACCCAAAAATATGTCGTGTCGAGCTATGGAACTACAAAGAAGGGCCTAGAACTACTATAAACGAAGCCACAAGTTCTACTTATAAGCTTATGGAAAAGCTCTAAAGCGCAAAAGTAGAAGGTCAAAAGTAGAAGGTCTATGTTCATAGCTTAGTCTCTAAAATGTTTTTGTTTTTTATTGAATCTCCTAAACAAATCTTATTAGGGTTGAATCAAGTAGATTGTGTTTATGATGTAAGTTCAGCACTCTTACGATTGTAGAGGTTTTTTCGGTGAAATTTGAGTTGTGTTCTTGTGCATATTAGAGGACTGTGTTTTGTTGACATAAAAAGTCTGATAGGAAAAGAAACCATGCGAAGCAAGCCAATAATACATTGTGTTTTGAAGTCATTGGCAAAGCTCATCATTACTCTTCAAAACACTATAGAAAGGAGTATAATTGATTCCGTAGTTGATGGCATTAGCTCAACTTTGCCTGACCTTCAACGCGCAGGCTTGAAAGTGAACTGCTTAGTTCCAACAGTTGAAAAGGCATTTAACATACAAATAGAGTCTACAATAGTCAAGAGTAAGAGCAGAACTCAACTTGATAAAGAAGTGCATCAGTTTCTTCCTCATATCTGAGCAGATTAAGGTTCCCAGATACTTTTAGATTAAACGCACATTTACCAGATTTGGGTACACATCACTTCCTTTGACTGTATTTTTATCTACTAACCTTTGAGTAATATTGTTATCAATTCACTTTGTCGCTCCAGCCTATAGTTATAGTTCAGACTCTTGTAATAGTTTCATATGGTAATAAGGCATTGCATATATATTGAGATTTTTTTTTTAGTTTTTGTGTGTAAATCTGGATAATAAAATTGCCTTGCTTAGATGAAATTTCTTCTCTTATTAAATATTACAATTTACATAGCTTATAAATCATTTGTAGTCCTCAACTTATAAGAAGAACATAATCTCTTCAATTCAAGTTTCCAAGTTATAAGCCTCGTTACAGCGATCTTTTAACAGTGCCAATCGACTTTATCTTAATTTTAACAGCAATAATTCCATAATCCTGACTACTACCGCCAAGCTCAGTAGAATAATATGCGAAACCGCTTCTATTAGATCTATCACATTTTGCTGCTGTAGTTTCTCATTTGTTAAATGAACACACATCTTCTAAAAGCTAATAAAGTCAATTAATCTAAATTATAAATAATTTAATATCGTTTGACGCAAATTAAATTATCTTTTCCTATAATGTATTTCTAATATTTTTAAACGATTTAGAGTTTTTTTCATACGTTGACTGCCAATACTGTTCTGAGAACAAAAGAGAAAACTTAATCTAAGATAGCTTCTAGAAAGAATTACATCTGACCCAATTCTTTCTTTAACTGTAAAAAAAGAAATCAAGTGAAACTTATAATCGTGTATCTGAAAGCATATATATTATTGTGTAAATTTATAATAAAGTATTCACAAGAACATGTTTTTCATAGGGCACAAATTTCTAGCAATATACACGATTCCTTTCCCTGGACATAAAATAACACAATCTTCTATTATAATAGATTACTAATATTATTTTATTATCGTCTGCCAATATTAATCTGGCAATATCGTCTGTCAATATTACTCTGGCAATATTATTTAGTATCAACTGCCAATATTGATCTAGCAATATCAGAAGTATGCAATATTAATCTGGCAATATCGTCTGCCAATATCGTCTACCAATATAACTTCAACAGTTGAAAATGCATTTAACATACATAAAAGCAAGCCACAGCTATAGTCTATAATAGTCAAGAGTGAGAAGAAAACTCAACTTGATAAAAAAGAGCGAGAGTTCCTTGCTCATATTTTAGTAGATTAAGGTTCTCAGATTCTTCTAACCTTTGATTAATATTGTTATCAATACACTTTCTCGCTCCAGCCTATAGAAGTAGTTCAGACTCTTGTAATAGTTTCGTATTTTATAAGGCATTGCATTTATATCGACATGATTTTTTAAAATTTTTTGTCTTCAAATCTAGATGCTAAAACTACATTGCTTAGAAGAAATTACTGAATCATACAATGCAATCTTCTCTAACCAAATTTTACAATTTACATAGCTTATAACTCATTTATAGTCCTCAACTTATAAGAAGAACATAATCTCTTCAATTAAAGTTTTCAGGTTATAAGTTTTGTTACCGCAATCTTTTAACAATACTGATCGACTTTTAAAAAATAAAATAAGCTTATCAAATACAATACCTAACAACTCAATTTTATAAGACTAAATTTATCCAGACTACTACCGCCAAACTCAATAGTTTAATTTGAGCACGCGGTTCCACAACTAATATATATATATATATATATATATATATATATATATATATATATATATATATATATATATATGTGTGTGTGTGTGTGTGTGTGTGTGTGTGTGTGTGAGGCTATTAAGTAGTAATGGTTTGTGGTTAACAATACAATTGACTAATTAAAAATTATTATATTTGGTGATTGTAGTTACAAAAGATTTGCATGAACATACATATTAATTTGGGAAAAAAAAAGTAAAAATAAAAAAATATAGATCAAACCGTTGTAAAACAATTTAGTCCGGTCCAGTCCGATGATTTAAACAATCCGGTCCGGTCTAGAAATTTTCCAGACCGGAATTTTGGTTTGGTCAAATTTTAGTGGCGGACGAGACCAAATCGGACCGTGTGCACCCCTAAATACTATAATAAATAATCATGATCCCGTAAATTATAAATCTGAACTTTAAAATAATTTATATTGATGGGCAACATATGAAACATTTAACATCGATTTGTAACGTGTCTAGCGAGAATGGAAAGAACATAAAGAGAAATATGAGAATGCACATAGTAATTAGTAGGAATAGGAATATATACTTAGAAAACCAAAACCTCTCTTCACTCTTCAGTATTATTCTTTTCATCATAAACCACCAAAAATCACAAGCTTTTCACCTTTCCAATCAATTCAAAGAACAAAATAAATAGCCCTCTATTCCCCAACCCCCTCCCAAGATGGCCAACAAATATATTAACTCCAGTCTCCAGATATAAATTAGCATAATGAGGCGTTATAAATTATTGCATGGCAAAACCACGTTCTTCCAGTTCAGTACACTATAGACACCCATCATCTTCTTGATTTAAAACCCCCCAAAAAAAGAAATCCAAAAAAATTCTACCTTTTGCTGTTTTCTGAAGTAGTATACTTATCAAAAATTGAATCTTCACAGTGAAGAATCAGAAAAGGCTCCAGTAGAACATGATGCTGAAGAGTTTGAGTCCGACATAAGCTTTAATTGCAAGCCTTGAAGAAGTTTTGATTCTGGTCTCCATTTAATGTACTGTGCATATACAAATTATGAACATTAAAATACTGTTGAAACCTTTATAGACTTGCAACTTCCAGAAAAGTTATTAAAAAAACAAAAAAAAATAAAATATTATCCTTTTAAGAGACTGTCTCTCAAAGAGACGACCTCAAAACAAGAAGTCTATATTCTTATTTTCTCTTTAATTTGTTTAATTAGGCTATTTAGCACATAAATGTAATGCTCTCTCGGAAAGACCGTCTCTCACAACAATTTGTGTAAAAAAAGGATAGACCAGAACCAAATTTTACTAAATTCAATCATAGAACAAAATTGCAACTCGTAAAAGGGCAAGGGAAATCTTAAAAGTAGCAACATAAGTAAAATGCAGCCGCAAATTACCTTTTGAATAAAAGCACTTATCTCTTCCTCTGTAAGGCCTTCATCATCTCCACCATCATCCTCCCAACCAAGAGCACGTAAAAAATCCAACTCTTCCTCTGGATGGATGAGCTCATGATGACTCAACTCACTCCCTCTTTGGTCTGAGAAGCTCTCAGGCAAGTTACGAATATCACAATTGCGCTTAATCTCACTGTCATTCTCAGCGGGACTCGCTGAGCCAGAGGTTATTTCCTTCCCTTCGCTCGAGCTCTGCACAACTGATGACACAATTGCACCAGAATCAGCAGCACTATCAGATGAACTGGCCATAGATTTCTTCCTGACCAGGTTAAAAAAGTCATTCCGGCTCTGTAAGTGAGCATGGGACATCCGCTTATCCAGCACTGGCACACCATTCAAACTATATGTAGATGTCTTGCGCTCATTGAACTGCTTCACATTATTCTTGGATGGAACAGTAGCAGCTGAAGGAGAACTAGTACATGGACCATGCGTAATCACACTTGTCAACTTAGCCGTTTGTGCAGAAATATCCTTCAAAGCAGGAGAAACAACTTTTTCTCGTCCAGGTTTAAGCAACTGAAGTTTCAAACAATTTGAACCTTCTGCTCTGCCACTTCCACCGCGAACAACTTGACTTCCAAGTTGTGATGATGGCATTTGCTGCAGCCCACTCTTTGGACTAGCCACACAATCATTGGATCTTGTAGCTGTTTTAGGTTTTAGCTTATCAGATGGGTTAAGCACCTGCACGTAATGTGTACATCAATTTAACAATATATTCCTCTCTGACATGATCGAGCACCATATAAATACAGGTACTGTCAAAAATACAAATAAATTACCAATCAAACCCTATGAAAACTGACAAGAATATCAAGTTAAGTGCAGTTCACAAAATCAAAGTGACGATTAGTTATTCAGTGGAAGGTACTACATATAAGAGAAATGAGGAACCGTACAAGCAATCAGTTGCCCCTCATATTTATGCAAACAAACATTAAGCACCAACTTGGAGAAGTCCAAATATTCACGGTGCTTTGTGAAAAAACATCAACATAGGATCATTCCAACTAAGCTTCCAAGCTCTTAACATTGATTATTGCGGAAACGTGCTTCGAAAAGATTATGCACAACAAAACTAGATTCACAAGTTGAGTTACTATTTGATGCAATCACAAGAAAGCTATAAAGCATTGACTGGATCAGATATTGAAGACAATCAAGCATTAATTATTCGCATACAAATCAGGATTTTATTACCATTACAACTACCAAATGTTTTTCCAAAAAAGTAACTTCCAGATAAGTAACACTATTTTTCCAAATTACTACCAACTGGCCAAATTCCTCCCTTCAACCACCCTATCTCCACTAACACGTTACGGGCCACAACATAACCACCTTATTGACCACAACATCACTACCACCAACACGACCAAACTTGCCAGAATTTAAATTTTTCTTTGCTCACATTTTCTCTCTCCACATTTCTTTTCATCTTCAACCAACCTGCTTCATTTCCATCTTCAACTAGCTCAACTTGATCTCCATCTTCATCTTCTACCCCTAAACCATTTAAAACCTTCATCTTCATCCCTAAAATCATATAATCTTTATCTAACAACTAAAAAATCCGAGAAACAATAGCAAGAATTTGACCAATACAACAATTATAAGATTTATGAGCCTTTCGGTTGTGATTTGCATTGTCTCTTGCTTCATACTCCCAAGATTCAATAGGGGCTCTATTTGGATGGAGGTAATAGGTTGATTCATATAAAAAGGGCCCATTAAATTTAATAATTGAACTTGGCACTTGGAAGCATCGTATTAACATGTACCTAAAGATAGGCAAATAAACTATTATTCAATCCACAATTTAACGGACATTAACCGACATTTTTGGGACAGCAAACTGATTACAGAGATACCCATTCACATTTCAAACTCTTTTCTTCACTCTTCTCGACATCACTAAAAACCATCATTGACCCAAACTCCCACGTCCTTCTGTCCATTACCATCAACCGACTGCCGCTTGATTCAACAACCGCTCGTGTTGCCACCTGTATCTACATTCTACTTTGTTTCTTTTTCTTTTTTTTTTCAAAAAGTGGATGAGGATTTGTGTAATTGTTATAAATTTATTTGAATGTTAATTGTTTAACATTGTTGTTGATTCATAATTGATGATTATACAAAAGCCCATTAACATTTGATAATCAATTTAGGATTTTAGCCTAGTTAATGGTAAATATTTGAATTTAGGGTTTAATTTTTTAATTTGTTGAAGTTTCGATTGATTAGAAATTTAATTCTGCAATTGTCCATCAACGTTTTTTTGAATTTGTACGAATTTATTTGAATTTCTAGGTGTAAATGTTAAGATAATTGATTTAGTGTTTTTCATTTTGTCTTTACATTTTCAAATGGTGGATTGGCGGTGATTAACGACTGTATTTTACAATTTAAAATGGATAGGTATTCAATAGAGTGGCTTCCCCATCATATTTAGCATCTAGTTCAAAGTTAATATTCAAGAATTCAGCAAGTCCTATTGGTAACACTCAACATAAAGATCCCTTGAATCATACTCTTTTGACTCAAAAAACTCGACGTGGACAATTATCGTAGTTAAAACGTAGATGAATGTAATTTTTTTATATCAACAACAGCATTGGATTTTATTCTAGATCTGCTCTGCATTAACCTATACCTAGGTAACATTATTTGTAGTCGTAGTAATCTAAAAGATACATAACATACAAATCTCCTAAAGCATCAAACAAACCTCTCGTCTAGTAAGTGGAGCAAGGGCGTCAAAGATATGTAACATTGCCCATGAACAATCCTACGATGAAAAAATATGTTTTCTCATAAAACACAATAGCATTGAACTAAAGTCAAGTATGTAGCCTACAACTTCCCTGTGAGGAAAGGAACCAAAGAATAAATCCTAAGTGTATTTAAATTAGTCCAACTCCATCCATTTCAAGGTTTGTAAACTGCCAATAGACACTTTCTCAACTTTGTTAGATACAATAATAAAACACTATATATTATTGCAACCTTCATTTTCCAACAAAGTCATGAAAACTAACAACTCATTAGTCCCTCAGGGCAAGCTAGATAAACCCCTAAACACTCTCCAAGATGATTGTCCCATATCAAATACTTGAGGAGGAACGTGAATGAAAGATAGCAGCAAAATATTAGTAGGAAGACATCCCAATGTACTAAACTAAAACAGAAAGGTAAAGATATCCCACATTAGAGAGCATTTGCTTTAGCCTTTTGACATGATTTGAAACTTGAAAGAATGAATTAATACATCAACAATGACCTATTAGAATTTAGAAATTCACAACCTACTTTGTCACTTAAATAGCAACTTTGGAGAAGCTAATGTATGTTGTTACCGATCTTTATTTATTTACATCTCATTAATTAACTAAAATGTAATGATATTAGGTTCAAATTGAATATGCAAACAACAATAACAATAAAAACCCCGAGGTTGACAATAATCGATGTGAAAACATTGAAGACAAAATCACACCAGTTGTAGAGAAACAAAGTGATGCACTATAGAAAGGTATTTTCCAATCACATTTAACGCTAAGTGTTCTCAATAGACTACCGTTATGAAGTACGTTTCAGAAATTAACGCTAAGTTTCCAAGTTTTAAAAGAAAACACTGACTTCTAAAATTAAGACATAGTGCTTCATAGTTTTCTCCTATGAATGCCTCATAAATCATACCCAATTTTCACCATTTTGGATTAGTTAGTCGACCTTGAACATGCCTTTTAATCAATTTGTATTTATAACACCCTTATATCTAACTTAAAAAATAGTAATCCTTAGATAAATATATCAAGTAAAGCAATATACAGACACAATCACACTACAGCTAACCAGAAAATTCATTAAAAGATAGCTACATGCCAAACACTATCAAAAACAGTAAACTTACGAAAGATAAAATAAAACCTAAAGAGACATAATCCTTACAGAGTTCTTAGGCATTGAGGTCATAGGTATCAGCTTCTTGACTCCTACTGAAGGCAGTTCCTCAAACCTCTGTATGGACACAGGTTGCTGAAATGTTTTTTACAAAAGTGCAGTAAGAAGATGTTATCAAGACAGAATAAGAGTAGTCGCACCAAGACGTGAGAAAAATGAATACCTGTGGAACACTTTGAGATCGCACAGGACCCTGCACCAATGCTTCAGCCATATTCAGACCATTCGGTGTGCCTGGCTCACTTGAAGTTGGAGTAGAAGATGACCCCACAACAGCCAGCGGAGTTAACTGCAAGATTGGGGAAGATCCCATGTTATTGCTTCCCACTAAAGGCACCTCGGCAAGAGCAGAGGTCCAGCCTTCACAGCTAATCAACGAAGATGTGCCAGTGGATAAACCTTGAACACCCTTGTTCACCCCAGGTGATGGTACTCTAGCAATATCGGGCGTTGCAGGCCTCTCATCAGATCCAAGCAGTGGGAAATCTCTTTCAAAAGACACTTTCTGGGTACTACCAACAGACACAGCTCCATTCCCATGTCCATTCATATTATGGACCTTATTTCGGAAATCAGAGAAGGGTCTGCGAAACTCATCTGGCTTCCAAGAGATCATGGACTGAGAACGCCTTAAAGTTTCCTTCTCAGTCCTCCCACCAATAATATTCACCACAGGATCAGAATATTCAGAATCCCAATTGTCAGTAATGCCCAACTTTTCTCTATCCTTCACTTGCTGATTTCTACCCGAACCACTATAACATCGGGAGTATGGAGGATTTTTGTCAAGCTTATTAGAACCATTACTGCTCGAACTCCTTCGAGAATTAGTTGAACAGCTCCCCTCTAGAAGAGAAGAATGAGGGGACTCTAGGTAACTGCTATTATTAGAATTCCTATTTCTTTTCGGAAGGGCTAATAATGGACCATCTAAACATACAAAAATAATAAATAAACAAATCAACAAAACTTATATTATTAAAGAAAACAATGCTAATTTAAATTCAAAGTATAAGTGACTTTCAGTGAAGTACCCGTTTTAGATGATGATACATTGTGGCTCAAACTGCCACTTCCATTGCTTCTCAACCATTCCGGAACTAAACAGGGTTCACTTCTTTCCATAACAGGATCTGAGCATGTTAATGTATACCCAAAAAACCACAGATTCACTACCCTCCTCTTATTCAATGTTCTTTACCTATTTACCTACTATATAAATGTAACACCATCAAACTTCGTTACCCTCCTACAGCTATCAGTAATAACAAATCTCCAACCAATTTTCTTCTTAATTTACTTAAAGCTCCAAATTACCAATTGCTGGGTCGATCAGTAATTCCACAAACCTCCGTAGTTCTACTATTCCACAAACCTCCGTAGTTCTACTATTCCACAAAACAACTCTTTGTGTCACAATTAACAAAATGTGATGTGTATTTTATTATCCAAAGCAGCGCCCTTAAAGAATGTTAAAAAATAGATGTGGATAGCTAATCTTATTCCTCTGTACAGTCAAAATTAAGGTTTTCAAAACTATTGTTTACCAACTCAATGACGGAATCAAAGACGAAGACTAGTGCCAAGCCACAGCAAGAGTATCAATGGAGATGCAAATAGAAACGCCATAAGCTGACAGCAAAACGACGAAGACTCATAAACAAAAGAATCGATAAAATACATCAATCTTTCTATCACTCCATTTATTGAGATAAACAACAAACAAAAGGATTCGCAAAGCAGGAAAGCAAACTTACAAGACCCTCATTACTTTCCCCAAAACATACCGAATTTCAATAATTCCCCATTAAATGTATTGCTTCCAATAACAGCCCACCACTTGAAAAACTCTCGACAATTCAGGATGACGAAATTGAAAAACACCGAAATGAACAAGAAAACGATATAATATAAACCCTAATACATATAAACCAAACAAACAAAAAGAGCCAAAATAATGTTGAAACCCAACCTTATAAAACGCGGAGAATTTGCAGCAAAAACAAATGGAATAAATAACAGAATAAATTGTAATTTTGTCAGATGAAATTTGTGCGTGAATGCGAAATTGAGAAAAGCAGAAAGCGGAATTGTTGTTGAGGAAAAATTTGGCGAAGTTAGGGTTTTCGTTTCAGGGTAGAGAAGAGGAGAGAAAGAATTTTTGGTTGCAGTTGGGAGAACAAATACAAAGCAAATGAATAAACACCTTGTGAGTTCTGTGTCCTTTGGGAGAAAAATTTGTGAAGTAACGGACGTAAGAATAGTGAATACTCCTATTCTTATTATTATTATTATTATTATTATTATTAGGAAAAATTGACATTAATAATCCAACCTTTCAGTCATCCGCTATAAATAATTTCATCTTTGGATTATTTTCTAATAATGCAACCTTTGTAATAAATTTGCCCACAACATACTGAATTACTAATAGAATTAATTATAAATTACAGCCTTGATGTTTATGCCTTTTGCGAATTACAGCCATGATGTTTTTTCTTATTGCGAATTACAGCCACCATGTTTTAAAAGTGACCACCATTTCGGCCAAATGACCGGTTATGACCGCTGACCAGCAAAATTACCTTTAACTTTCCCTCCTTCCCTTGATTTAACCCAGGTTGGTTAGCATTTAACCCACCCAACTAACTACCCAACCAAATTTAATTTTTACTAACCAAAATTTAATTTTCCCCCCTCATCTTCATTTGCTGAATTGTCACCATTATCGCCATTTTCTTTCCTCTTTTAGAAGTAATCTTCCAGTGGAATCCGCCATTGATGAGCAATGAGCTTGGATAAAGGTAACTTCTTCTTACTTTCTTCTTGCTTTATTAAGTAAAGTATGCGTTTTGGTGTTTGATTTTGGTTAAATTTCGACATTTAGGGTTTATAGTTTTCTGTAATGTCGTTTAAAATTCTTGTCCCTTGATGATAGAATTTTAGGGTTTATGGTTTTGAATGTGGTTCATCTTCTTGCTGCTCTGTAATGTTGTTTGTTTATTTAAATGTGGTTTTGATTTATCTATTACACATGACAATCTCAAATGAATCTGTTAAATTGATGGTATATCATGGGGGTAAATTTGTTAAACAAGGTGATGATGTTAGTTATGTTGGTGGTTCTGTTAATACTGGGATGGTTGCACCTATAGCTGATTACTGCTTCACTTATGTGTATTGGATTGTGAGAAGGACATTGGGTTTGAAAACACTATTTAAGCTGTACTATAAAGAGGAGGGTAAAAGTCTAAAAGGGGGAAAAAGACTGATAAAGGATGAAACTGATTCTTTATGTTGTTTAGGTACTTTGGATGTTAATACAGGATTTATTACTTTATATTTGGTGATGGATGAAGGGAGCCCACATAAGGGGACCACCAAAAAGAGGCATCTTCCTAGGAGAAGCCCAAGAAATCTGACCCTATCCTCTAGTAGACCCCATGTGCATAGTCCACCTTGTATTACCTCTACACAAAAACTCATACCTGATGTTGAGGTGTTGGAAGTATTAAACATTCCCCCACTTGTTGTCTCTCAACCACCACCTTCATCTAAACCTAAACCAAAACCATTTCATCCACCTTCAACCTATAGAGCAAAGCTGCCCATTAGAATAAAGAAATCTAACACACCTATATCCACACCACCACCCCCTCCACAAAGTCAAGCTAGATCTACACTAAGAGTCAAACATATTGCAAGGAGAAGTGTTACACCTTTGAAAAGGTGTTTAAAGCCAATTTCCCAACTTGTAGCTGATCTAAAACCACCTCCTCCACCTGACCCATCACCTGTTGTTCACACAACACCTCCACCACCTTCTCCTGATGCACAGCACACAGCACCCCCTCAATATTCTCCTGATGCAAGACAACCGATCATAGATGCAGCACCTCCACCTAAATCAACTATAGATCCAACACCTCCACCACCTAAATCACCAATAAAAAAAACATGTAAGTAAACCCAAAAAACAAATTGTTAAGAAAAAAGTTGATGAAAAAATGCCAGGGTAAGCAAAAGATTAAGATCAAGCTCAAGCCCAAAGCTAGAAAATTAGTGTTTGAGGATGATTCATGTGATGAGTCTGACATAGATCTTGAGGATGATGATTTTGATGATAGTGTAGATGCGAATTTGTTCTCTGAAAAAAGTTGGAGAAACTATTATAGATGACATAAACAGGGCTGCAACAAAGGGTTGTTTTGGTCAAGTTGAGAAGGATGTGGGTAAGAAAGTTTCTGATTATGAGGAGCAAGATTATGCTTTAGAGGAGCTATATCAGAGGATTTAGAGGATGGAGGAAAAATGTATTCAGTCTTTAACCCTGAGATAGATTTTGGAAGGAAAATTAACTTGAAAGTTGGGTTGATTTTTCCAAATGTTGAGGTTCTTAGGATAGCAGTTTAGCAGCATGCTGTAGACAACAAATATGATTACTTTTCTTTGCATAACAACAACAACAGATTTGATGCAATTTGTGTTGATAGATGTGATAAGTGTCCATGGAATAAGAAACGTTATGTGAGAAGTAGGTGTACATGTGAAAAGCAAAATTGTAGTTTTTTTATTCATGCTAGCAAATTAAGAGAAGAAGAGACAATGCAGATAAAGACTTCTAGGTTAGATCATCAATGTTGGAGTAAGCACCATACTAGGAAGATTACTAGCAAATTTTTGGCAATAAGGTATCTTGAAGTGTGGAGAAGATATCCAGAATGGGATCTAGTGAACGGCCTTCAAAGTAAAGTAAAAGAAGATTATGGCATTGTGGTGAGCTACAACAAATGCTAGTATGCCAGGGCTAGAGCCAAGATAATGCTATATGGTGATGGTGCAGATCGGTACAGGAAGGTGCATGACTATGCAACAACTGTTCTCAAATACAATCCAGGTAGCACAGCCTTAGTTGGTGTATTGACAGGTCTTCAAAGGCCTGTGTTTCAGAAGTTGTTTATGTGTTTGAAGCCTGTGTTGGATGGGTTTTTAGCTGGTTGTACACCAATTATAGGGCTAGATGGTTGTCACTTGACTGGTGCTTACCCTGGTATTTGTCTAACAGCTGTGGGTAAGGATGGAAATAACAATATATACCCACTAGCATGGGTTGTAGTTGATGTTGAGGAGTATCAAACTTGGGCTTGGTTTTTGACACATTTAAAGGATGCTTTGGGATCAAATACAGGAAAGGGGTACACTTTCATGTCAGATACACAAAAGGGTCTCATCAAGGCTTTGGAGGACATTATACCAGAAGCATCATCAAGGTATTGCTGGAGACACCTTTGGAGCAATTTCAAGCAGAGATGGAATGGTGAGGCTTTCAAGTTTGTATTATGGGCTGCAGCAAAGGCAACAACACAGGTGAATTTCAGCTTCAATTTCAATTTATATGCTTTATTGTCTGATTTTTTTAAATAACTACATTTGTATGATTTTGTTGTGTTAGAATAAGTTCAAAGAAAAAATGAATGAGTTGAAGAACCTATGTAATGAAGCACATGACTACATGGCATCCATACCTCCTAGTGCATGGAGCAGACATGCATTTGACACCAATTGCAAATCAAACATGCTGCTAAACAACATGTGTGAGTCTTTCAACCATGTTCTGAAGCCTGCAAGGGATAAGCAAATCCTCACACACATGGAATGGATGCGAAGGTATATTATGCAGAGGCATCACAGCAAGAGAGAAAGTGTTTTGGCCATGGAGGGTGAGCTTTTGCCCTATGTAAAGAAGCAATTTGATTGGGCCATTGAAGCATACAAAGGGTGTGCAGTAAGGGTTGCTAGCTGCACCCTTTTTGAGGTGAACACACATGCCTAGTAGACTTGGTTGAGAGGTCTTGCACCTACTACAGGTGGAAACTAATTGGAATCCCTTGTCATCATGCCTACGCAACAATCATGGAAAGTAGGGGTAATCCTGAGGAGTTTGTTCATGAGTATTACAGCAAGGCTACATATGCACTACGCCAAAAGGAGTTATATATTGCACTTGATTTATAGCACTTTTTTCGGAACGCTATAAAAAAATATCAATCTAAAATATTTTTCATTTATTGCCCTTTCAACCGTTATAGAAAGCAGTATCAAACGCGCATCCTCTCTTGTTCAACAAGAAACAAAAATTCTCATTTGTTTCATCAAAAATCCATGCCAAACACACCTACACCAAATTAAGATTAACAAGATCACCTAGACGTGAAATTCAAGAAAGAGGAACTTTCAACAGAAATTTAAGGTAATAATAATAATAATAATAATAATAATAATAATAATAATAATAATAATAATAATAATAATAATAATAATAATAATAATAATAATAATAATAATAATAATAATAATAATAATAATAATAATAATAATAATAATAATAATAATAATAATAATAATAATAATAATAATAATAATAATAATAATAATAATAATAATGATAATAATAATAATATAGATTAACGACTAATATTTTTACAAATAAAGAATTGAGGTACAAGTCATTAGCTAATAAGTATAATAGCCTTGCAAAATATATCACGAAATACCTCTTGGTCTGGTGGCTGAAGTGGTGTGCTTTGGAACTTGAGGTCTCAAGTTCGAATACTGCTAGGCGCATGATTGTGGAGATAGGAGCTGGCACGCATGGATGGCAGCGTAGGCCTGCGTGGCTCCATGTGGGTCTATGTGGCAATTACGTGGATTCCATTATTTATAGCTGTTATAAAAGCTATAGCATTGACAGTAATTTATAGCGGTTCCTAAACCGCTATAGAAAGCATGGAAGACTATTCATAGCCCTAGTGATTTATTGCTGTTGGAACTATTTTCTATAGCAGTTCATAACAGCTATAAAAAGGCATTTTCAACAGCTATAAATAGGCTTTTTTGGCATAGTGATGCAAAGGCTTATTCCCCTATTATTAAGCCCATGCCTGGACCCTCTGATTGGGACATAACCCAACACACTCAGCCTGATCCACCACCATATATATAAGAAGCTTCCTAGCAGACCCTCAAAGAAGAAAAAACACTTGAGCCTGGTGAAAAGAAAACAACACAGAAGCAGAACATGGGGGCTGAAAAGGTAGGGAAGGAGGTTGGAAAATAAACTAGATGCTCTGTGTGCAAGCAATTGGATCACAACAAAAGAAAATGCACAGCAAGTGAACCAAGTCAAATCCCTGACTCAAAGGGAAAGGGGGAGGCCACTGGAAGATGACCCTTTTGTTGAAAAACAAAGGGCTAAAAAGCTTAGGTCTCAAAGTTCTACACAGGTAATGTTACATTGTGAATGAATTGTGACTTATAAGTAACTATGTTTTTCAATTTCTAAGATGATTATGTCTTTGTGCAGGGAAGCTCAATCTTTCTCAAGGATCAGTTGCAAACTTGTCTCAAGCATCAACAGTTGTGAATGATGCTGAGTATCCAGACAACCTTGCTCCTATTTGTGTTTAGACTCAAATATGTATATTTAAGTAGGATTATGTATGGTGTTGTTGGATGAAAAATTAGGTATCTTGTTTGTAGTTGTAATTTTGGATGAACATTGGGTTTAATTTTTTGGCAACTGTTGAAGAACATGATTGCTTAGCATTTGTATAGTTGAATATTTATGACAAGTATGATTATGGAAGAATCATTCTAAGATATGCATTCCAAATTATAAACTTTGAATTACAAAACATCATACATTAGCCATATTCGATATCACAAAACAGAGCATAACTTATAGTGCTATTCACTCCATATTCCTACATAAAGTAACCAAGAATAAAAATAACAGCAAGAACTACAACTAGACAATTCATTATCAATCCACATCTCCAAACCCTTTGTGGGTAAACATCTTCATCATTATTCTATCAGTTGTTGTCTTTCGAATCTTCTTGTTAGCCAGTACTAACTTTCTTTGAAAAAATTTAACCTCCCGTTGCAGCTTGCTCCTTTCTTTCATTAGCTTCAAGATCACATCTTTTTGCCAATCAGTTTGTTCATTGTCCACCCACTTGAAGTAGTTGCAACCTCTTGAATTATTGTGAACATCATAGTCAGGGCAAGCAACAAACGTTCGACCTAGATTTTTGGTAGTCCAACCACGTTGAACAGTAACGTCATACCCACAGTAGCATTCCTTTCGCTTGTCATGGCTAAGAAAATTGAAAGGCATCTGTAAAACAATAAATTTAGGGTTCGAATTTTATGAAAAAAATTTAGGAATTTAATTAGGAATCAAAAGATTAAAAAATTAGGGATTCGAATTAAACAAACAAAGAATAAGGAACAGGGATAGCTTTACCTTCTTCAATAATGGAGCTCGAAAAAAATGGAGGTGCTTCAGGAGGGAAAGGAATTAGGGCAAGGAAGAAGAAGAAGGGGAATTTTTAAAAGAAGTTGGTTGGGTAGTTAGTTGGGTGGGTTAATTGCTAACCAACCTGGGTTAAATCAACGGAAGGAGGGAAAGTCAAAGGTAATTTTGCTGGTCAACAGTCATAACCGGTCATTTGGCCGAAATGGTGGTCACTTTTAAAACATGGTGGCTGTAATTCGCAAAAAAAACATCATGGCTGTAATTCGCAAAAGGCATAAACATCAAGGCTATAATTCACAATTAATTCTTACTAATAATAGGTAATAATAAGGTATGCTGCTAGCAAATTAAAATAAAAGTTGGATTATTCATAGCGAACTAAGGGCAAACGTTGGATTATAAAAAAATAATCAAAAGGTTGGATTATTCACAGTGGATGAGTAAAATGTTGGATTAATAATGTCAATTTTTCATTATTATTATTATTATTATTATTATTATTATTATTATTATTATTATTATTATTATTATTATTATTATTATTATTATTATTATTATTATTTTAGAGCACTCTCATTGGTGAGGGAAAAAAAATTTATTCACCAATATCTCACTACACTTTCGTTCTCATCCACATTATATTTTTGTGTGGAAATGTTTTACATAGAAAAGTTATCCCATCAATGAAAAAACAAGAAAAAATTTCTCACCTCTTCCTAAATACTAATTTACATAGAATTTAAAAAAATAAATTTTTTTACACAAATTCTTGCGAGAGACTGTCTTTATGAAAGACTATCTCTATTTGATATTAAGCTTTAATGGATTGGGCCTAAAAGACGTCTTTTAGAAAGACGGTATCTCACGAGATTAGCTGATTTTTTTAAAGTATGTTAGCAAAATGGGTGTATAATTATAAAGCATAAAATTTTATGAATATTGATATATTTATATTTATCTTTTGATATATGTATAAAATAAAGAAAAATGATATATACAGCCCTAAGGGCTGTATATAAGAAGGAATCTTGTATTTAATTTATTTAATTTAATATTATTTTTGCTTTGGAAACATAAATATTTAATTATACTTTATTATTTTATTATTTTAAAATTAATTTTTTCAATTTCTAGATTAGATTCTCTTGAAAATTTAAAATTATTAATGATAAAACAAATTTGTTAATTTTTATGTACAGCCCTAAGGGCTGTAAATATCATTACCCTAAAATAAAAAACCTATTTAAAAAAATAAACAATATATTTAGGACAAGTGTCAAACTTACATTTGTTTGGGGTTGTTGAAAATTTCCTCTCATTGAGTTTTTTTTACAAACATTTGCAAAGTTATTTACACTTGCTCACTAATGGGGTACAAAAACTCACAATATTTTTTCAATCATAGAAAATTTCCGCACCATTCCTAATGGTGTTAGAAGTATACTTCTATTTTCGGGAAGCGAAAGGGACGAGGATTTACACTGTAGTCTATATAATCTACTAATCCGTAGTAGGCTAGGGTTGTTCCAAGACTTTCACTATGTTTGGATAGCAAGTTTGAATGGAAAAGAAAGGGAGGGAAGGGGAAGGGAGGGAAGGGAAAGGAAGGGAAGAGAAATAGAAGGAAACTAGTTCTTGTTTGTCTAGGAGAGAATGGAAGAGAAAGGAAGGAAGATTGTGTTTTCCTTCCAAATCTTTCCACTTTTAGAGGGATTACAACTCTTACAAAATTTATCCACATTTTCCTTCCAATTCTCTCCCCTCCAAATCCCTTCCCTCCCATTTTGCTATCCAAACAAGGGATTCTTCCTCCCTCTAAATCTATTCCTTTCCTTTCCCTCCATTTCTTTCTATCCAAACACACCCTTTAGGTTATGTACTTATGTTTTGCTTCATCACCTATACTTCAACTATTTTAAGTTTTCTTAGCTATAGTGCTACCATAGTTATTACAACCTTAAAATAAATAAAAAAATATATTAGTTGATTTAAATTATTTATTAATTTTAAAAAATAATTTTAAATTTTAAATAGTAAATTAAAAGAGTTAGGATCAAAATTAAGATATGACATTAAACCTTCAAGTACTTAAGTTTCAGCGTTGGTAGTCGTTTAGTTGGCATCAACTCAAATTACCAATTCATAAGTGTAGCTCCATACTTTTAATTGTTATCCATCTGTAAACATTAAAAAATATCATTATTGTTTATAAATTTACTTGTTTAAACTAGAAAATTGTGTAATAATTAAGCCTTTTGTTATAGAAAGATATTTTTTATTTTGGTAAAATATATTCTAACTTGTTTGATATTGAAGACTTTATTTTGCTAGTAATGCAACTTTTTTTTTTGAGTTACAGAGTAGGCCGAAGAAAGGTGTAACAAACTCGAAATTCCTAATCTTAATCATTCGATTATTCATTTTCGATTAATCCTTAATTCATTCAATTTAATACCTAATTCTTGATTACTAAGCTCCAACTTTATTTATTTTCTAAAATCTTATATTCCAACTAACTATATGTTAATTAATTTATTTCTTATTTAATTTCCAATTCGATTTTCAAGTTCTTTAATTATTTAATTTTCTTTAAATTTCTAATACTTGTTCGATTTCTTAAATTTCTCCGAATGTGAAACTTTAATTTTTTTATATTTAGCCCAAAAATTTTGATAATTATTTTCTATTATAAAAAGAAAAAAAATCAAAATCATTTAATTAACTTTTGGTTTATGAAAACTTTACGTTTAAAAATTCTTATCTTTTATTAACGATTATTTTAAAAACTTAACACTTTTATTTAAATTATTTTACGCTACTCCTATTATATTTTTATAATTAATTTAATTAAGGTTTTAAGTTAGTTTTGCACCTAAAATAATCATAATTACCTAAATCTATTAGTCAAATCTACCTATATATTTTATTACTTATTTACTTACATAAGTAAAGTAAGTTTGGAAAGAAATCAAACTTCATCCTTACTATCATGTTCGATGGTTATTTGTAATATATGGAGCCATGGCTTTTTTTTATTTTTATCCAAATTTTATAAGATCTTGTCCCATATATAATATCTTATTTATATATTAGCTATTTTCCTAATATTCTACATTGCAAAATTAAAACAAAACTCACTCAAAATATATCATTCTAGTTGTGTAGTATTATGAAATTAAGTCATCTACTTTTCTTTCATTTCCTCCTAGTTTCACTTCATTATACCAATTACTAATTTTCTAATACTACCTCATATTCAGCCTAAATGAAACATTTTTTTGGCACTATTCACTCATCACTCTTGATTTGTATTTTACTTTTAATCTATAAGTTAAAACATAGTCATGTGAGATCTTGTTTGATTCGTCTCAATACAAGGATTATTAATATCAAATTTTTATAATTTTGTAATTAAGAATAATTTGAGATATTAAGTGTTAAAATGTTGCATCGGCAAATGTGAAAAACTAAATGGGACATTTAGGTTGAATAAGAGGGAATATTAATTAGTTGAATAAATTCAAGAAGATGGAGCTTAGAATAATTTTATTTAACTTAAATCATCATCAGTTTGGAGTATTGTTAGGGTCATTACTTTAGGTACTTAGAGGATCATTATTTTTGGAGTTGGGTATTTATTTTGAGAGTTTAGAAGTACTAGCATTTGGAGTTTGAAGCTTAAAGCTTGGAGTATTTGTTGGAGGATCTTATTTTCTTATCTCCTTAATTAGTACTTAGTACTAATCGGTGGTGTTAGTATGGTATAACTTCTTACTCTACTCTTTATGTGGAATTTTACATTATATTTACTTTAAAATATGCAAAGTATGAAATATGTTGAGTATGTTTAAGTGAGAAATTAGTTTAATGAAATTTCAATTAAGATTATTCAAGTATGTTTATGCTAAAAGTATTTTTCGAATTTTTAATCACTAATTTTTGAACATGTTGAGAAAATTGGTGAAAAATATTATATTCAAGTGACATTAAGTATTATTTTTATGTGTTACATTAGAAATGCTATTATATGTTTATGTTTGCCTATATAAACTAGTTTATAAAGTTGTGTGCTATTTTACGAACATACTTTTACTCAGTACGATTATGTTAAAATTATTGTTATTATACTTTATTTTAATATTAGAGTTCATCCTTAAAGTTATACTAAGTTTGTATGTTATTGTGTAAAAGTTTTTAGTTTGGTGATTATGTGAATTATTTAAATTTAGAATTTATTATGCTAAATTTAATTAAAATTTTTTTTAGTAAAATAACAAGTCTAAAAATAATCATAGGCCATTTGGCAACTATCATAAAACAAATAGGGTTTTATTTACTATATTAATTTATCAGAAGTATTTTTTTATAATAATAAAATAACAAGTTAAAAAGATATTTTTGAGAAATTTTTTATAAGTTAAGTGTTTTTTTGAATATATGAGATTTTTTTTATAAAAGTAACTTTTGTGATATTAAATAACTAGTGTGTACCAAATATTTCTTAGTTGACTATTTGACCAAAATTTATGTAAACAGGTAAAAGTAGTTTTTTTGATAAAGTTGCATTTATATGTCAAATTTTGATTTTATGAAAATATTAAAAGAATGAAGTTTTTATTAGATTTATAACAAGAATTATTGGTTTGTGTGAAAATATAAGTTTCACATGTTTTATAACTAGAATTAATGCTTTTGGTGAACTTATAAAGTGATATTTGTTTTATAACTAGAAATATTGATTTCGTAAACTTATATATCATTAAAATATTGATTTTTGTGATCATAATAGATTGGGAAAATTATCAATGGTACCCCTGTGGTATATGGTATTATCAGTGGTACCCATAAGTTTTTTTTAATTTCAATGGTACCCCTAAGTTTTTTAGGTAATTACAAACGTGATCTTTTTATGTTTTTTCTGTTAAGTTTCCGTTAACTTTTCGAAATTAACCTAACTATGGTTAGTTTCTTCTTCTTTTTCTTCTTCTTCTTCTTCTTCTTCTTCTTCTTCTTCTTCTTCTTCTTCTTCTTCTTCTTCCCTTTTCCTTTTCCCCTTCCTTCACTCCTTCCATGGCTGCTCTGTTCTTGTGCATTCCTCTTGGATTCTGGGTAAAAATCAAACGTTAAATATTTCTAAAACTTTAAAGTCTTTACAATACCAAACTAAGAAAATATTTACATAACTAAAAGTCAAAAGGGAGTGATGACAAAATGGAATTGTTGTCGCGCACATATCACATAATACATATATATATCACCTCCACGACCAAGCTACCCTGAAAAATGGATCTACTCCCGTAAGAGTAGACCCCATCAAAAGCAGTCAATAATATAATTATTGAGTAACCCAACAAACTATATAATATTTAAAATCGTTTGTAAATTCAGATTTTTGTTAAACTTTGTAAAATTATCACGAAATTATCACAAAAGTCACAACATTCTGGTAAACATTAGGCTAAGAACTACACAAGTTTTTAGCAAACATTTTGAGGTAAATTCCTCACAAAAGTCACAACATTTTTCGAAGCATCAAACCAATACTTAAAACAATATTTTAAAACATATCACAAAATTATCACGAAAACAGAGAATATTCAGTGACCGCCAGAAGTAGGCTTGATCTAACATTTTGGTAAACGGGTGATCGTCATCACCTAAACGGCTCTTGTAAGAACTAAACGGGATCGGGGCTCGAGGTCGATCCTAAAAGGGTACCTGGAATCAAGCTCTAGCGTTTTCACACAAAATCGGATACATAGTATCCGTTGTCTAATTCCCAAAACGACGAACATTTATAACGTTTAATACTTTATACAAAACATTAGGTAAAACATACTTGTGTAATCTCTATAATTTTAACATACTTTTTTTTATTAAATATAATTTTCGTAACATAGTAAATTTCATTAAAATCATTTTACAAAACTAATAATATTATTACATACACAAAATAATCAATAATTAGTTAGAATACGAATCAACTCATCATCAACAACACATGTAAGAGCTTGAGTTACCATCAATGAGGTTTAACCAAGTTTTTACACCACTCTTAAATTCCAAATACCCAATTTGATTCGAACCCAAATAATATCAACTAATCAATAAGGACCTATAACTCAACAATATCAATCAATAAAACCCAATTGAAGAATAAATAATATCCTTAAACACATGATAAAAGGAATACTCAATTAATTCTCTCTAACTTGGTCAATTCAAAAATCAATCTTTCATCACTTGAAACAATATAAGTACTTTTGCACCTATAACCTTTCTTAATTTCATGAACTTATAACTAACCTCTAAATCATAACTTATGTACTCTATAAACCCAAGCAATACCCAAGCTTAGTAACAATATTGAACTCTTTTAACCACTTTTATGAAGACACATGCTCACTCAAAGGCCTATAGAAAAAAATTCCAATTATTATTTTTGAGTAATTCCAATTGGATGATAAAGTAGACTTCCGTACTGTTGTAAAGACTGTAAGTTTGCCAAAATCCGAGTCCCGACGAAGAAGATATCGCATTTTCTAAATGGGGTCGGATATTACCAGTTACTCGCGAGCCGCGACAAAACTCGAGAGTCGCGAAATGCACTATTCTCCATTCCATAAACTTTTCTGAAAAAGACAAAAACTTTAATAAAGGGACCCGCGATCCACGACCAAACTCGTGAACCGCAAATTTACCAATTTCCGATTCTGTTTGGTTTTTTAACCGCACAACCCTGAAACTCAACGCAACAAATCCAAACGCAATTTCAACACCAAAACACTTCTAATCCAACCTATAACCACAATCAAACCCAACAAATATCACCATAATCTACTTAAATCAAAACTTGAAAATCACATAACTTCAAAACACATAAAATAATCAAATGTCAAGTTACAACAAAATCAAATTAGAAAGCTTCATTCATGTAGTTCAAAACACATAAAAGCTTAGATAAACAAAATTAAATTATAACTTCAAATCAAATTGTAAAACAACTTTTAAACACTTTGGAAAGCTTGAGAAACCATGAAAACACCATTGTTAACATGAGCAAGCTTCATGCATGTAGTTCAAACATCATGGATGACCAACCTTCAACCTTGGACAACTTCAACACCCTACACATGAACTCTTGATGTTCAAATCATCATCAACCCTAACATTTGATCACAAATCCATACTCAAACAAGCTCCCACATCAAAAACCCCAATTACAAACCCTAGCTTCAAATGAGCTTGAAACATATTTAAAAAGCAAAAGGAATCTCTAATTTGAGAGAGAATTCGAATGGGAGAAGCATTAGGATGAGAATTTTAGACTTTTAGGTTGATCTTTTACTTTGAAAGAAAGGGAATTCAGAATTTTGTTTAAAAGGAATGGGTTAGATGATGAATATGGTTTTGAGTTTACACAAATATAAATAGCTGGGAAGAGAAAGTTTGTTTGGTGAGTCATAGGTTTAAGTACCCATATTTTTCATTGTACAACTTACTTTGTTCCCAAATTAATACAACTGATACCCAAATATAATATTAAATTATACTTATCCCAACAAAATGACACAATTAAAATTTAATAATCTCAAATTTACTTAATTAATTACAATTAATTAAGCCGCTAAAATTAAGGCTATTTTAGCTATGCACGACATACTAAAAATATTATTTTAGTAAAGAATTTTGTTTACTGAAAATATAATGGTAATTACTCGTTATTCCTATCTATTAAAAATTATAATGAAACATCCTAATGTCAAAATGTAAAGAATTTATATTTAAACGTAAAATAATATAATTTAACTTTTGTACAATTTTTTGCTATTATACGACAAATATAATAAATCATATATATGATTAAAAATAAATTGCAAATATAATAAATATATAGGAACTTGACCTTAAAGAGATTATAATTTGCAAAACAAAATAACTAATATATGTAAAATAAAAATTGAATGGAAAAGAAATCCAACATCATAGTAATGTTGATTAAAAATAATACAAATTATCATTAAATGTTTGAGAAAACTTTTTCATAAACAACATTTTCAAATTGGGAACTCGTGTTAGTGTCCATGTAACATTTCAAAATCTTTAGTCCTAGCTTGCTTGTAACTCTTGGTGCAACAACATATAACTAACTTTGGCTGAAGACTGGCTTGGGAAAAAGATTCCAACATGTGATAAAATATTGTCCTTGACTTTTATTGATAGCAAAACACAATGTTTTGGGGAATTATATTCTTTGTAAATTAACGGTGAGATGAGCATTATCATATATGGTGTGAAGGTAATGTAAGGAATAAATACCTTTTCTCCCTTCTTACCTCCAATAAGAATCTTAGCCTCAAATACATTAACACCCAAATAAGTAACAACAAACCTAATATCGTTGCACAACCTAGTTGACTGGTCAACATTTTTCTAAGCAACATGATCAGAGCACCTTTCTTTAATCTAAGCTCATGGTTTGCAAGACTAGAACAATTAATAGTGTTATAAATTCTACGGAAAATGCATCATTATTCCTATTTACATAATCATCATATTTACTTATGCTATTAGAACTCAAATATAAGTTCTCATCACCAGGGAGTAATTGGAGTACATATTCATTAATCTTGGCAACAATATCATTCGTAGTAGCTAATATATCTCTATCTTGAAGAAAATTGTTTTCCGCTAGATTTTATAGTAGATTTGGATTAGTAACATCTTTAATGAGTATGTCATTTGGAGTATCAATCATTGATTTTCCGTTATTTGGTCCACTGAGTTTTCCATCACCAATTTTTAATATCCATTTTGCAAATGCTTTAATTTTATAAACATCTTTCAGCCTATCAATAGACAATTGTTCTTGGTTAACCGCAACACTTTGCATGAATGCCAAAGTTGATGAATTTAAAGTTGCATGTTGCTTTTGCAATAACATGTAAACCACCTCCAAATACAATAACCTTGCCTCCAAAAGGAGAATTTGAGGGTAAACCATGAGGAGCGTGTAACGCGTCACGCATACTTTGGTCTAAAAAGCATCAAAATAATACATGTGCATCATCGTTGCTTCATCCCAAATAATAAGCTTTTTCCTCAGTAAAACTCTAGTTAGGTCGCTAATTGGATGAATTTTGGTAGGCAATGAATTCTGATTGGCATTCAAAGGAATGTTGAATTGAAAAGTTCGACCCATAGGCTGAAGAAGTGATGCAATACCATTGGAAGCAATTCTCCCCTAAATTAGGGTTTTTTTTCGATCAAGGGGTCACGATTTCGTTCTGCTGCTGTGCCTGGGTGGGGGTTTTTTCGGGTACTTACTAAAACTCTCAAAAATATTGAGACTTTTTTTTAAAAAAAATATTTGAGTTGTGAGAAATTATGATATGGGTTTTTGTTTTGTATGGAAATATATAGAGTGGGCATGGAAAATTAGCTAGGCAAATGACATTATTAATGGCTTTCTGTGATTATATTGTGAATTGTGTAAAGGTAAGAATTTTGTTCAAGATTAGCAAAATGTGTGAGAAATAAGGGGTGATTTAGGGTTATGATGAAAGTGATGAAAATTTGGTTATATAGGATGTAATTTCTGCTCCAAGGCCCAGCTACCCACCTGTTAGGAGATTGACTGCTACTAAAGATGAAAAAGAGAATGCCCAAGAATATGGTTTGCCTTCATCTCATACCCTCAATACTGTTTGCTTATATGGGTTATACTCTGTCTTTGTTTCCTCTAATGGGTTTAGTTGTCTTAATCAATTGTTGTTTAATACTTTTGAAAGTGGTCTTTGTCATTTAAGTTTCTGCTTATATCATTATCATACATTGTTACTTTATACTGTCTTTGGAGTTTGGCATGAGCTTTTAAATTTAAAAATAATCAATAGTAGGGATTATTCACAACTCTACTAGGGCTTGCAGAACAATTGGAGTTCATTTACCCAGGAAAAAAAAGATTAAACTTGTTTTCTTGTTTTATGGAGACAAAATTAGTTGAAGAAGGAAGAAGAACAAAATGGAAGAAATTAGGTGAAGAACAAGAAGAACAAAAATGAAGAAGTTTAGCGTTATTCAAGGAGAAGACATGGAAAGAGAGGAGAATGAAAGCATAACAGGGGGTTAGAGAAGATAACCTGCAACGGTAATATGGGACCTGCTACAGCCGATTATTTTTCGTTTGGGGAGCCACGAGCAAACAAAGTGGAAAGATGGGATTATTCATAAATAATCGATAGTTCGGATTATTCACAGCGGTTCGTCAATAGATGGGATTATTCCCGACAATTTTTCCTTATTATTATTATTATTATTATTATTATTATTAGGAAAAATTAAATTATTATAAACTCCTAATCTATAGGTCTATTTGCAAACAGCTACTTTATGTATTATTTTTTTTAAAAAATTACCTAATTTAGTATATTTCTCTGCAAATGACTACCACTTAACGGAAAATATTAGTTGACCATTAAGTTTAAGGGTTTGACCAATTTGAGAGGTTAAGTTTTCTATCTCATTGATCCTCGTTTTTTAAATAATTAAAATTAAAATACATAATTCAACAAAATAAAAATAAAAGATATTTGATGTAATTTTTACCCATTATAACGATTTTTTCCTAAGAAAAGGACGTCGTGATTTTTCGATACGTAAACCGAAAAAGATATTTGCTATTTTTCAATATGTAAACTGAAAAAGATATTTAACATTATTTTTACCCTTCATAATGATATTTTTTTCGATAACCGAATGTCACGATTATCCTTATGGGAAAACTCTTTCGAAAATCTGGTCGAAACAAGTACTTATTCGCCTATTTAACTTTACGAACCAGCACATTCGCAATTTACACATACGGGTAATTGCGACGTCCGTTTTTTGAATAATCATCATTATGACGGGTAAAAATGACGTTAAATTTCTTTTTCGTTTTATGTGTAGGGAAATTGGCGAATAAGTACTTGTTTCGACCAGATTTTCGAAAAAGTTATCCCTACATAATCGCGTCGTCCGTTTTTTTGAAAGAAATCTTTATGATGGGTAAAAATGACGTCAAATATCTTTTTCGGTTTGTGTATCAAAAAATAGGCGAATAAGTACTTGTTTAGACCGGATTTTCAAAAGAGTTATCCCATAAGGGTAATTGCGACATCTGATTTGTGAAAATTATTATGATAGGTAAAAATGAAGTCAAATATCTTTTATTTTTATTTTGTTGATTTATTTGTTTTAATTTTAAATTATTTAAAAATACGAGGACTAATGAGATACTGCCAATGGTAGTCATTTGTAGAGAAATATATTAGATTAGGTAATATTTTGCAAAATCAAATACATAAGATAGTTATTTGTACATAGACCTATAGATTAGGTAGTTTCTTATAATTTGTCCTTATTATTATTATTATTATTATTATTATTATTATTATTATTATTATTATTATTATTATTATTATTATTATTATTAATCATATAAAAGAAACTTATAAAAAGTTGGTAGGGATTCAAGTAACACGTTGAGCACCCTATTACAAATAATAATGCGAAATACAAATTACAATTAGGACGAATTTGTATTTCCCTTTTGATGATGGCTAAAACAATATACTTACAAACTTACACTAAAGAACTTGAAGATGCTTTTGTAACGAAGTCCGTTACCCGGAAACATAATACTTGTTGTAGGCGTGTGTTCACTTTTCTTTTATGATATTTCCACCATAAAGGTACGTAGGTTTGAACTTGGAAAGTCACAACGAGATACAAACAACACAATACACCTTTAGTACATATGGTATATCACTTAATAACATAATGATTCATTAATACCATGTTTATTGAGGTATTGATGAACATTATTCCGACACATTAAGCCACTATAACATCAAAATTAAGATGGAACAAAAGAAGGAATCCTATGCTCTTAGTTCAAAGAAGACAATAAGGCAAACAAGGTGTGACAGAACCAAAAGCTGACTCGGCTTTGGTTTTGGTTCTCACCAGCAGGAAAGCCGAGTCAGCTTTAGCTGCCGACTCTGTTTTCTATTTGCCTGTTGTTTTTCCCTTTAAACTACTTTTGGACCTTGTATTTTAATTTCATACACTTTGTTCCACTACTATTTGTAGTACTTGGTGATATATCTTAGGATTATATATACAGTTAATATCTCACACCATTTTGAATGTAAAAAGCTAATCTTTGAAAAATTTAATCCCTAGAATTGGTAGTACAAGAATTACTAAAACAAAACAAAGAAATCCTCAAAAGCATATCCGATTCTTCTCCTCCCAACTCTTCAAATGCATAGAAAGAAAAAATGATAAATTTGTATCCATTCTCCTCACACTTAACATCATACTTCTTTTTCTTCTTCTTCTTCTTCTTCTTCCTTTCTACAACATTGGATAACGAAACACTAGGAGCATATTAGAAAACACATACTAGCAAAAAGGGAAATGTCAAAAAACAAGCATCTTGACCATGAAACCAATTAAATAATAACAAGAACTTTCACATCATTTAAAAGAAACCCCATCAATGCCTTATTGCGCATCGAAGTCCTTGATTTACTACAAATATCCAAAAGCATGTAATGAATTATGTTATGTCTAAACTTAACACCCACCTCACTAAAGCAATGAACAACTTGATCCCAATTTGTCCATTTTGAGAGCATTGCAACTCGGGCACATACTACCTTCAGGTTATAAAGGAATGGTGAGCCGATAACATTAAACATAAAGAAATTGATATTGATCCATTTTCTGTCCCAAACCATTGATAAAAATGGTAGTGCATGTGGTTCACAAAGAATTATGAACAACAAGTTGTCTCGAAATGAGCATGTAAATAGACACAAGGCTACCTGAAACATCAATCAAATTCTTCATCATATGGGGAACAAAGGGGACAACATTAGGAGAAAGAGCATACAAGTCATAAAAGCATGAAAGTTACCAAGGGGTTGTTCAAAGGCCAGCCTAGGGAAAGTAATGCCCCGTTAGGCAAAATCATAGCTTGAAGTGAGATAGGTTGCAAACGGGAAACAATAAGCACATAATTAACAACACCACCCATATAATAGATACTAAGACTGCGCATCTTAAGGGGGAGAGTAGCAAGTTTCCATTACCAATTCCCAAAACCTGGTCAAGAGTCCATAATAATCTTCTCCAAGCACTACAAAAAAAATCATTTTTAGCATAAACTAAAGTCGTTGCAAAAAATAGCTTTTCGTTACTAAACATATTTATTGCAACGACTTTAGTTGTTCCATAGCTAAAAGTTTTAGCAATGACTTTGGTTATATCCAAAAGTTGGATGATTTTCCCAATGACTTTTGTGGTTGCAAAAGTTTAAAGTTACATCTCCGTTGGCCTTTATTACAACAAGAAAAGGTCGTTGCCAAAACTTCTATGGTTTTTGACAACAACATTTAGCGTTGTTAAAAATTCATTTTCACAACAAATTTACTTCCTGCATTACAAAATAATATTTTTTTTACGACGACTCCGTCGTTAAGAAAACTAATGAGGCGTTAATTAGTTTTGCTACTTTTTGCAACGGTAAGCAACGTTGCAAACTACTGGGACCATTTTTCGCAACAACTTTAAATTCTTTTAACAACAAACTCAAATCTTTAGAAAAATAGATAATGGAATAAATAAATAAATACATAACCAACTATATAAATCTATCTAAACCAATATCAAACTTATGATATTATAATTATATTAAATATTGTAATAAAGTTAATACAAAAGATGCATATTTTTATGTCCAAAATATGTAAATGTATACGAGAACAATACACACACAATTCACGTGAAGCATAACATAAAAATTATAGGTGGTAGGAGCATTCAACAAAGTGACATCCGCCAATCAAGTACACCATATCGGAAATCCAATAGAAGAATAACAAATCATGAGGTCTTCAGCACCAATAGAACAGCGCAGCCATCAACCCCACTTAGTCCATTACATATTCAATTAAAAGCAAGCAACATTAATTCTAGTAGCAATTACACCAACCACTGACCAAATTAGGCTATAGCAATTCTCCGAACATCAAAAAAGTTGAATATTTAGTGTCTAATAATCCTAAGTTTATAATCACTAAGAAATACTAAACTAGTGGGACAATACGTATTAAAATACGAGGTCAAAAAAGGGTTCACAGGAAAGGACAAATTGGAAGTTGGATAGACCGAGTCAGCAAGAAAAGCCGACTCGGCTTTCCATGTGGGAAACTTGAAGCCGAGTCGGCTTTAAGTTCTGGAACAAAGAATTGTCCAACAAGAAAAGCCGACTCGACTTTCTTGGGTAAAGGAGGAAAAGTCGAGTCGGCTTTTTCCTCTGTATGTGACCGTTGGAGTTTTTTCGGTTTCCTTTGAGTTATTACATTGGATCCTACTCTTATTCTATAATATTTCTGATTTACGAAGGAATATTATGGAGTGTAATGCTCATGAATGCCATGGTTTTATGGTATTGATTGATGACCATCAATGTTGGTTATCAATAGTGATTAATTGTGCCATGACCCTTAAGCTATACTCTTGTAGTATAAATAGGGCCTTGGTGATGAGTTCAAGGCAAACCTTTTTTTGATTTCTTCTACTCAAATTCTTATTTGCTTGTGCTTTGTCAAGAGAGTGATTAATTCTTGTTTAAAGCTTTCAATTCTTATAATTTCCAACACTTTGTTGTTAAGTGATATACTCTAAGTAATAAGAGTATATTGTGTTGTTTGTATCTCATTGTGAATTTCCAAGCATCAACCCAAGTACCTTTGTGGGGGAAATATAACAAAAGGAAAGTGATCACATGCCTACAACAAGTATCCAATTTCCGGGTAACGGTTGTCGTTACAAAGCAATCTTCATGTTAAATTAGTTTTGTTATTTGTAATTTCATTTTGTCACCAACAAAGGGTTAAATACAAATTCCCTTTTGTAATTTGTATTTTGCATTATTAAGTTCTTAATAATATTTTGTGATGCTCGCTTCGGGATGGCAACTATTAAGGATTTTACATCTAACTTTGCTAAGTTGGAAAAGTTTATCGGTGTCGATTTTCGACGTTGGGAAAAGAAGATGATGTTCCTCCTAACTACTTTGAGCGTAAATTACGTGATAAGTACACCTAAATCGGAGGAGTCGGAAAATGAAACTCTTGAGCAAACCCGGAGGAGAAGTAAGTGGGAAAATGATGATTTCGTTTGCCGGGGCCATATTCTCAATGGAATGCAAGATTCGCTATTTGATATCTACCAATACCATGAGTCCGCTAAGGAATTATGGGATGCCTTGGAGAACAATTACATGGCGGAGGATGCAAGTTCCAAAAAGTTTTTTGTAAGTAATTTTAATTCTTATAAGATGGTAGGAAATCTCCCTATTATTGATCGATTTCATGAGTTGCAAAGAATGCATGCTAACCTAAAATTACATAAAATTGAGATAGATGAAGTTTTTCTTGTTTCAAGCATTATAGACAAGTTGCCTCCCTCTTGGAGGGATGTTAGACATGTTTTTAAGCATAAAAGAGAGGAGATTACACTCTCCAATCTTGGACAACATATTGTTGTTGAGTCTAGCATAAGGATTCAAGAGAATCGGAAGGATGAAAATCCTAATGTTGGAACCATTATCATGGTTGCGGAAGGGAGACCATCCCATTCCGGTGAGAAAAGGAAGAAGGTTGATACTTCTAAGGGGAAGATCGTTATCTCAAATACCGAAAAGGTATGTTGGGAATGTGGTAAGCCCGGACACCGAAAAAAAATTGTTTTGTTTTCAAGAACAAGCAAAAGAAGGCAAAGCGGAATGGTCAAGCTTCTACAAGCAAAGACCCTTCCAATCAAGGATGATTCTTTGTCTTGGTGGATCGATTCAGGGGACAAATTGAGCTATTGTTTACTTCGGGGAATCTCTTAGTTTTAAGCGATGTTTATTATCCACCCGAAATTAGTAGAAATCTAGTCTCGGGTCCGATTTTGAATCAATTGGGTGTATTATCTCTAAAAATAACTTATTTGTAGGACGTGCTTTCTTATGTAATAGTTTGTTTAAGTTGTCTTTAGATTTGAATAAGAACTTTATTTGTAATGTTTCAAACATGAATGATAAAGATGATTTGCGTTACTTGTGGCATGTTAGATTATGACATGTGAATTTTGATAAAGTTTCTTTTATGTTTAAGCATGATTTAATTCCTATGCGTGTTAAAATGTCTAAAAATTCCAAAACGTGCATGTTAAATAAGATCACAAGAACACCCTTTAAAAGTGTTGAACGGAAATCTGAAATTTTGGAATTAATCCATAGTGATCTTTGTGACTTTCATAGTACACCATCATTGGGAAATAAAAAATATGTCATAACCTTTATTGATGATTTTTCCAAGTTTTGTTATGTATATCTTTTACATACAAAAGATGAGGCTCTTGATCACTTTAAGATTTACAAAAATGAAGTAGAAATACAAATTGGAAAAAAACTTAAAAGATTAAGAACCGATAAAGGAGGTGAATATTATGATCCAAACTATTTTAACTCAATGGGCATTATACATGAAACAACCGCCGGATACCCACCACAATCCAATGGTGTGGCGGAGAGAAAAAACCGTAATCTACAAGAGATGGTTAATTCCATGTTATCCTACTCGGGTTTGAGTGATGGATTTTGGGGTGAAGCAAAGTTGACGGCTTGTCATATTCTTAACCGAATTCCAATGAGAACAAATAAGGAGACTCCTTATGAACTTTGGTACAAAAGAAACCAAACTTAAGTTATCTTAAGGTTTGGGGTTATAGGGCTAGATTGCCTGGTAACAAAAGAAAGAAACTCGGTGAACGAGGGATTGAATGCATTTTTATAGGTTATGCTATTCATAACAAAACTTATAGGTTCTATGTTATAGAACAAAATGACAATATGTCGATTCATTCGATCATAAAGTCAAGAGATGCAATTTTTGGTGAAAATAGATTTTCATCATTGAGTAGACAAAGAAAATCTACAAGTTTGTACCAATGATAATGTTGATGATAATCAACATGTTTCACCTATAGGTGTTGATGAAACTCAACAACTAGATGAACAAAAATCTGTTGATCCTATTCCCAAACGGAGTAAGAGACAACGGAAAGCTAAAAGCTTTGGACCGGACTTCCAAGTATACTTGGTTGACAGTACTAGAAGTGAAGTATCTTCTAGTGTTCCATATTTACTTAATGTGGAAGGTGACTCATTGACTTATAGCGATGCTATGGCATCACATGATAGCGCTTTTTGGAAAGAAGCTATTGATAATGAGATGCAATCCATCATGGGTAATAACACTTGGGTGTTAGTGGATCTTCCTCCGACTTGTAAACCAATAGGTTGCAAGTGGGTTTTTCGAAAGAAAATGAAGATTGATGGTACTATTGACAAGTTCAAAGCCCGTTTAGTGGCATAAGGCTTTAGACAAAAGCTTGGTATCGATCATTTCGATACATATGCACCAGTTGCAAGAATAACCACTATTCGGTTATTGGTAGCTTTAGCTACGGTTTATCATCTAGAAATACATCAAATGGATGTTAAAACCACATTTCTTTATGGGGAATTAGATGAAGAGATTTATATGAAACAACCCGAAGGGTTTGTTTTGAAAGGACAAGAGCAAAATGTGTGTAAACTTGTTAAATCCTTATATGGACTTAAACAAGCACTGAAGCAATGGCATCAAAAGTTTGATGAAACGATTTTGTCCTTTGGATTCAAATTGAATCAAGCCGACAAGTGTGTTTATAGAAAATTTGATAGCCATGGTAATGGAGTTATCATTTGTCTATATGTAGATGGCATGCTCATCTTTGGTACTAGTTTAGTACAAGTACAAGAGACAAAAGATTTTTTGTCTAGATCCTTTCAGATGAAGGATATGGGGGAGGCCGATGTGATGTTAGGTATTAAGATCATGAGGCAAGGTAACCGTATTAAGCTAAGTCAATCTCACTATGTTGAGAAGATACTTAAGCGGTTTAGTATTCTTTATAAAGCACCGGTCTCTATTCCCATGGAACCAGGTATGAAATTTGCAGAACATACCGGTCAGCCAATTTCTCGATTGGAGTATTCAAAGGTCATAGGATCTTTGATGTATGTCATGACCTGTACAAGGCCAGACATAACTTTTACGGTTGGTAAAACTTAGTAGATTTACAAGCAACCCGGGTCCCCATCATTGGATGGCGATAAGGAGAGTATTAAGATACTTGTTGCATATCAAGGATTATGGTATAACTTATAGCGGTGAACCTCCTATTTTATAAGGTTCTTTCGATGCTAGTAGGATCACTAATGAAGAGGATAATTCTTCTACAAGTGGTTGGGGGTTTGTTTATGGGGGGGAGGGGGTGCCATTTCATGGTAAGCATTTATCAACTTCATTTCTTACTTTGACTTTTTTTAATCCCTTAAATATTTACACCCAATACAAGCATGCCCTTAGTGTCTAATAATCCTAAGTTTATAATCACTAAGTACTACTAAAGTAGTGGGACAATATGTATTAAAATACGAGTTCCAAAAGGGGTTCAAAGGAAAGGACAAATTAGAAGTTGGATAGACCGAGTTAGCAAGAAAAGCCTACTCGGCTTTCCATTTGGGAAACTTAAAGCCGAGTCGGCTTTAAGTTCTGGAACAAAGAATTGTCCAGCAAGAAAAGTCGGCTCAGCTTTCTTGGGTAAAGGAGGAAAAGTCGAGTCGGCTTTTTCCTCTGTATGTGACCGTTGGAGTTTTTTCGGTTTCCTTTGAGTTATTGCATTGGATCCTACTCTTATTCTATAATATTTCTGATTTATGAAGGAATATTATAGAGTGTATGCTCATGAATGCCATGGTTTTATGGTATTGATTGATGACCATCAATGTTGGTTATCAATAGTGATTAATTGTGCCATGACCCTTAAGCTATACTCTTGTAGTATAAATAGAGCCTTGGTGATGAGTGCAAGGCACACCTTTTTCTGATTTCTTCTACCCTAATTCTCATTTGCTTGTGTTTTGTTAAGAGAGTAATTAACTCTTGTTTAAGTTTCCAATTTTTATAATTTCCGAACACTTTGTTGTTAAGTGATATACTCTAAGTACTAAGAGTATATTGTGTTGTTTGTATCTCATTGTGAATTTCCAAGCATCAACCTAAGTACCTTTGTGGGGGAAATATCACAAAAGGAAAGTGATCACACGCCTACAACAAGTATCAAGTTTTCGGGTAACGGTTGTAGTTACAAAGCAATCTTGAAGTTAAATTAGTTTTGATATTTGTAATTTCATTTTGTCATCAATAAAGGGTTAAATACAAATTCCCTTTTGTAATTTGTATTTTGCATTATTAAGTTCTTAATAAAAAATGTCATCAAAATCACAAGAAACCATTAATAGTAGAATCATAAGAGCTAATTAATAACATAAGAACATTTTTATAGATTAAATGTTAGGAAATAAGGATTCACAAATAAGCACCATAATATATCAATATAGAATGAAGTGCCACGCTAAAAGTTGGCATTCGAGTAAAAAAGAGAGGACAAAGCAAATAAGGGTGCCGTATATTATTGTTTCACTTGTTCAAATAAGTTCTACACCTATTACACTTTCACAAGCAGTAAGAAAAACGTATGAATTCAACTCACAGAGTACATCAGATATATGACTGTTGATGCATGAGGCATGTGTACACTACTTATAAAAACAAACCTTGTTAACATTGGGGTGGTTAAGCTTATGCCACACAACAACTTCCTGTGTAAAGGCTACTCATATTAACTTTTAATAGACAACACCTGTAAAAATGGCCAATACACTACATTGTCGGGGTTCTCTTCAAGGATTAAGAATTAATTGGAAAAGATACCGAAAATTATATAAATATTCACAACAACTGCCAAAATAAAAAATACCTAGAATTTCAATGAACTAATTAATCATAACTAAGTGGGTATTGGCTAACTTGGAAAATCTTATTATACTGTACATAACTAAAATTTTTAATCGTGTTTTCCTCTATAGTCATTATTAAAATTTATTATTAAAAACGATTTTTCTCCAAGGTTAGGAGATACACAATCAAATTGAGCATATGCGTTCAGAAATGCATAAATTAAGAATTGGCCAAAACATTTAGGGGGTGTTTGGTATGAGAAATAAAAATGTAACGGAAAGGGAATTCATAAAGTGAGATAAAGGTAATAAAAAGCTTATTATTATGAATTGTTTGGTATATTAGTACTTTATTATGGAAAGAGAAACAATTCTTGATTTTACATTTTCTCTCTCTTTAAACCATAATCATCAACCCATGAAAGCCACCAACCTCATGAAAACCACCAATGATAATAATGAAATTGAGTTTTTCTTTTAAATTTTCTGGAAAATTAATCACAAATTTTCAGATTTTGTACCCTTATTTCATTTCTGCAAAAAATTTCTGCAAATTAACCATAAATTTTCTGCAAAAATGATGAAAATCAAGTTATGAGCATTTGAAGAAGAACAAAAATATCATGATCAATTATATGAATTGAAAGAGATGAGTAGATAAATATTAATTATTGAATTTGAGGGAGAGAAAGAAAGGTAATGTATTGATTCCGCAAGAATATGAGCAGTAACAAAATAATGGAAACAATTTCTTTTTGGTAACGGTAAGGGTTATCAAAAAATTATACCAAACAATTAGTAAGGGTAATGATAAACTGAATCCGTTACCTATCTTAAAATTTGGAATACCAAACGACCCCTTAATGGAATACTACACTAAATTATAAATTTTCTAATAAATATTAACTTTAATTAAAATTTTTGAGTATTACATAAATACTTCCTTAAATAATCATGACAGAACTCTTAAGACATTAGTAAGGACAACAAAACACATGAACAAAATAAGCTTTTACAATAGTTTTACAATAGTAAATAAGAGCTTAAAAAATGATTTTTTTAAAACTTTAACATCAAAACCAATTTACTAATTTTAGTTTGAAAGACCAAATGAGATGCTTAAACTTGCACTTATGTTGCACAAATAGACAAACAATTATATGAGGAGTCACTTATATGGGTAATTATTTCACAAATCTTACCCATTTATTTGTGTCGGTAATGTGTAAGCCATTTGCTCATGCTCTAAGGTTGGAGAATGATCATCTTGTTGTAGGATAGTGACACAAATACAGCAAGGATAAATGAAAAATTAATGCGAAATGAGAAATACAAGGTCTATTTAGCAAATAACTATTAACGAGAGTTGTTGGCTTGTTGGCTAGTTTGACAAGCTCGACGTATTAGTGGATAAGTTAGTTGCTTAAGTCAATTATTATGAATATGTTTAATAAAAGTTACTTTATTTGATGGTTGATGGGTATTTATTAGAAAAAATTAGGTCAAAAGTCAAAAGCCAATGAAAAAACTTTTATGAGTGATGTTTTTTAAAGCTATTTTAAAATTTATTTACCAAATATTTTTTTTGACTATTTTACCAATTAAAAAACTAAAATGTAAAAGTGAATCAAAAGCCAATAAATAAGTTAATTATGAAACACACCCATAAAGAGCAAATTATCTTACACACCGTTGCTAATGCTCTCATCCTCCACTACACTAACTCACATTTTTTACTCCGTTCAAGTAACTAGAGGTGAAACAAATCCAACAGTTCGACATTTATTCAACCTTAGAACCGAACTTAACTTTAACCTGAATTCAAAATAGATTTTAGATATGTTACACTCATGACGCTAAATTCGATAATAATATGACCCATAATTTCACAATAAAATAAATTGAATAAACTAACTTAACTATGGTCTATGGACCTAATTACCCAAATAAACAATAGCCAACATTTTGATGCCTTCACTCTATGAGCGTGCGCAAAAGTTTCTTGAAAAGAACAAGCATTGACTGTCATAGTCAATAAACAGTACAAAGTTCCAAACGCCGCCAATAAAATTGATTTTCCCTTTAATTTACGGCCTCCAGCTAAGCAACCAATGAAAAATCCCCAATTTCACAGTCGTCATCGCCGCGTTTTCTCTATCATAGTAATTCCTTTTAGTAGTATTCAACTTTCTCTCACCCCCCTCGATTTCCTCTTCCGGTCGACTTCTCTTATCTACTCTCTCTCTCTCTCTTGACGCTTTCTCTTCTATTTTCTCTCTCCTCTTCCATTTTCCTCGCCTCTGCTCCCGGTCGTCGGTTAAACCCTCAGAATTCTCTGGATTCTCCAACTATATATTTTATTGAGAAAACATTGCAGATTAAGCTATTTGTTGTGTCGGATATTCATTTTCTTTTGTGCGTTGATTGTTATAAAGTTACTGAAATTCTTAAAATGGATGGTTGATATCTCGTCATATTGAGTTGGAGCTGCTACTTTTATTATTGCCAGTTTTTGAATTTGAAATTTTCAGGGAAGGAAGTGGAATTGAGCTGAATTAGGTTTTGATTTAGGCTTTTAATTAGGGTTTTGTGAATCTTGTCATCTGTTTGAGTTGGTATTTAGATATGGCTTTGGTTCAGAGGAAGTTTTGATTTTATTGAATTTGGTAAATGTACCTTTTTTTTGTTTCAATACATCATTTGCCTATGATTTTGAAGGATAAGATGCTGAGTATAAGAAGGGGAGTGCAATTGAGCTGATTTTGTTGTTGATCTATGTTTTTGATTAGCGTTTTGTGAATTGTGGAATTTTTTTGAATTGGTAAAAGTTAGGGTTTTGGTTTGGAAGTTGTGATTTTATTCATTTATAGGTGGTCAATTTTTGTTAAATGTATATGTTTTTGTTTCAATGCATCATCTGCCTAGGATCTTTACAAATAAGAAACTGAGTAAAAAAATGGATCAAGGATCGTCACCAAAGCCAAAACTTGTAAGAAGAAATGCTGCTAAGAACTTTGAATATAATCCTTCAGCTTTGACATCTCCATCGGGTTCAACAGCTCCACGAACACGGTCACTTGACTTAGGTCCTCGTGTTGAAAAGACCAGTTTCCGGACTGATGGGAATGATGGGGAAATTGATTTGATTCTTCAGAGTTTAGGTCTTAATGGACCTGAAGATTTTCAGATTCCGATGGCGGCTTATGAGGCTATGAAAAACAGGTCATCTTCTGACATTACTTCAAGTCTGAAAAAAGGGAAAATTGATGTTGAGCCTGAAGTAGTTCGAAAAGAAGAAACTGTTCAGAAGTTTGTTGAGCCTTTGCCACATAGATTTGGCAATGATATCCAGAAGAATGAAGTTGCAGAGGTTTATCGTGGTGGTGGTAATGAGATTAAACCACGTGGGGTTTCCATATTTTCACCTATGGTTGATAATGGTGTGAAACCCTTCGGTAGAAGCGTTGGAATTAAAGGTGATCGCCCACCATTGTTAAGCCCGCCACCGACTATGTCCCTTCCTGTGCTTGATAATGGATGTTCTACATGGGACCTGTTGAAAGGTTTGGCTCCTGATGATGTTGATGCTGATCCTCACGAATATCCGTACATGCCTCAATCTTCTGATGGTGAGGAAGAAGTTCGTAGGGAAGGCGGTCATGGGGTAAGGATTGGGGAAACCGTTATTATGTCTGGATCCTGTTCTTTTACGACGACAAATGATGATGATGACTCCTCCAGTACGACCACGGAACCCGTATCGATTATTTCACCCAATGGAGTGTCAAAAGTCAATATAACCCAGTGGGAAAAAGGTGCCCAATTGGGGAGGGGCTCATTTGGAACTGTATATGAAGGAATTTCTAGGTATGTTTTGCTGATTTTAGTGATTCATGTTTGATTTTCTTTCTTTATTTGAATTATGTGTCTTCATGTAATTTGTAAACACAATTTATAATTGACATTGTTGAGTCAAGCCCAAAATCTCGCGATGATGGAGGCGAGTTCGATCACCTCGTAGCCTACGCTTTAGCTTGCACGTTTGAGAGCGATGTGGTGAGAGCAAGGAGGTACTAGTGCTTGAGGTTTGGGTCTCTTGATCGAGTACTCAATGATGATGAGTTGATGAAGCTCATACATGGGATGGAGTGTGATGAGAAAAGTGCAGCAGCAGGTCTTCAAGGTTGCTCGACCCATCGAGCTAAGGCCGCTCGAGTCGAGCTCTAAGGCAGAATGCAGACAGAACCAGCAACAATGTTGCTCAACTGGTCGAGCACACTAAGCTCGAGTCGAGCGAATATCAGCGGGGGAGGAATGTGGTTTCTGTTTAATGTTCGGTTTTTAGTGGGCTTTAAGCCCTTTGTCCTAGGTTTATCCAATATGTATTTAGGGCTATATAAGGAGTCTTAAATCATTATTAGGGTATGTTGTGTGAGGCATATTCAAGATTGAGAGCTAGGGTTTTACACCAAGAGAGTTCTTCCTTGTTTATGTATTTTGAGAGAGTTTGAAGTAAAGCTTCAATCTTTGCTTTAAGAGGGTGTTTTTAAAGCTTGAAGGCGAGTCATTAATGTACTTTGGTTTATGTTAATGATAAGATACTTAGTTTGAGGGGGAGGTATCCATAGATACCTCATTATATTGTTGTGTTTGCTTCCATTGTTGTATACTCTGTTTTTGGTTAGTTTCTTTGCACTTAGTTTTGTTCTTGTTTCTTCATCATTAGCTTAGCCCATTCACAACAGACATGCATACCACTGTTTTTTGTTTTGTGGTGTTGGTGTGGGGGCGATTGTAGGGGCGGAGTAAATAATTGCGAGGCCTTGTTTATTTTTCAGGTTTTTCTAAAATTGGTGCCCTTTATAAATAAAAAGAGAGATTTCTTTAACTAAAATAAAAATTCTAACACTTTTAAGTACTAGAATTAAATAATAACTCCATAATTTCTAATATTATTAATGTTGATTTTATAAAAACAACTCGAATTAAGTTGTTAAAAATTAAACTTTCATCTCTAGTGTCAAAATGGGAGAGAAAAAATAGTAATGGATTGATGACTAATAATAGAAAGATTAAAAGTTTAAGGAGTTGAAAAATTAAGAAAATAAATTGTTGATTATTTTTATAAATTAAGTTAGTGATGATTGATGTTTGATGAATGAGTAAAAATTAAATGATGTAAGGGAAAATATTTGGAAGTTAAAGAGTTGTTTTGGAAAGAGATAAAAGAAGAAAGAAAAAATGTAATTAATAGTATTTGAACTTCTGACCACTGATTTGTTAAGTAAGACTCTACCTACTACTCTACAGTCTACCTAGTATGTTATCCCGTTAGGTTTGGGGGATTGTTTGCTAATGGTGGGAAGGAAGGATGGTTAGGAGCTCAAAATGGCTGGAGTGAAAGTCATAGATTATTTGTAGGAGGGGTGAGGAACTGAGAGACACGTGGCTTCAGGCAGTAGCCATTTTTTCAGCAACCTATTGTCAATGTATTCCTATGGATTTAGTTTTTGTTGCAGAATGAATCCTCCAATGTTGTAGGTGGAGCTAAACTTTCTAAAAATGATGATGTATAAAAAGTTTCCAAGGAGGACATTAGACCTATTTCAAACAAGGAGTTCAGAAATGAATGCATATCCTATAAACTTGTTTTTAAAGCTTCCTCTCTTTTGTTTGTTCAAGACTGTAATTGGTACTTTGTGGACTTGTAGTCAAAATGCATCCTCTAGTTTGGAATCAATCTTCTGCATATCTTCTACTCTTGTTTCCTTAACGGCTCTGTACATTGTATGAGAAATTTCTTATGTCTTGCAAATTTGTTCTCAGCGAGGGATTCTTTTTTGCTGTGAAAGAAGTTTCACTGGTTGAACAAGGCAGTCAGGCTAAACAGAGTATCTACCAACTCGAGCAGGTAAAATATGTTGTAATGTTTCTATAAATAGGTTGTGTATCATCTATCATGGTCTTTCTATCATAATTTCAAAAGTCTTCTTGATAATATAATTTACTTATTAGTGTAGGCTTAGCTTATATTTGTTATGTGCTTATTCTTTTTTTCTTTCAGGAAATTGAACTGCTAAGTCAGTTTGAGCATGAGAATATAGTTCGATATCTTGGCACTGACAAGGTATCATATCTAATTCTTAGTTTCTACTATCTTTTTTATTTGATTGTTGCGAGTGAACTGTACTAGCTTTGGAAAATTGTTCTTGATTGATGTTGTAGGCATTTTGTTGTACATTTGATGCCTAATACTAATTTTTTGATAGACATAAACATGGAGCTATAGATGTTTGTATGATTTTCATAACTTTTTCTCGATCCACTTAAATGTTTTATTGTAGGTTGACTCAAAACTATACATCTTTTTGGAGCTTGTGACTCAAGGTTCCCTTGCAAAACTCTATCAACAGTACACTTTTCGTGATTCTCATGTCTCTTTTTACACAAGACAAATTCTATGTGGTTTGAAATACCTTCATGATAGAAATGTGGTGCACAGGTATGTAGTAGAATTGCGTGTGTACTTTGTTTTATGCTTGTGAACCTTGGTTTGGCTATGTCATGTGTGGCTTTTAAACCGTTTAGTTATTGTTATAGATTTGTTATATTTGTACACGTGTGGATTTTCTGAATAATAATATGTTATTTTTCTTAATAGTTTTGTGTTATGTTTGCATCTTTGTATATATAAGTCTGTTATTGTAACACCCTCTAAATTAAATCCATACAAACTTAAAGGTTTTTGTTTATTTAAATCAAGATTTAACTTGGAGAGTGTTAACGATCACTAAGGACGACATGAATATACCGAAACAAAATTATTTATTTGGAACTAGAAAGAAGAGAAGCTATTCAAATTACAACTCGATAGGAAATTTCTTAATAGAGACAAAAAAATACGATAGACTTGAAATAAAATTTCTAGGTGTTTATTCTAAGCATCCTCACTCAAATTCCCCTAGAACAACCTGCAAAATAAGAGGGGAAAAATAAGAAAACAAAGTACACAAAAATCAGCATAAACTGAGTAATACGACCCATTCTGTAAAATTTTAATAGTAAAATAATTTTTAATATAAATTGACTTGACCATTTAAATGAATTAAAATAATTTATCATCTTTTAAATTTTGCCGGTCACAATAATAAGACTACAACAATTTAGAGGAGAAATGTGAACGCTAGTAGGCCGGGACTAATCCCTGTTAACCGCCTACTTCAACAAATTTTGTCACCTCAATAATAATGACCAATCACAAGAGTCCCTAATGTGCACACCCCTTCTACTTGAATCACAATAAATAGAAGGAAGACAACAAAGTTATAACATGGAATATACAAAGAATATGACTTGTTGGTAGCTAAACCAATACAACAAGACACACTGTTCAACACCCTTACAGGCTACATTTTCCTTCTAATTTTAGGTGAAATATAATCGTCAATTTTATAACGACCCAGGATTAACCGCCATGAAAACTTTATAACAATACAATTTATTTTTTAACTATAAACGTTATAATTATAATGAATTTCAACCGAAGATAATCATAGTCAATTAATAAAATAAAATAATATTAAGACAAATGATAAAAGGTCTCAAAAAGATAAATCGTATAACATAAGAACAAAATATTAATCATATGTTATAATCAATTTTATATTTTTAAATATAGAAGTGTATAATATAAATTATTTCGGGTAGCGGATTAGAGTATAATGGAAATCGAAATTACCTTGAGTAGTGTGAAAGTATTGAGGGTTATGGGAACTAGTAATACGTGGTTTCTATGGCTCCTCCGAAATCTCCGTTTACAATTTTAGGTCGAAAGGGTTATATAATCTAATTGTAACCCCTTAAAAAAAGTAACAATTTTCTTTTAGGGTTAACAGATGAAAAAAATTGATAAAAGATATATTGGAAAATTAGGAATAAAAGAATTAACAAAAGAATAAAATAAATAATACAAGAAAAAAAATTCTAAAGGCAACATAAGATTTTATAGAAAACAAAACAAGAAAGTGTTTATGTTTTTTTGAAAACATCGTGTGAGTAAAAGTAGAAACGAAAGGAAATAAAAAAAAAAAAAAGTTTTGATAAAACAAAATAAGAGGGGAGAGAGAAAACCATAGAAAAAGAACTCAAACATAAAAAAAAATGGAGTACATAGACCAAGAAAGAAGAAAGAAGAGAAGGAAGAAGGGATCGAAAATTCATCTACCATGCATTCAAGGTAGGTTTTTCATTCATCCTCTTCATCTTCATAATTTTCTGAACAAAAAACGAAATTAGGGTTTTGACACAAAAAGATGAGATTTGGGGTTTTTGGTTTCTTACCAAGTTTTAGAGAGGGAGGGATGCATTGTGTGTCTAGGGTTCAGAAATTGGCTCAATTTATAGGACCAAACTGTTGGTTAATTTTGGAAGGATATTATTGATTGAGTGACTTTTGGTAAAAATTTTCTAGAATAGTATAATTAGGGATATTGATGGTCATTAAGGAGATTTTGTAACAACTGTTTTTCAATTTCAAAATATTTTCATTTAATTTGATTTTATTTATTTATTTAATTTTATTTATTTTTCTTCTATGAAAATTTTGGAGTATTATAGTTATGTTGAATTGGGAATCCTAAAAATAATATTTCTTGCATATGTTGCTGAATATCTTCTAAATGTAAAAAAAACCCAATCTTTTGTTCTTTAAGGTGCATTGTATAGCTTTATCTTTTCCCCTTCGCCAATATAGAGTATATGGTTACACCTGAACATCTAGCTTATCTAAACCTTGATCTGAAACTCTAGAATACCATAAGTTTTGTTCGTTTTGTCTCTATTGCTTTCATTTCTAATTTCATTCACTTCTTTTTCAAAAGCATTAGTTCTTGTCTGTTGTGCCAACTTTCTACATGCTACTGCTTTGAATTCTCAGCAAATCTTATCCTTGAGACCTCAACATCCATACAAACAAGTTTTGTCGATTTATTGGTGGATCACATTGTCATCAAAGAACACTGTTAGATTGGGAGTGTGTCATTTTTGTCAAGTATGTGCTTGAAATGATTATTGGCCACAAATCTAAATAGTCTCCACAAAATGGATTTCATGGGTTCTTTACATTTTATCCTACAAAGTGTAATTTTTTATTTCTTTTTCTAACATTTTGAGAATTGAGATTAAAAACTTCCGAGCATATGCATCCGCATTGTTGCAAACTTGAAATCATTGATTCTTGAATGATGCATCGATTTTGAATTTTTTTGTGGTGACCTTTATTTATTTTACTCTTTCTGCAAACATCGCCCTATTTGACCTGCCAAAGATTTTAAGGCGTGTGCAGAGGTTTAAGCTACATTGTTTTCCAGGGATATCAAATGCGCTAACATATTGGTGGCCTCAAACGGAACAGTGAAGCTAGCCGATTTTGGATTGGCAAAGGTTTGTAGCCTCCTGCTAATCCTTGCTTTTAAATAATTCATTGCAACATTTTGTTCTTTTGTTAAACGAATTTTCTTCTTGTTGCTATTACATTTTCTAAATCCTATGTTGTAATGCTTCTTAATGGATGCTTAAGTCTCAATTTAAACATTATTTTTCAGGCAACTAGATTAAATGACTTAAAGTCTTGCAAAGGGACTGCATTCTGGATGGCTCCTGAGGTTTGTGTTTTGTCATTCTATTGATTTAAATTACTCACATACCAAGCTAAAACTCACTAATGTGATGTAACATATGAGTCCTTTTATATTCATGATTAGCCGTGCTTTTAAATCTCCTACATTATTCTCATGTGAAAAGTGTGAGTATTTGGTTTAATAAAAATCCTACACTAGTTTTAGATATTGTTAGGATTAGATATGGCTGAATAATGTATGTTAGCAATGGTTTTTCTGATATGTTTTGGTTCATTTAGCCGTGTGCATGTTATGGGGATTAACACGTTTGCTTTTTTGGTTTTTGTATTAGAGTTGTAGGTGTAAAAGGTGTGTTTTGATCTCCATTGGAAGTATTTTCTTCAATTGATTTGTCTAATTGAATCTAAGCTGGAATATAGCCTTTAAGATAAATGACACCTATGCTTTAGTGTATGATTGGTTTTGGTTCATAGGTTTCTTTGTTCTAAGGTCAATGCACATGCTTATAGGTTTCTATATCCTCTCGACCTTTCTTCTCTCAATGTCACACTACTAATTTTGACAACATCTGTGATCTATCCAATCCCCCTTGCTAGCACAGTCTTGGTTTTTTATGAGACCCAATGATTATTCATTGCTATCGAGTTTTGGAATCTTTATTTACCATACTTGTCTTCTCATCGTGCCTTTAATATGGATTAGGAAAATAGAAAACATTGACGTTCTTTGGAGGATTGCTACATTCTAGTTTTTAATGTATGGTTGCTTTATGTCTACTTGACTTGTTTCTTATGGAAGTACTTCATAGCGCTTGACAAAAGATGATCTCTTGCTAGGATTCTAGTACCAATGAGTCTAATCAAAAGATCTTTTAATCTGCATCCTTATTGTTAGGGTGGATTAAAATAGAAAACGTTGGCCTGCATTTCAAAACGCTTGACATAAATAACATACTATGCATAGAAGCAAAAAGAAAAAGTTGTCTATACATTTTATCCATCATCGAGAAAGAGACTTGGGATTTAAGGAGTGAAAACACCAGAAACTCTAGTACTCACTAAGACACATGGGTATACATCGATCAGAATAAGTTCAATTCACTTCTGTATTATTGGTTAGTTCTCTAACATCGTTCTACATACATATTTTAGTGAGGCTTTTCGAAGTTTTGCACAAGGAGATATGACGCTTAGAGCTTGAGATGATGAAATGGGATATCTAAAATTTTATCCATGATGCTTGTAAGGCCCTTAGTAAAATCAATATATAAAAAAATGGATGATTTAATGATAAACAAAGATAAGGAAAAGAAGTGAAGATATGTGTAGATTCATTCCAACATCCATATCTTGGTTTCAAAATATGATCCCAACTCCTAAGTGCTTTTTGTGCAAAATGTTTTCTTCTTTATTTTGTTCAAGTTAGCCTTGTGTTCATTTATGCTGATCTCTTTGAACATGTTCATTTAGTGAGAACTTGTTGCACATGCAACAACTTTTTGTTTTCTGCTTGATGTAATATCTGCATTTCAAATGTATATGATATTTTATTTAATTGTGAATGTTTGAGAAGGTATTGGTCACCTGTTGGATCTTGTACTTTGATATTGCTTATGCCTTAAATATCAGGTGGTTCATAATAAGAATAAAGGCTATGGATTGGCAGCAGATATCTGGAGCCTTGGATGCACTGTTTTGGAGATGCTAACTGGAAAAGTTCCTTATGCTCCTTTGGAGTTTGTAAGTGATATTATTCCCATTAAATTATTTTCTTTAGTCTTTTATGTGATTTTATTCTTAATTCATGTGATTTTGTTCTTTGACATTGTTGCCATTTATATCTACTACTTTGTCCCAACAAACGGGCTACATTTTACTCTAGTTGCTTTATTTAGGAGGGAAGCATGTGAGGACTAAGGAGGGACTACCCAAAATAAATGGTTGAGATTAGAATAGAGATAAGAGAGCTGCAAATGAGTGGATGAAATTCATTAGGGCCACGACTATAAAGGGAAATATAGCAAATTAGTTATGACAACCTAGAATAGTTATATAGCAAATTGAGAAGGATGGAGGTATTATATGGTGAACTTTTGACTTTATGCTAATACTAGCATTTGTTGTTCGTCTTAACTCTTAACATTTGATCTCATTCTAATACTTTAGCATCTAGCCATCTGTTGGTTTCATATTGTACTTTTATACCCATCGGTCTTAAGCTATGCTACCTTGTTCAAGATCACTTTATTATTAATATGCTTGTGCTTTGATTGATCAAATACTAATATACTTCAATCTATAACTACCTATTAGACTATCAGAAGTTGTGGTTACAGGTTTGGGAATCCGTAACGGGAAATTTTTTTTGGTTTCTTGCAATTAGATTGAAAAGTAAACCCTAGCTAAAATGTAGCTTTGAAGCTCCTTTATTTGCCAGTTGGACTATTGGGTGGACTGCAAAGAAGTTGATGATCTGAATTTTGAAACTAGAACTAGCGATCAATTCAGTAGGGATGAGCATGGGATGGGTCTGGATTGGGTCTAATTGGACCCAGATCCAGTCCCTATTTTTTTATTAGACCTATATCTGAACCCAGACCCAGACCTAGACACTTAGGATCTAGCGTGTCTAGATACTAGCAATCATTCTCAGTATTATTTTTTTTCCTGAAAACAACTCTTAAAAAATATATTATACAATTTCATCCATTCATTTAAAATTATCTTGAACATTATCAACTAACAAAGACCTTTTAGTACTATATACTCCCTCCTATTCAGAGTAATTGTCCCATTTCCTTATTTGGCAAATTCATATCAATTGTCCCATTTCCTTTTTTGCCAATGATTGTTTTTACCTAAATACCCCATGTTCACACAAGTAATGACAAAATACCCCCACTTTTACCCCAACTACCACCTTTATAATTAATTTAATCAATTAAAATACCTCAACTATCACCTTTTTAGTGGACCCCATCCCACTCTTAATATTCGTGTCCAATCAAATGGGACAATTACTCTGAATAGGAGGGAGTACTAATTAAGCGACCAAATATATGAAGCTTTCCAAACATTCAAGTTCTTAAAACGAAATATTTATCACGCCTTTTGATTTTTAAAGTATAGATACAACGACATCTCAAATTTCATAAACCCACAAAGTTCTAGATAATATAATGTTCTAATATATAACAAAGTTTCAAATCAAACAATTAAATACACATATTAGGTAATATATTTATATTTATAAAAATAAACGAAAAAGGTTTTTTGGATCGGATTTGGGTCTCAAAAGTGTGGACTCGGACCCTAAGGTCATTGACCCAGAAGTAGAAAGTGCTTAACAGGTGTACCTCAATGAGAATAACACATTTATTTCCTTTCAAAAGTAGAATATTTTCTTTACCCTTGTGGATTGATAGGGTGGAAATAATATAAGTGAGTATAAATTGACCATTACTAGAATGAACATAAATATATCTTAGAGGAACATAGTTTTTTAGAATGAACATACACATCAAGAAAGGAACATGCACAATGCATACAAACTGCAAACACCCTATCACTATATTAGTTTTTTGGTTTTTTTTTATAATGAGTATCCTATATGCCGAGATCTATTTTATCTTCTTGATCTTAATTAAATCTAATGATTTTGATATGGAGATTATGTTTACCAAGAAGTAGAACACTTTTTCAAGAAATAATTGTCAATGCTTGTTAGAGGTGAATGAAGACAATTATTTTTTTTCAAATTTTATGTTGTAGCAATGTAAAGTTATATTTTTGCAAAGGTTCAATCTAAACTATGTGATAGTAAGCCCATTTTTCGAAGTGCTATGGTTGAACAACTTTTTTGAGATTGTTTGTCTTATTCTCATTGGATCTGGTATGGTGCTGTGATGAATGACTGGAGGAGGAAACTGACATGATAAAACTGTGATGTGATGCCATGTTTGTTTAGGAATCTAACTTGTAAGGTTGGTGGTTGGTCATGTATTTTGCATGGTTTTATTGCATGTACTGGTGATGCTATGTGCTTTCTTTTGAATTGTTTCCCAACTTCCCTTTTCCTTTTACCTATTATGAAGCTCTAAAGATGACTAATGAAAGTGGTATATCCATGAACACTTTATTGTTCATGATGGCCGTGTGATTTTTGGTTTGAATGAAAATTTCCGTGCCACTTGAAGACGATAATGCATGTTAGGAAGGCCTTTTCCTCTTTTTAAAACTAACTTATGTATTTCCTAATAGTATGCTTAGATAGTGGAATTTGAAAGGTAGTATGGGGAGGGAAATAAGGTAATTATTTTCTCTTGTTTAAATAATGGGGATAGGAGTTAAAACAATTTTTTGGGATCCATTCTCTTCCCTATTCTATTATACCTAGTTTTTTCAATGTGGGAAAGATGCACAACATGCAAACTTCATTCATCCTTTCTTTTCCGTATAATGGCAATCTTTCATCAGTTCGCTCTATGATTCATTTAAACACATGTTTGGTCCTCTTGTGCTCGGTTTGGTTATTGGTGAATTGTTGGAGATATTGAATTTTTATGTGATGTCGGTGAACTTTTATCTTCAAACGAGTGCTTTCCTTATAATATTTTATTTTCCACCAAATACAAAATTTGAATTGGTAATGGAAGGAAAATTTGTGAAGAAATAGAGAGATTTGAGAGTATGCAGGGATCACCATGGACGTAGGTGTGAGATGTTCTATGTGAATTACATATAATTTTAATTCTATTACACCATTTATAAGTGGCTATTGAATGAGCCATTATTGGGGTGGCCATGATATACTCTACCAAGCTTTGTTTGATTATTATCGTTGGTTCTGTTTTTTCCATGTTACCTAGAGCACTCAATTTAATGAGATTTACAATAGGAATTGCATCTAAGAATTTATTATGAGCTGCATTTGAGAAATTAAAGTAGCAGGGGAAAGATTTGTATCTATTATATTTTGATGATTATATATTACGAGGAAAGCCTATGTATATACAAGAGATTAAGAGAACCTAGAAAGTTAAAACAAGTTAACGTGTAAAGGAGGTAAAACAAACTCCTAAAATTGTTGGATAGTATAGGTTGAAAATACATGCTAACAGATTCCAATAAACTATAATACATTATAACAACTTTGATAAGAAGAGAAATTGTTGGATAGTAAAGGTTGAAGTTTATGGGATGGATGAATTTTGGTTAAGATATCCGCCAATTGGAGTTTGGAAGGAAGATATGTGAGTTGGATGAGCCCTTCTAACACTTTTTCGTGTGTGAAATAGCAGTCAAGCCAATTTAGTGAGCAAATGTACAAACCATGTAGCTTCAAAAGCAACAGTGGACATAGCTCGATATTCATGATCTGATGAGGTTTTGGAGACCGTGTGTTGCCTTTTAGATTTCCAACTTACAGGAGAGTTACCTAACATTATCATGTAGCTAGTGACAGAACATCGAGTATTAATACACGCTGCCTAATCTGAATGCCAGAATGCATGGTGATTTTATTGACCAGTAGCTTTTAGGTGAATCCCTTGGCCTGCGTATGAAGCTACGTAGTTGAGAGTCTGTTTTAAGAACATGGAAATGAGTTTTAGATGCTGTGAATGAAAGATCTAGGCGAGTATGTGCGAGGAAGTTGAGTTTACCAACTAGGCTACGGTAGTATATAGGATAAAAAAAAAGCGGGTTAGTTATCATGAATATGATGCTGTAATTTGAGAGTGACAAGCAAAAGGGGTGGTGACCGTTTTAGTAGTGGTAATACCAGCATCACGAAGCAGTTCAATGGTGAATTTTCTTTGGGTTAGGGCTATGCCTTCTGGTAAGTAGGTGATTTCTATGCTAAGGAAAACTAAGTTTTGAGTTGGTTAGTGGACTGCGGGACAATAATATCATCAACATACAACAATGATCAAAGAATTAAAAGTTTTCTCGATGAACATGGAATAGTCGTTTTGTGACTGTACAAACCGTTGATGTATAAGTTTTATTGTGATTTTTGGCAAACCATTAACACGAAGCTTGCTTTAAACAAAACAAGATTTCTTTAATTTGCACACAACGTTAGGAGGATGAGATGAACCATCTTGGACTTTCATATATACTTCCTCATGTAGATCACCATGAAGAGATGCGCTATTGATATCAAGTTGAAAAAGTGGCCATGGTTTGTGCTATGACTTGGTATTTGGGGATAATACTTTACGAAAAGGTAAAATAGTAATTTTCATATTAGGGAAGACTTGGGGAAAAAGCTAGTAGTTTATTACATAGTTACCCGGAACGTGGGACGGTGGACCGTTTCCCGATCGGGGACGACCGACCCAAAAGGCGGAACGCAAGCGTACTGGGTCGCCATGGGTCGCGTACCCAATCGTCAACTACTTTAACCCCAAAAAAAATCCCAACTCCATGAAATGGTGATATTTTGACCCCGCATAAGAGAAGGAACCAAAGAGATGGAGAAAATTAGAAGAACGTGAAGAAAAGAGAGTAAAAAGGAAGAAAGCTTAGCTTTTACACCAGATTTGAGCGCCGCCCCATTGTAATATTTCCTTTGAAGATGTAATATTTAGGTTTTAATATGGGTAGGTCAAAAGTCATAGGCTGGCCCATATCTTTTCAACTTAATTGTATAATACTTCTATTACTCCTACTCTCCTTTTTTTATTTTGCCAGTTGGCACTTGGCAGTCATGTCATTGTCACATATGGTAACATTAGTTTTTTTTCTCTTGTTCTTTCTTATTTCCCTTTTTCTTTATTTTATTTTACATCTTATATTTTTATTTTATTTATTATTTTTCTATCCCTCATAATTAATTATAAATTATAAAAAACGTTTCCGTCGTTCCAGAGTCACTTAAGGTGACGTTCCACGTTCCCGTTCCCGTACCATGTTCCAAACCGTATTGCGTTCCAGGTAACTATGGTTTATTATAAATAAGGGGAATTAGAGACCCATAATCATCAAGAAACCAGTAAACACATTATGGGTGGGTTTAATACTCATTTTTAAGAGACCTCAAGCTTATCGAAGTGCTTGCATCTATCTTTCGTTATCTTGTAATCGTTCTTTTATCATCAATTTCATAGTGTAATTTCTCTTTTGTCATTTTATCTTTTCAATGTCCATTTTACAGTTTTAGTTCAATTACTCAGTTCATAACAAATATGGTATGAGAGCGGTATGATTCCGGTGACCGGAAACTTGCCGGAGATGTCATATGTCCGAAAAACACTGTGGGGACTGATCTTGATACATTCTTTGCGGGTTTTAGGGCTGAAATTTCACCCTTAGAGATGTGCAAGAAGACTGTCCAAGAAAAGGTCATTCACCCATTCGAACCGACCTCAATGAATGAGATTTATGAAAATTGGGGAAGATGAATCTGTGAGTTCTGTGATGAACAATTAGAGGAAACCGAACTTGCAGGACACAATTGTAGCCACAAGGCATTTTCAGTGCTCTACCTCCATGAAGGGATGATGGATGAACTAATGGTAATTCTTTACCATGAAACAACAAAAGCAGAAAATGAAAAAGAGGTTCACAATTCGGATTTGCAGAATTTTAATTTTGAGAACACACATCTCAAAGAAAAAGAAGCATTAGTAGAATTTGAAAACAAAGAAGAACATCAAGAGTGGTGGGGAAGAAAAGAAAAGAAAGAGCATAATTTATAAGTCTAAGATATGGCAGGATGAAGAAACAACAAAAAGAAAATGAAAGGTAGAAGAATTTGGGGAAAGAAGACAATAAAGAAGAAAACAACAGAGAAAAACAACAAAAAGAAGACATTAAGAAAGAAGAAGAGATGGGAAGCACATGGGGGTTGGCCTGATTCCAGTGAGCCCATAGGAGTTGAAGATTACGGTGGAAGTATGTTCGATATTCAAGGAGAGAATGTGAGTCATGTGTGTAGTGGAAGTGGAGGAAGACCAGGATGGTGTTGTCGGATCCCAAAGTTGACTGGAGAGGATGGAGGCACGACACTGGCAGGTGGTGGAAAAAGAAGTGAAAAACAATTGAGCAAGGGTAGGGAAGAACTAGGGTTTCTAAGAAAAGAAAAATTGAAGAAGGAGAAGGTTAGCGGCGGCGCTGTGGCGGAGGAAGCGACTATCGACAAATTCTATTGCCGGATCAAGTTAGTGTTAACCGGTAGAACGGTCGGTAGCGGCAGGGGTAGTAATGCGGATCTGAAAATAAGTTTGGGAGAAAAGGAGAAATGAGTAGAGAGGAGAGCCACAAAGATGGCTGGCCGAAGAAATGGGTCGCCGGAAATGGGTTGGTGACTGCCGGCAGTGGCTGTGGCACTTGGGAGGTGGCAGTAATGGCGGCATCTGATGTTCTTGAAGGAGGCTTTGTATTTTTAAAATTCTTTGGTTTTAATGAGAGAGAGAAGGGGGAGCAGGAGAAGGAATTTTCATTTCAGCTGAAGAAGGAAACAAATATCACTCTGGGTTTTTGCACATGGGAGTGACATCGGCTAACATCATCAAGGAAGCAAAGCTGTATTAGATTTTGATGGCAGAACCAAAGTTCCGTAGCCCATTCAAAATTTCTCTATTCCAATTTTTTATCTTGACCCCTTTAATTCTCAATTTGACATACCATTTTTTGTGTAGCCAAAATTTATTTTTCAGACTGAAAATTCCTATAACTCATGCAAAACGACTCATCACAAAATATTTTCTCTCAACTATCTTCATACTGAATTTTTCTTGCTAACGGTGGAAGGCCAAACTAATTTTTATCCACCTTGAGGGCAAGGTGGAACTTTAGGTGGGCGGTATTGCTATGACTTGGTATTTGGGGATAATAGTTTGCGAAAGGGCAAAATAGTAATTTTCATATTAGGGAAGACTTGGGGAAAAAACTATTAGTTTATTATAAATAAGGGGAATTAGAGACCCATAATCATCAAGAAACTAGTAAACACATTGTGGGTGGGTTTTATACTCATTTTTAGGAGACCTCAAGCTTCTCGAAGTGCTTGAATCTATCTTTCGTCATCTTGTAATCGTTCTTTTATAATCAATTTCATAGTGTAATTTCTCTTTTGTCATTTTATCTTTTTAATTTCCATTTTACTGTTTTAGTTCAATTACTCAGTTCATAACAGTTTGTTGCCAGGTAGAGAATGCAACGGACTGTAGTCATCTTGATCTTGAGAAAATATTTCTTGGAAATCAACCACATATTGCTGATTATAACCTTCGGCAACAAGTCGTGTCTTAAAACGTTCAAGAGAACCATCAGCTTTTAGCTTAACTTGATCAATTCACACCCAATATCCTTCTTACCAGTAGGTAATGATACAAGATCCCAAGTGTTGGTTTGTAATGCTTGTAGTTCAATGTGCATGGCTGCTTGTCTTGCCTCACTAAGAACAATTTCTTTATAAGAAGAAGGTTCCTTCAATACATATTGGGAAGCAATAAGAGCTTGTTGATGTGTTGGTAAAGAAATAAATTGGACAATGTTACATCAATGGAAGGTTGAGGTGTTACAAACATATTCTTGGAGATGGGAGGGAAGTGTGTAAGGACAATTGAATTTTCGAAGGTGTATAGTTGAGGATATAGGTGGGTCAGGAGGAAGGTTATGATGAGATGTGGGTGAAGATATAGGTGGGCTGCTTTTGTTCAGAGTAGGCATTCTAGGAGCAAGTGAAGGGTTAGAAAAAGGGGAAAAGGGGGAAGGGGGGTAATGACCGGAAGATAAAAGTTGTGGAAAGGTGATTGGGATATGTCTTTAAAGTGGTAAGGAAAATCTTGCTCTTTGAAAACACCATATTCTAAAACAAGGATTTTGTATGTTGTAAAGTTAGACTTTGTAGCCTTTTTGCGTACATGAGTATTCTAGAAAAACACAAGCATGAGCTCTAGAAATTTGATTCTATGTTGTTTGAGAGTAGATATTAAACAAATGAAGCCATAAGCTTTGAGGTGGTCAGTTTGTAGTTTGTGGTTAAAAAGTTTTTGATAGGGTGAGGCTTTGTTGAGGTTAGATAGGGGTAATTTGTTTATAGTATAACTGTATAAGTGGCAAACAAAACATAATCACACCAAAAGATAGAGGGGGAATTGGCTTGAAATGAAAGGGCTCGAATTGTTTCTATTAATTGACGGTGCTTACGTTCAACCACACCATGTTGCTGAGGAGTATCCACACAACTAGTTTGATGTGTAATCCCTTTATTATTATACCAACGTAGAGCATCACCTTCACTTAATTCTTTTGCATTATCAATGCAAATAATCTTTGATTTTAGTGTTAAAGTAATTTTCAATGTAGTTAGATAGTTGTTGTAGAAAAGAAAGTGATTGACTTTTGTATTTCATCAATTAATATACCCATGTACTTCTGGTATTGTCATCAACACTAGTAAGAAAATAGGTACATCCACCATGAGTAGGAGAGGAGTAGGAGCCGCAAACATCTACATGTAGCATCTCACAAAGAGATTTGGTTTTGATAAAGCTGGAAGTAAAAGATAGTCTAGTTTGCCTAGCTTGTGAACATATTGTACAAAATATTTCCTTTTGCACATTGGATACATTATGGACAAACAAGTTTCATATAAGGAAATGGGATATGACAGTCTAATATGCGAAAATTTGGCTTCCTCATATTTAGACTTATGGATAATATTGCAAGCTGAAAAGGTCTTATTATCATCAGTAGTAGACATAGCTATACTGTTTGTTTATTTGTTGTTAAGTATATAGTTTGGCCAGCAAGATTACCAAGAAGCAAAGGCCTTGTCATTAAAGGTCTTTGCATCAACTTTGACTTTGATGCTATTAGGCATAGTGATATCATGATGATTTTTTTGAGATAGGCCTTATGTTAAGGAAGCGCGATGTAAAGAGTTGCACATGCGTTCTGAGGCCCAAAACAATACCTGCTACACTAGCTATAATAGGGTTGTTAGGAAACTCGAGAGTGGTGTTTTACTTGAGTGGCTTCTTTCTTACCAAGAAGGGGATAAAGTTGATTGAAATGGTCCATGGTTAGTCCAGTGTTTTCAACGTCTCTTTTCTCCACATAGTGACATAGTCAATCTCAATTGCAAGAGCAACTACCCTTTTGTTGTTGTTTAGTCTATTCTTGGGTGGATATGATGTCAAATTTGTCCAAGAGCATTCAAAATCAAGTGATCAAGGTATATTCCTAGCTAAGTCTTTTGGAAAACCGTCATCTGATTCCTTCATCATGGCCTTTTTATTACAAGTCTTGCTTTGGCCTGTATATCAAGGTTATGGTAGGAATATAAAGCTCGATAATTTATCTTTGAGGTGCATAAGGTGTCACATTATTTTTATTAAAAATGTTGTTCGTATCTTCCTAAAATCTTTTCAAATAAATTAGCCAAAATACACTCTTTAGCTCAGAGAGTATGACTAATTTAAATCTTACACAAGTATGGAAAGTTTGAGGGTCCTGATTTAGCAATTCAACAGTTGTTAATTGCTGAATTGATTCTTGCCAATTACTACATCAATTATTGCCTTTTAAAGAAAGGAAAGTTAGTGATATTAAGGCTATTACTCCCATTTTCGTCTATATGGCTGTTGTGGTTCCTTATCTCCGCGTTATAGCTGTTGGAGGCATAGTGTAAAAATGCGGTAACGGGAGTGATGCGGTTATCGTATCATCTAAATATCGGTTGAAACCATAAGATATCCCTTAATGCGGCCCAAAACGCGGTTTTTTTACACCTTTACAACGCGGGAAATATCGGTTCGTTTGTTTTGAAAACCTATACAACGCGGCCGATGCGATGCGATGCGGCCTTGTTTTTATTCTATGGTTGGAGGGATATTATTGCTATTTGGGAGAGTTATTCCGTCCTTGTGGCCATTGCAAGTCATAACTCTATTGTTGAAGGTTTATTGGTTGATTTCAAGAGGAGTATCCAGGAGTTAGCAGTATTAAAGAAAAAGGTTTTATGAACAATAAAAGTTTCGGATCTCAAGCATCAAAAGAGGATGAATTACAAGCTTTCAATATATGGAATTTAAAGGTGTTTAATTTCTGATTTTATTAGTATGGTTGTTTATTTTTCTTTCAATAGAAAGATTATATTTAAAGGTTGTAATTTTTATTTAATTTTAGCATCCTAAGTACTATAATTTTAATTGGTCTCATAGGATTGTAAATATGACTTCATTGCTTGTAATCAAGTGAATGTTTTATGAATTTTCTTATGTTTAGTTAGCCTATAAAAGGGTATTATTTTCATAAATAAAACATCGTCTAATTTGAATTCCAATCAAAAACTTTGTCTTATGCATTTGTTCTTATACTTGTGATTAAGTGTTTTGAATGTTTTCCAATTGTGAGGTTTAATACTCATCATTGAAGGCATTAGTGTGTTTGTTGAGAGTTCCAAACTAACTAATTGTGTATGATTAATTCGAGTGAGTGTTCGTCAAATTAAAAGTACACCCTAACAAGATTAACTGAGTGTTCCTTGCTTGCATATCTTTTGAGTAATAACATTCTAGTGAGTGTTTAGTTTGTTTGCTTATATTCCAAATATCATAACCAGAAAGAGTCCTTGAAAACGTTTCCAAACCTCTGAAAACAAGTCCAAACGATCCTCTGAATTCTGTCCAAAAACATTGAAAAGCCAATCAAAACAACCTTTACCATTCGACAATAGCTCCATACAAATCCCTTAAAATTATTCCACTTTTATACTTAGACCTTTCTAAGCCAAACACATCATTTCTTATCCTCGTTGCATTCGGAAATCCCTTTTGTTAATCTAATCACTTTAGGGGGTGTTTGGCACAAGGGAATGGGACTTGTGAGGCTTTAAGATGAGATTTTTAAGTTGAGACTTTGAAGATATAAAAGTCTCAATATTTGTTTGGCATGTTAGGGACATAGAAGAAATAGATGAAAATGAAAATCTCACCAATTACCACCCTCCCCCCAAGACTTAAATGTTAGGGACTTTTCCCCATTTTTATACCCATTCCCTATTCTCATTCCCTTAAAACAAACAAGGACTTGGACTTTTTTTGGAATAAAGTCCCATTCCCTTCCCCCAAATCCCATGCGCCAAACAACCCCTTCGAGTATACATCAAGATAGCAATGAATTTTGTAGCAATGATCTACGGTATGCCCATTCATGTGGCAATGCTCACAATAATATGTATTATTGGATCGTTTATTGCTAGTATCATGACCTCCTTTGTTGTTTTTCTGACCACTGCCAGTCCTTGTACTGTTGTAACTTTGATCAAAACTCGTTTCTGTCGTGAATGCTATGGAATCAATGGGTTGAGATTTTGATTTTGCTCATTTTATGATGCCTATCTTCTTGTAATTATAACCTATATGCCAAAGAAGCATTAGGTAGAACCTGATACCTTTGATTCTGTTGAGATTTCAACACTTAGTGAGACTGAACACACAACCATGTACTGGAAGAAGAATGTCCGCTTGATCCCACATGGACTTGATTTTGGTGAAATACCTTAATATGGTCATATTAAATTCTTGAACAATATTGAACAATTCAGTGTGTACAGAGTAAACTTGTGCAGCATAAGTTTGACCTTATCAATCCTCAAGACCTTTTCACATCTTTTTGGTTGTAACATAGTACATCACACCTTGCAATAGTTCTTTCCAATGAAGCTATAATCTAGCCAATAATCATATTGTTGCGATGCTCCTATGCCTGGGTTTCACCAGAGATAGTGTTTGGTTTTTCCAGATAGCCTTCTACAAAACACATTTTATTCTTGGCTGTTAAAACAATTATCATGCTCCTTTTCCAATCAGCGTAATCCATGCCATCAAAAGGGATAGAAACTAATTTAGCACTAGCATGATCAAAGGGGTGTAAGTAGTAATGGCTGGAGGGGTTTTGTGTGGGATCAACGATTACTGTTTCAGTGGCCATCTTAGAAGAAGGCGGTGAAAAAAAGAGAAAGAAGAAAGAACAGAATGGCAACTAAAAAATAAATCAGATCATAATCTTTGTTTGTGCTTAGATACGATGATTAGATTTACAACATCAATTGCATTTGAGGAATTAAATGAGCTGCGTTTGAGAAATTAAAGTAGCAGGAGAAAGAATTGTATCTATTATATTCTGATGATTACATATATATATCCAAGAGATTAAGAGAACCTAGAAAGCTATAACAAGCTGACGTGTAAAGGAGGTAAAACAAACTCCTGAAATGTCTAACAGAATGCTCTAACTAACTGAAAATACATGCTAACAGATTCTAACAAATTATAATACATAATAAAAACTTTGATTAGAGAAATTATTGTATACTTGTATTTTGTATGTATTTGGTAGAGTATGGTGCAATACAAGTAGATTAAATTGTCACGTTTTGCTAGAGCTGGCTAAAAATGACCTACCCAATCCCGATTCCGAACCCATTCATAAAGGTTGGGTTGGGTTCAAAATTGGTGGCATGCTAGTAACCAATCTTAATCCAATTGTGTAATTTATGGTTTCAAGTCAGGTTAAACCACGTTACAAATTTTAGTTTTCGCCTTAAACTAACATAAATAAAGTGTCATTTGATTTTACGCTCTAGTTTTGGGCTTGATTTTGGGGTGATAAAGAAAGCCTAGAATTTATTTTCGACTAGTCTTGAATTGATCTTTTGTTGATAAATATTTGGGAAAAGTACTATAAATGGATGTTGTAAGATGGCCTATAACTTGGGGGTTTTTACAAGCTCTTAACAATGAACAAAGGAAAGAACAATGGAGGTGAGTGAAGGGGAAGGCATGTCGAATGGAAAGGAGCAGATTTTTGTTTTTTTTGTATTAATTTCAAAACAAAAGGTAAAGGAAACGATAAATGGCTAACTCAATCCAAAAATCATACAAACAACGAGATTTTGAAACAAGGTTGTTTCGGGTTTTTCTTGTTCATTAATTTAACAAACGTAAATGAAGTACTAGCTAATCTATATATAGGAACAACATAAAAATGAAAAATAACTTCTAAAACTCCTAAGGAAACCGTGGGGATTTTCCCGCCAAAACCGGTTGGTGGTTACCAAAAGTGATCGGTTGTAACCGCCTCTCCACTTGCTCGATTTGTGGAAAATAACTTCCCACAATGTGTAACTCCTTACGTAACTACTGTCCCATGATTTCCCGCTACAAATAACCATAAATAACTACTATAAACTAACTCTAATTTCTAGTAACTACCACTACTATAAATAACTTCCATAATAACTATCTAGCTAGATTTGACTAAAAAAATAAGACTTTGATGATGACAGTTTGAGCAAGTATTTCACACGCCAAGATGCTTGAATATTTGACTTGAATTTTCGACCCCTTTTCGTGCATGATTAGGACAATTAATTCTTCCTTGATGTTGCTACTTTGGCGCCACAAATGGATCATCTTTTGAATTGAATTTCTTCGTGTGTTTGCACGCCTCTACTTGAGCTTCGACTTTGTTTGCTTTCATGATGTTGTGCTTTCATACATGCCTAAGGACCTCTAATTTACTTCAAAGTAAAATGAAGATTAAAAGTTCTTGACTTCAAACTAAACAACTAAACATCTAACTTAAACATAGAAGTTCGACTCAAACATAAACAAACTTAAAGCTAGTAAATGAAATTGAGAACTTGATTGAGACAAGACTTGAAGTAAGGATGATCTTTGAAAGACGGATTAAAAGAATGCTTGTAGTATGAGGGTGGACCGCCAACAATGGATCAACCTCATTTATAATAAGGTTAATTTTGGGCAACACAAACAAGCTGGGTTGAGTTTGGTTAATTTTCAACTAGTTCATACCTAAAACCTTAACTGAATACTACTAATTGTCAGCTCTACATTTAGCAACTGTAGCATACTTTGTGTTCTCCTGTTGTACTAACAGCTTTACGCTATATGGTAATTGGTAATTGCAGATGCAAGCACTTTTTCGGATTGGGAAGGGTGACCCACCAACCATTCCGGAGCACTTGTCTAGAGATGCTCGTGATTTTATTCAAGAATGCCTACGAGTGAATCCATCAGACCGTCCAACAGCTGCTGAGCTCTTGGAACATCCATTTCTGCGACGACCACTTTATACTTCATTAGGCTCAGAGTCACCAATGATACGTGGGAGATCAATTTGAGACATTTTTTCCTTGTCTCATGAAGGTGAGTGCATTTTTCGTCTGCTTTTAGTTCAGGAAATCTGAATACATAGTCTTCAAAATATGAAGTTAGAGTTATCCACGTTTGTGTAACAGTGATGCAGCTCTGCTGAAGTCATTGTGCCATAAGGTCATCTCATTCAATCAAACCATTGTTTGTTTTTGGTGGTGTCCAGTGCCGAGGGCCTGAGACAATTAAATTTAGTATATTTTACTCCACCCGTAATTAATTGTCACAATTCTAATGTAGCTTGAAGCCTTGAACTAGCAACGTCATAACTAAATCTGATGTCTTTTCTTTCCAACAAGTTACCAAGCTGCATATTCTGCTGGAAAACCTGGGAGTATGGGTCACCACACACCATTGTATTTTCTGGTAGAAATATTGT
>CM033466.1:1260344-1262844 GCA_019425755.1 Amaranthus cruentus
AATATATATAATTATAAAAAATAATATATATATAACACAAATTATTTTAAAACAAAAAAATTTTTTTTGGGGTAATAAAATACAAAAACATATTTTAAAAAACACATTTAAAACACATATATTTGGGGCAAGGGGAAAAATAATATTTAATATAATTAATAATTTTTTTAATAAATTGTTTACATATAAATTTTTTATTTTTTTGTTTTAAAAAATTATAATATTAAATTAATAATAAATATATATATATATATATATATATATATATATATATATATATATATATATATTTTTTAAGTATATTTTACAAAAAAAATTTAATTGTTTTATAAAAAAAATTAATATAGAAAATTTAAAAAAATATAAAAATAATACCTAAAAAAAAATTATAAAAATTTCCTTACAAAACCCCTAAACTAAAATAAAAACCAACAAAATTGGCAAGAAACGGGGAATCGCTAATTTTTAAATTTCCCGCTTCCCCCGTACCTTTTGGCCTTTTGGGGGTTTTTTCCTTGGGGAGTGTCCGGAATAAAACCTAAAAAAAATGTATGAAAAATATACCAATTAAAACCTTCATATAAAAACATGAATAAAATTTATATAATATATATATATATATATATATATATATATATATATATATATATATAATATATATATATATATATATATATATATATATATATATATATATATATTATTAAATTTTATATAATTTATATATATATATATATATATAGCATATATAATATATATATCACTATTTACATAATTGGTTTTTAGGTAACACCCAAAAAAGTATTACAAGTTTTTTTAAAGTGTTACTATAGACCAAGGTAACACTTGTTGAGTTTTTAAATCCCGGTTACCAATGCTCTTAGGTAACACTCTTTTAGATGTCTATGGAAAATTTTCAAGTGTTACTTTAAATATTTTGGTAAATTTTTTGATATTTATAAATTTTTATGTTGTTACTTATTATGTTTTATGTAAACTTTTTACATTAGGTAAACCTTTTAAGCCCTTACCAATTAACCAATGTAAATTTTTAATAATGTATAAACTTTAACTACTTTATTTAACACTTTGTTAAGGATTAGGTAAAATTTTTTCATATTAGGTAAATTTTCTTTTTAATCCATTGCCAAACGCTTTTATGATTAGTAAATACTTTTAATAATAATCATAATAATAATTAATAATAAAATAATAATAATAATAATACCAAAAAAAAATCAAATCAATCAAAAAATTGTATAATCTTTATCTACATTATCATTTATACATCTATATATATCTATATAATAATATGTTAGTAAAAACTTGATTATACAACTAAAAATATAGAAAAAAAATCTATATATGTTTGTTGAATTTTGTTTTATATAACTAAAATATACCTAAATATATCCATACATGTTCGTAAGAACCTTTGATTATAAAAACCAAAATACAAATATAGTGTTAAACTAAATCCCTTTATTGTTTTCTCATTGTGTTAAATGCTTTTCTTCCCGTGATGCTAATCATCCCGAGCAGGGATTTTTTCCTTTTCCCCCTCTTGAACCAAAAATTGAAATTAAAACTTCAAAGACTTAAAAAAGAACCCCCGATCCCAAACAAACCCACTGGCTTGACATTTAAAAACCACAACAAAACAAAACCCAAAAGCTGAAAAACAAAAAATCCAAAAAAACACAATAAATAAAAAATCTATTTTTAAGCACCAATAAGTTTAATTATAAATTTAGTAAATTTCAAGAAAGACCCCCCTTTTGTATTTTAAACTAAAATTCCATATTTGAAAAATAAAATTTCATCAAAAAAATCACAACCGCTTATATAACATTTCAATTAATGCTTATTTGGATAAACGCGGGACCAAAAATTTCAAAGTTTTTTCATTCTAATTCAATTTCCAACAAATATGAAACGCAAACTAAGAACATATTTATCATTAAATATATAAAAGATAAAAAAAATTGTGGGTGTATTTACCCTCATGTCCCGCATATGTGGTTAAATCACTTGGTTAAATGATTCGGGGGGAAAAGGATGTTGCTTGAACAACGCCAACAATGGCCGGGGTTCCTTCACGCTTTTTAAAAGGGTTGCAAAAAAAAAAACAACAAAGAAATCAATACAAAGGAAAAATAAAAACAAAAAAAAGAAAACCACCACAACTAAAATCATCAAAAACAAAAAGATCAAGCAATACAGAATGAATCGAGGAAAACCCAAAAAATCATCTCTATCAAAAGGGTAAATCGACGATTTTGAAGAAGATTAACCCCCGCAAGAAAAGAAGAAGATTAACCCACGCACGCCAAAGATAGGCCGTAGTAAAAACCAAAATTAACCTAGCAACAAATGTGGTGGTGCTTGAGTTTTAGAGCCATTTTTTTATATTGGGGCCGGCTGAATTTAGCCAAAAAAAGATCGGGAAAGATAATGCAAGATGCGGATCGGGGAGTGGTAAAATCGAGAACTATATAGT
>CM033466.1:1267844-1335344 GCA_019425755.1 Amaranthus cruentus
TCATAAAAACTAATTATAAAATCATATTATAATGTCTCCAATAAGATTTGGCCAGAATATATTTAGTTTGGAATTTTTCATGATTTTTGAGTAATCGTTAAATTGTCTATCGGCAAATTGTTAAATAGTAAAATATAAAATAATTATCAAATGAAGGCATATGGACTTGAAATTTGTATCACATACTCATATTGACATTAACTAAATTTGGTAAAATTTTGAGAAGATATTGTTGACGTTTGAGGACCTTAATAAGTTTTACTCGGTTATTAATAATCGGTAAGTTAGAAAACGATAAAATACTAAATAAATACTAAATGGCGTCTTTTGGGTATGAAACTTTTATGAGACACTTATATAAACAGTAGGTACATGTGGAAAAATTTATATCTATTTTCGTGACCATATATGGACTTAAATAAATTTTATTCGGTTTATTGGTAAAATAACAATGGTAATTATTAAAAATACCCCACACGATTTTAATGGTTATTTAAAATTTTATATTCCTTAAAGTAGTTTCTGGAACATCATAAAAATTTTATATTATTTTATTCGGACTTAAATAATTTTAAACCGATTTTATTTGATTTATCGATAAGATGTCTATATAAAAAGATAAAATATCATACATGATATTTATAAGTTTAAATGAGCTAATAAAAATATTATATAACTTCTGGAACTTTGGTAAAATTTATTAAAGTAATAATTAATTATTTACTAATTTATCAAATTCATAAATATTGTTTAATTATTTAAAGGCGTAATATTGTTAATTAAATTGGAGTAAAAATAGACCTATATCAAAAATTTATAATTTTGTTAGTAACCTACTGTCTCATAGTATAAATAAGTTTTACTTAGATGGTTTATAAATTTTATGGATTTAAAACATCATTTAAATAACGATAAATACCTAAATTGTCGAAATAATCGTAAAATCATTATAAATTTGTAAACCAATTATAATCTGATGGGACAACCTTAAATTCATTTTAATTAAGTTATTATAATGACTTGATTGATGTGGGCCTTGTTGGAGAATTAATATGTATTTTGTAAATCAATTATCGATTTTTATTACCGGTAAAACTATCTCGTATTTAAGAAAATAGTGTTTTATGAAATCTCCTATGACAAAGATTTTATAGACTTATGAACTAAATTCTATTTGTTTTGAATGAAGTTCAAATCTCTTTTAAGTTATATTTACTTTGAGAAGGATTGAAATGAAACATTTTAATGGTTTCCTTGAAAAATCGTATAGAATTTTAATCACGTTTTGTTACGATACATTTCCACACATGCTAGTGATGCCCCAATATAATACAAAGGTTATGTTTGATGATATGATTATGCTATGCATGTTTTACCCATGTGGGAAAGATTATGATTTGATTTTAAAATTTAAAAAAATTAATTTTTATTTTAAATTTATTAAATTACAAGGTATATATTATATACAAAAATATTTTAGCCTAAATGGCGGGTACATATGCCACAACAAATGTTGTGTGCATGATTAAACGGCTCACCAATGGAGCGTATTGTTCCCAATCCAAAGGAACCATGTAAAAAGTTATGATATGATTTTGAAATTGATTTGGATCCATTGAGATCTTATGGTTTATGATGAAATATGAGAACTTGGAATTATTACTATAAAACCATTGAATTAAGTTTGAATGATAATATGATTTATCAAATAAAAAAGCATCTTTCAAAATGAATTTACTCAAATCAAATAGGTTTTAATAACTTGTTTGACAGACACTAGTGTGTTATACTCAACCTTTTTGCTGATACTATGCTTTGTATGTTTTAAGGATGTATTTGAACTTTGGACTTATTTCGATTTGGTTGTAATTTTCCTATATATATATATATATATATATATATATATATATATATATATATATATATATATATATATATATATATATATATATATATATATATATATATATATATATATATATATATATATATATATATATATATGTATTGTGTCAAGTTTCATTCATAACAAACCATGTTTGAACTACTTTATGCGCGAAAGTGCTGAAAAAGATTAGAAAACCTAAAAAACGCAACTTGACGCGTAAGTTGAAGCATATGAATATTTTTTTCGACTCTAACCATTTCAACACAAAAATATTTAGAAATTTGTGTTGTGTGTCAAGTTTCATGCATAACAAACCACGTTTGAGTTATTTTACGCGCAAAAGTGCCGAAAACGCTTATAATGGCAACTTAACACTTAATTTCAAGCATATGCCTATTTTTTCGACTCTAACCATTTCAACATAATAATATATATATATATATATATATATATATATATATATATATATATATATATATATATATATATATATATATATATATATATATATATATATATATATATATTGAAAATTTTGAATATATATATATATATATATATATATATATATATATATATATATATATATATATATATATATATATATATATATATATATATATATATTGATATATTTGTGTGTCAAGTTTCATGCATAATAAACCATGTTTGAACTACTTTATGCGGGAAAGTACCAAAAAAGATACAAAAAAACCTTTAAAACGCAACTTAACGCGTAATTTGAAGCATATGACTATTTTTTCGCCTCTAACCATTTCAACTCAATATTATATATAAAATAGTGTTGTGTGTCAAGTTTCATGCATAACAAACCATGTTTGAACTACTTTATGCGCGAAAGTGTCGAAAACGCTTAAAAAAACCTTAAACTTGCAACTTAACGCGTAATTTGAAGCATATGACTCTGTTTTTCGACTCTAACTATTTCAACACACTAATATATACTCCCTCCAATTCACTTGAGTTGTCCCATTTACTTTTGTATTGAGACGAATCAAACAAGATCCCACATGACTATATTTTAACTTATAGATTAAGAGTAAAGTCAAATTAAGAGTGATCAGTGAATAGTCTAAAACAAATGGGACAACACAATTGATTGGAGGGAGTATAAAATTGTGTTGTGTACTTTTACTGCCCTCCATTTCGGATACGTGGCTCTCGCTATAGATCCAATTTCCCAACGCACTTTCTTCATTGAACTGAAACGCATATATATATATATATATATATATATATATATATATATATATATATATATATATATATATATATATATATATAAAATATAATATAATATAATAAGCTTTTAGAGAGAGAGAGTGCAGCGATTTAATGGGCGAATAGCCGTTATTTCAACGCCTCTTTACTTTTCCGGCACCAACAGTTTTCAGGCAACCCAGAAACGCATGAGAGGAGGCAGGGGGTCTAAAGGGAGGGGAGGAAGAGGGAGAGGGGAAGCAGGTAGAACCATGGTCACTAGAAATGGGTCAGGCAAGGCCAATTCTAGGGCAGATAGCGAAGACGAAAACACGAGCTGCGATGGCAGCGAGGTAGAAGTACCCTCCAGCTAGCACGAAAAGATTAAATCAACGGGGCGAAATGAGGCCAGTGGCTCGAAATACACAGAACCGAAGCAACAGGATGATGTTAGAGAAGAAATTAACAGTATGAAAGATCAATTGAAAGATATTCGTCAGCAGCTATTGAAACAAGCCCAAGCAATTGAGCTGAGTGGACAAAAAGGGGTTCAGCAAACTCCAATTCAGACTTTGGAAGGGGAAAAGGAGGACTTCCCAGCATTAATTCCTCCCCAAAATCCAACACCAGTGCAATCAACTTTACTGTCATGGCGTGATAAGGTAATTAGCCCTACTCCATCTGTTGGAATGCAACTTAAATTCATTCCCCCTGTGATTGAAAATGGTAAACATGTTGTTCAAATTGAGTCTTTGGATGTTGTCGACCTAGTTCAAATGTGGGAACGAGCTATAGTTGTATATGTTGTGGGTGGAAATGTTTCAGCTGATGTGATTAGAGGATATATTCGTAAACACTGCTCGTTTGTTAGTATGCCCGAAATTCACACTCATGAGGATGGTTATTTTATAATGAGATTTAGTTCAGATAACGAATGTGCTGATATTCTAAAAGGAGGCCCATATTTCTTGAATAGAGCTCCTATGATTGTCAAAAAATGGACCATGAACTTTGATTTCAAAGAAGAAATATTGAGGGTTATTCCTGTCTGGGTACGATTGCCGAGTCTACCGTTACACTGTTGGGGGGAGGAGTCATTGAGTAGGATTGTAAGTGCTGTAGGAGTTCCAAGACTAGCTGACGAATGCACAGCAAAGCAAAAGAAAGTCTCTTATGCAAGAGTGCTAGTTGACGTGGACATCACGCTAGATTTTGTGAATGAAATTAGAGTTCGTGATAACACTGGACGGGAGTTTTTACAAAAGGCTATCCCCGAATGGCGACCTTACTATTGCCAAATATGCAATAAGTTAGGTCATGTGTGCAAAGACAAGGGTGGGGAAGCCCTTCCTCAAAACCAGAAGAACAAGGAAGATAATAGACAGGGGACCGAAAAACAAATGTGGATGCCTACAAAACTAGCCAAAATTATACACGGGGTCTCATCCTTAGAAGAGCTTAGAATGAGGTTGGGGGAGACTCCTGATGTGAGCTCAATACTTCCAAAACAGGCAGGGCATATGGATAAAATTGGGAGCAGCAAATCTTGTGTGGATAAGGGCCAACAGCCAGCGTTTGAGGTGAACGCTGTTACTGAGCAGCAAATGGTTTGGCAGACAGAAGAGGAAGGGGCTGCTGATGCTGATGTCAGGGCAGCCACTGTCCAGCACGGTAGTTCAGTAAGTGCAGCTGATCAGAAAGAGGATGACCAGGGGGGCTGGACTCCTGTTCAACCCAACAGAAAGGAGAATAAGCCAACAGCAAAATTGTCGTGTGCTTGATGACACAAGGGTTGAGGCAAAAGTCAACATGAATCATGAGGACGAGTCTGCAGCTGCTAACAATGAACATACAAGGGACGGGAACCCTATAATTCCCTCTTCTCAATGATAATTGTTTCATGGAATATTCGGGGTATGAATAGCCCCATAAAAATCAGGGAAATTAATAAATTCCTTGATACGAATAATGTGAGCGTGGTTGGCCTTTTGGAGACGAAAGTTAAAGAAGCAAATGCTAAGAAAGTTCAGAAGAGATTTGGCAACAAGTGGGCTTGGTCCACGAATTACACACACCATGACAAAGGAAGAATATGGGTAGGTTGGAGGCACGACAAATGTAAGGTGGATCTATGTGACTCACACCAACAATTCATTTCAACCAAAATCTCCCCATTGAACTCCAATAACTTTTTCTACATTGTCTTTGTGTATGGGCTTCACAACGTTCGAGACCGTAGAGATTTGTGGAAGGACATAAAGAGGGTGCATTACTCTGAGGCGTGTTTGTTTATGGGCGACTTCAATGCCGTGTACAAGGAGGAACATAGGAAGAATGGGTCCCTTGTTACTTCGTATGAAACCTTTGACATGAAACAGTGGATGGAAGACATGGAGCTGAGTACCATCACCGAGAAAGGTCACCAATTCTCGTGGACAAATAGAGAAGAAGGGGATAATAGGACTCTTACCAAGATCGATCATGCCATAGGGACGATCCAGTGGTTCCAGGCCTACAATCATGCGAGTGTTCAATATGCAAACCCTCTTTTCTCGGATCATACCCCCTTGATCCTGAATCTAGCAGAGTATGATCAAAAGCAAAGCAAGGCGTTCCGCTTTTTCAATTACCTCTGTGAACACCATGATTTCCACAAGGTGGTTGAAGAAGCGTGGAAGATTAGAGTTACAAGTATAGGGCTTCAGAGACTATGGCACAAGATGAAAAATGTTAAAGCCAAGCTTAAGCAGCTTCACAATAGAGAGTTCGCGGGGATCCAAAACAAAATCACCCACTGGGAAGAAGCCCGAAGTATCATCCAAACTAGTCTTCAGGAAGACCCCTCGAATGATGAACTTCATAGGCAAGATAAAGAAGCTTCTGCGCAAGTGCGCAAATGGAGGAAAATTGAAGACCAGGCGCTCCATCAAAAGGCTAGAATCAACTGGATGAAACATGGAGACGATAGTACTACTTACTTTCATGCCTCTATTAAAGAGAGGAGGGCTTCAAATAGCATCCATGAGCTGCAAGATAAATGGGGTAAATGGCTTAACACCCACCAGGAGATCCAGAGGGAAATCAGCCAATTTTATCAAAGCCTCCAAGGAACTCCTACTCCGAACCTTGAGGTTATCGACAGAGTGGTTATGAGGGAAGGGGCTCAGCTTGATAATACCAACAACCAGATGCTTATCCGGGAAATCACTGATGAGGAAATCAAAGAAGCGTTGTTTGGGATGAATGATAATAAAGCTCCGGGGATAGATGGGTTCAATGCTTGTTTCTTTAAGAGAACTTGGGACATCATCAAAGATGACCTTAGGAGCGCCGTTCATGAATTTTTCACCGACAACACCCTATTCCAACCCTTCAACTGCACCTCAGTTACCCTGATTCCGAAGACAGACAAGCCAAATAAAGTGGGGGACTACAGACCTATCGCCTGCTGCACAGTTGTCTACAAGATCATCTCAAGAATCCTTGCAGGGAGATTACAGAAAGTGTTGAGGACTGTTATAGACCAAGCCTAATCTGGGTTTATTCCGGGAAGACAAATGGCGGATAACATCCTTCTTGCTGCTGAACTGATTAAAGGCTACACTCGCAAAAACAATAGCCCCAGATGCATGATTAAGATGGATCTCAAGAAAGCCTATGATTCGATCAGTTGGGATTTCTTGCTATCGGTAATGAATGAAATGGGTTTCCCTCCCAAGTTCGTCAACTGGATCAGGATCTGCATTTCCACTGTCTCTTTCTCCATTCTGGTGAATGGTATGCCTATGAAGCCGTTTGATGCAAAGAAAGGTCTTCGTCAAGGGGATCCTATCTCTCCTTATCTGTTTGCTATTTCCATGGAATACCTGTCCAGATTGTTACACAAACAGAGTGATGCAAAGAAATTTCATTACCACCCCAGATGCAGACAAGTTAGTATTACCCACCTCCTTTTTGCAGACGACCTCCTCATGTTCTGTAAAGCAGATATTGATTCAGTCAGGAGCCTTATGACCACTTTTCAGAAATTCTCCAAGGCTTCGGGGCTTGAAGCTAACATAAGTAAGAGTAATGCTTATATGTCCGGGGTAGATTCACGGGTTAAGGAGCAGATCATTCACCACCTCTGCATGGAAGAAGGCACTTTCCCGTTCAAGTACCTGGGTGTTCCCCTGCATTCCAAGAAGCTGAACTCACGGGATTGTAGGCCCCTGGTGGATAAGATTGTTGGTAAGATTGGTTTCTGGTCGCCCCGTCTCCTCTCATATGCAGGCCGTGTGCAGCTTGTTCGCAGTGTTATAGGGGGAATGCAGAATTTTCTGTCTTCCCAAGAAGCTTATTAAAATGGTGGAGAACATTTGTAGATCGTACATCTGGTCGGGGAAAGATGGCCTTTCAAAAAAGGCAGCGATTTCGTGGAAGCAAATGGGCTTACCTTACTCTAAGGGCGGTCTAAATTTGCGGGATATGGTTTTGTGGAATAGAGCCGCGATCCTCAAGCACCTGTGGAACGTTGATCGTAACAAGGAAAACCTTTGGGTGAAATGGGTTCATAGCTACTACTTGAAAACGCATAACATCCACGATGTTAGACCTTCTATTCATGCTTCCTGGAGTTTCAAAAAGATTATCAAGCAACGCAGTCTGCTAGATCACCTTGGAGGTTGGGAGAGTATTACCAAAGGCAACTCCTTTGCTATTGGGAAAGCCTATGGCCTTCTAATTGCGGATGAGCCAAAAGTTCAATGGGGGCACATTATGATTAGAAATGCGGCCAGTCCGAGTGCTCGTTTCATTACGTGGCTCGCCATCCAAGATAGGCTTACTACAAAGGATAGGCTAGGTAAATGGATGAATCTTCCTGATGAGTTATGCGTATTGTGTAATGGAGCGAACGAAACAGCCCAGCATCTTTTTGTGGATTGCACAAGAGAAAAGGAGGTTAGGAATCGCCTGTTCAATTTCCTTCCAAGAGGTCTTACGGAAGCGAGCTTCCATGCAGAGATCCGTCAGATGAGCAAAGTTAATAGAAAGAAGACTGATCGGGCCAAGCTGATCGTGGGTCTTTGGACTGAGACGATTTACTGTATCTGGATGCAAAGAAACAAAAAAGTGTTTGATAATCACACCCTCAATTCGAAGGAAGTAGTAGATTGTATAGTCATTAGAATGGCTAGTAGGGAAAACAGTAGAATGTTAGATATGCTTGTATCTAGGTAGGTTGTTTTTGGGGTTTTTGGGCTGGCGCTCGTCTTTTTGTGAGCGTTAGCGTTTTTGGTGGCTCGTGTTGGGGTTAAGTCCCAGCCCGAGCATCTGTTTGTCTCTTCTTTTGGTATATATATATATACAAATCATTTGGCAATACATATATATATATATATATATATATATATATATATATATATATATATAACACTTTAATGAAATTGGTAAATTTATAAACTTACACATTCAACAAGCCTTTGAATTTTGTGTTGCGAGGCGGGGTTTGAGCTTTATGTAATGAGTCGAAGATGAGCATCGTATTCGTCAAAGGACATATCAAAAAGTATTCAATGCAAACTACAAACCCAAATTAAACCCCACAAGTTAGAGAATATGAGAACTTAAAAACCAAAAGATAAGTTTACTTACAAAAATAAAACTAATTACATAAGGGTAAAACTATCCAAATTTTATTGGAGGTTCGAGGCAATTGAGCTCCTCGTAAACTGCACTAAACTCACGAATAAGAAAACGCTTAAAAAAACCTTAAACTTGCAACTTAACGCGTAATTTGAAGCATATGACTCTGTTTTTCGACTCTAACTATTTCAACACACTAATATATACTCCCTCCAATTCACTTGAGTTGTCCCATTTACTTTTTCACACTTGCCGAGCAACATTTTAACCCTTAATATCTCTAATTATTCTTAATCAAAAATTATAAAAAATTGATATTAATAATCCTTGTATTGAGACGAATCAAACAAGATCCCACATGACTATATTTTAACTTATAGATTAAGAGTAAAATACAAATTAAGAGTGATACGTGAATAGTGCCCAAAAACAAATGGGACAACACAATTGAATTGGAGGGAGTATAAAATAGTGTTGTGTACCTTTACTGCTCTCCATTTCGGATACGTGGCTCTCGCTATAGATCCAATTTCCCCACGCACTTTCTTAATTGAACTGAAACGCATATATATATATATATATATATATATATATATATATATATATATTATATATATATATATATATATAAAATATATATATATATATATATATATATATATATATATATATATATATAGTATATATATATATATGTATATATATATATATATGTGTATATATATATATGTGTATATATATATATGTGTATATATATATATATATATATATATATATATATATATATATATATATATATATATATATATATATATATAACACTTTAATGAAATTGGTAAATTTATAAACTTACACATTCAACAAGCCTTTGAATTTTGTGTTGCGAGGCGGGGTTTGAGCTTTATGTAATGAGTCGAAGATGAGCATCGTATTCGTCAAAGGACATATCAAAAAGTATTCAATGCAAACTACAAACCCAAATTAAACCCCACAAGTTAGAGAATATGAGAACTTAAAAACCAAAAGATAAGTTTACTTACAAAAATAAAACTAATTACATAACCTACCACGTATGGGGCCAGAATGAACGTGTGTTTAGATGCAAGGAAGTGTTTCAAAGCACGTACAATGTATGATTGGACTTTCGCTGGAACATGTAAGCATTTACTATCCGAAATCGTCTCAGGGTAAAACCATCCAAATTTTATGGGAGGTTTGAGGCAATTGAGCTCCTCGTAAACCGCACTAAACTCACGAATAAGAAAATTTTGTCAGTTATTCGATTATTAAAACAATTAAACAATAAAACCTAAATTGTAAGATAATGAACATCATCACCTCATGTAGACATGGATAAGAGCGACATTCAACATCCGCCCTCGCAAAAATTGCCCAATGTCACTAGGACCAATAATGACATTAGGCTCCTCAACAAAGTAGAATTGTTCAATCTGCAGCGGTAGAATAATTAGGTCCTCCTCACGCAGGCGAGATGCACCTTTGTGCAGCCATAGGCAATCTTGAGAGAGATCTTTGAGCTCCGCGTCAGTCAAGATTGGAGTGATTGGCTCCGCTTCATACACAACCAAGGAGGCAAATTATATATCACTAAAAGTACCGACCAAGTATTATGTTGAGAACTAAGATTGCCGAATGGGTTCATTCCATCTATGCACAGTCTGAGCCTTAAATTACGAACTTCATCTCCAAAAGTCTTATGCAACCTATCAATACTCTTTCACTCCGGAGAATCAGATGGATGTGTGAGCAAGTGATCTTTCTTCACCCTATCTGCATGTCACCTCAAATTTAACGCATCTTTCTTTATAGTATGCAAGCGCTTGAATCTAGGTATTATTGGAAGATACCACAATACCTTAGCCGGGGGCCCTTTAGCATCCCGAGCCCCTTTACGCTTGTAACGCGATAGCCTACACCTAGGACACTCTTCTAAGTTCTCTTTTCCATTCCGATACAATACACAATCATTCGGACATGCATGCATCTTCTGGTACTCTAAGCCAAAAGGACACATGAGCTTTTTGGCATAGTATGTCGACTTTGGAAGTTCATCTCCCTCATGAAGCATCTCACCTACCGCTTCTAATAACATTGTGAAACTAGTGTCACTCCAATTGAATTTTGACTTAATGTTGAAAATTGTCAACATTGCTGTTAGTTTGGTGAACTTTGTACATCCAGGGTACAAAGGCTTTTGAGAAGCCGTCAACAAGTCAAATACACGAGGACGTTTTCCTAACTCATCCTCGATTCCCTCCATTATCTCATCAACATGATCCACATCCTCATCGACATTCTCTTTATCTGTCTCATACCCACCCACACGATCTACTACATCCTCATTGACGTCGGTCACATTATTCTCATCCTCAACAACACTTTTTTCTTGTAAACTCCTTTCTCACCATGCCAAACCCAAACATGATAATGAGGCCTAAATCCACGTCGAAGTATGTGCTCCCTAAGGATATGAACACTATCTACCTTCGATACATTGCCACAATTGACACATGAGCAATAAAAACCAACTCCCCCCGTCCTAACTTGATGTTCAACCGCAACACTACAAAATTCTAATACGCCATCAATAAATTCAGACGTTTCAATGCTTCCATACATCCAAGAACGATCTTTTGTCATCCTAAGTGTGATTAAATTAATTCAAAACATAATTAATAACAACTTTTTAATATACATACTTTAACCTAATTAACCATAAAACTAAGTAAAAATTATTCATTTAACCCTAATTTACAATAATTAACCTTCATAATTTATAACTTATTCAAAACATATGTATTCTTTAAATTGTTCAGTTTACTTTTACTCTAATAACCAAAAATACATATAAATTAAAATAATTAACAACCTAATAATGTCAACTTGGACAATGTAATACTAGCAACTACATCCACAAATAAAATCACATTTAAAATCACATTGATAAATAAATTACGTTCATAAATAAACAATAACATCATTTAACACTAATAATTTGAAAAACAAAATAAAATTGGTATCAAAAGAATTACCTTGAGTTGATGAAAAATATCCACAAATGGGACCTACAAATGACATAAGAAAAACAAAATTAGAATTACTGTCATATTTTCGAATGAAAAAGTAAAAATAAAAAACAACAACTGCAAAACCACCATGAAAATGGACAATACCTTAATAGTTTTGTGGGTTTGGAAGCAAATTTCGATGAATGACAGTAGAAAGAAGCAAATTTCGTGAAGAAAGAAAGAACTTTGTGGGTTTCAACTTAATGGTGGTTTTGAGGGATTCAACAATAGCGGTTTTGAAGAAAGCGCATGAAGAAATTTCTTGAAGAAAGAACTTTGAAGGTGCGTTTTTTCGTGAAGATGAAGATGAAGAAATTTCGTGAAGAAGAAGATGAAGAAATTTCGTGAAGATGAAGTCAAAGTAGCAGTAGCCAGCAAGAAGAAGAAGATTTCGAAGCAGTGCAGCAACAAGAAGATGAAGAAGCAAGGTGCATTTTTTATGAAACAATAGGGTTTAATGAAAAATAGACGTTAAAAGGCGGGTTTTAAGTTTTGTTTTAGGCTGCGGTCAAACCAAAAACCGCAGCATATATGTTTTTCATAATTTTTGATCTACATAATAGCTCCGGTCAAGCATAACCGCAGCCTTGGTCTAATTTTTGTTTTGCGCCTAATTTTTTTTTATTAAATGCTACTTAAACACTTAAACCGCAGCAAATTTTTAGCAGCAGATACGTTTTTTTCTACTAGTGATATACACACACACACACAAAGTTGTTAAAATCGTGATTCTACCTAGAATCGCATAGAGAGGTAGAATCGAATAGGTAGAATCGAATCGTACAATCGTGCGATTCTACAAATAAACTTAAATATATTAAAAGTATCTAGTTTCTTATCATTATTATCCAATTCATATTTTTAAATTTATGAATTAAAGTTCCTTTGACTTTATTTTTAAGAATATAACGAAAACTGTTTAATATATAGTTTAAATCTTCATACCGATTAAGAAATTTATTTTTTAAAAAGTTTTCATGATGGAAAATTTGAAAATTATGTGTATATGTGAAAGAGATTAGTAGAAGATAGTACATAAGAAAAATTAAAAATAATTCATACTAAATTAGTAGAATCGGATTGTTAAATCGTAAAATCGTAAAATCATTTTATGATTATACCTCTAAACATTTAATTCCAACTAAAATCGTAAGATTCTAGAACTTTAAGATTCTACATCATCATCATCATCATCCTACCCAGTGTATCCCGCCCATAGAAAACTATGGACAGGGTCTGGGGAGGGAAGGACGGTGGCAACTCATACCCGTAAAGGAGAGCGCAACCAAAAGGAGTCCCCCGGCCCGAGAACGATAACTTTAAGATTCTACATGCAATTCAAATCGCTCGCTTGTTTTGGGATCGTAAAATTCGTTGAATCGTGGATCAGAATCGCGATTTTAACAACAATGTGTATATATATATATATGTATATATATATATATATATATATATATATATATATATATATATATATATATATATATATATATATATATATATATATATATATATATATATATATATATATATATTTGAAGAATTTCTAGTGAGAACTATCCTTATATGAGAACCATGAGAACCAAACTGCTTTAAAAAATTGTTACATTTTACTAAAAATGTGTTATTTTTAGGCTAAAAAGGTGTTACTGTTTTTTATGATACTTTTAGACAAAAAAGTGTTACTTTTAGAAAAAAATTATGAAAAAAACTCATAAAAAGGTGTTACTTTTTACATAAAAATGTGTTACTTTTCGGAAACAATGTGTTACTTTTTAATATTTTGTTTTTATGAAAAATATTATTTGAAAAGCATCTTCATCATGATTCAATCAGATTTTGTTTAGCAAATCTTCTTGTTCGCCAATTCTATCTTTCTTTGAAAACTTTCATCCTCCCTTTTAAGGTACCTCCTTTCTTCCATTAGCTTCAAGATCATATCTTGCTGCCAATCTGTCATGTTGTTGTCCACCCACCGGAAGTAGTTGCAACCCCTTGTATAGTTGTGCACATCGTAGTCGGGGCAAGCAACAAACCTTCGACCAAGGATTTTAATCGTCCAACCACGTTGAACAGTGATGGCATACCCACAGTAGCTATCCTTATGCTTCTCATGACTCAGAGAACAGAATGACATCTGTGAAAATTGAAATTGGGGTTCGAAGTTTCAAATTGAAATTTAGGGTTTTTAAGGAAGAACAAAATTGCATGAATTTTGTTGACCTAATATGCAGTTAATTAATGTACAAAATAGAAGAAAAAAGACAACATTACCTTCTTCAACAATGGAGCCCGTAAAAATGGTGGTCTTTGATGCCACCACAGTGATGACAGGGAGAGAGGTTTTTAAAGGAAGATGGGTAGGTTGGTAGTTGCTTGAGTTAAATAGTAACCCGCAGTAGTTAATACAATGGAAATAGAAAAAGTCAAAGGTAAAAAAGGCTGGTAAACCGTTCAGTCTGTACGTAAAATTTTTTTAAAAATTATATATTAAAAAACATTGCATCAAGATGCATCTAACAAGATCACACATAAATACATTTTATCTTCAATATATACTTAAAAAATCTAATTTAAATTTCTCTCTCCGTAGAGTGAAAATTTTAAAGTGGACAAACAAAAGGGAATCGAAGGAGTATTAATTATGTGGTCTCCTAGCTTTTTCGAATATGAATATTTGGCTATAAAAGCGAATTGAAGGAATTAAGCGGATGAAAGTATGACCGAGTAGAAAAATCAGTAACAAAAAATTATCTAATTTTTATAAATAACCTTTCAAGAAAATAAATTTGGAGCTGCGACAGGAAAAAACAGGGAGTTAAGTACTAAATTTTATTTGTTTTTGTGTAAATATAGTATTAAATGTTATTTTCATAATTACATTTCTTGGTCCATAATCGTTATAATTTATTAGTACAACATGTTATTAATGTAGGTTTTGTTAAACCATCATAACTGCTTTCGGTTATATTCAGTTATTTTAATGTTTTAGTTTCTGTTTTTCCTTTCCTTTGTAGTAGTATATATACAGCTGCTTCCCCTTTGTAAAACTCAAGCTTTCAATTCATTCTCTTATTCTCTTATATGGTATCAATATCTCGTTCCTTTTCTTCCGCTTCCCATGGCCAACTCTTCCTCCACCACTACAATCTCCAACCCAAATGATTCCACATCTCCTCTTGTTGTCATGTCTGTCACCAATGTTCTCAAACTTCATCCCAAGAGCTATTTGGACTGGAAGCTTCAAATTACTGCCATCCTTAATGGATATGATTTAATGGGGTATGTTAATGGCTCTTTATCTCCACCCCCTGCCAAAATCATAGTGGACAATGTACCCACATCAAGCCCTGCTCATCTTTCTTGGTTTCGCCAAGATCAGTTACTTTTTGGGGCCCTTCTTGGTTCTTTGTCTCCCAATCTTCTCTCATTAGTCTCCCAAGCCAAGACTTCCAAAGAATTGTGGGATATTTTGGCAGAGACCTTTCATGAGGTCAGTAGGGGTCACATTAAATAAAATAAGGATCAACTCAAGGCTATATCCAAAGGTACCAACTCCATTACTGAATATATGCAATCTGTGAAACTTATTGCCGACACTGGCCTCTTTGGGTAAACCTATGGATCACGAAGATCTTAATGATCTCATTCTTGAGGGTCTGGATGCTTCATTTGAAAATTTTATCGAGCAAATCAACAGTCGAGATTCTCCAATCAGTTTTGAAGAACTTCGTGAAAAATTGATCAATAAAGAATTAGCTATCGAGAAGCAAGAATCTCAAAATCTTGTTGCATTACCTGCTACTGTTTTTCCTACCACACGTCGCCATTCACCTAAGCCTAACATTCTGGGTATACTGCCTCTCATACTCAATCTATACACTCATCCAATCATGCTTCCTCCTTTCAACCTCGTACCTCAAAACCGTTTCTTGGAAAATGTCAATGGTGTGGTGAATGGGGTCATGTTCTTTCTCAATGTAGTGTCTTCAAACAATCTTTTCCCACTGTGCAACCTCCCACAATTGTACCAGCTGCTGCCAAAGGTGTTGGTATCAAACCACAAGCTCATATTGCCAACTTCACTGAGAATACTGACAATGCTTGGTTACTTGACAGTCACCGAGGAGTTACTTATTGGTGATGGTAAGGGTATCGCAATTGAAAATATTGGTTCCACAAATTTAAATGTTTCTTCTCAGTCTTTAGTTTTAAATGATGTTTTGCATGCTCCTTCAATATCTCGTAACATTATTTCTATATCTAAATTGTGTAATGATAATAATGTTAGTGTTGAATTCTCATCTTTTTTTTTTGTGATGGACATATCCACGGGGAGGGTTTTAGTCCACGGTCCTCATAAGCAAGGTGTCTATGAAGTTCTTTCAACCAATCCTCTCGCCTACACATCTCAAGTTGCACCTAGTTTACTTACTTTGCATAATAGACTAGGCCATCCATCGTTGCATTTTCTTAAACAAATTTGTTCTCATATTTCCATTCCTATTTCAAAAAATTCAATTTGTAATTGCCATTCATGTAATATCGATAAAATGCATCGCTTGCCATTTGCTAAATCAACTATTTCTTCCACTGCTCCGCTACAATATATTTACACTGACTTATGGACTTCTCCTATTCTCTCGTTTGATGGATGTAAATACTATATAATTTTTGTAGATCATTTTACAAAATATATTTGGTTTTATCCTCTCAAATGCAAATCCGATACTAAGGAATGTTTTATTCGTTTTAAGGCTCTTGTGGAAAAGCATTTTAACTCACCTATTCTTTATTTATATTCTGACAATGGGGGCGAATATTTAAAGTTAAGGGATTTTCTATCCATGACAGGCATTTCTTGGCTTACCACTCCCCCTCACACACCACACCATAATGGTTGCTCAGAGAGACGTCATAGACATATTGTGGAAACTGGATTATCTTTACTCACTCATTCTTCTATGCCTATCTCTTATTGGACTCTTTCGTTTGCCACATCTGTTTACTTAATTAATCGCATGCCCACTCCTATCATCCAAAATAATACCCCCTATTTCAAATTATTTGGCAAAGACCCAAATTACTCTAAATTAAAATCTTTTGGGTGTTTATGATATCCTTGGTTGAAACCGTATGTTAAACATAAGTAGGATGCTAAATCTCTTGCATGTGTTTTTGTGGTTATTCCTCGTCTCAAAGTGCTTACTACTGCTTAGATATTACATCTCAAAAAATATATGTCTCTAGGTACGTTAAATTTGTGGAAAATGAATATCCGTTTTCTCATGTTGCTTTGTCATCTTCACTACCGTATGTTCATGATTGGTGTCCTCTTGATCTTGTTTTACTTTCACAACAATCCCATGGTCATGAGACTCATGTGCTATCCAACAACTCTGCTTCTCCGCCTCTAACCTTGCAAGACAGTTCTGGGCATACCTCAACCATTGGCTTGCCCTTGATCCCATCTCCAAAGATGAATAACAATCCTCCTTCCATTACCCAACAAGTTTCCACCCGGATGACCACTCATCTACAAAACAATATCAAGAAACCTATCAAGAAATTAAATCTTATGACTCAACTAACATCTCAATAAATTGAACAAAGAACTATAACTCAGGCTCTTAAAGATCCACGATGGAGACATGCTAAGGATTGTGAGTTCAAAGCGTTATTAAAAAACAATACATGGGAGTTGGTTCCTCCTAATTTTGCTCAAAATGTTGTTGGCACCAAGTGGATTTATAGAATCAAACGTGATTCCACTGGTGTCATCACTCAGTATAAAGCAAGGCTTGTGGCCCGAGGTTTTCATCAACGTTAGGGTATTGACTACACTGAAACCTACAAACCTGTTATTAAACCCGCTACCATTAGAGTTGTCCTCACTCTTGCTATTACTAGTGGTTGGAAATTACGACAGTTAGATATTAACAATGCTTTTTTTCAAGGTCAACTCCATGATGATGTCTTTGTGCAACAACCTCCAGGTTACTCCGATGCTACTAATCCTCACTATGTCTGTAAACTAAACAAAGCACTTTATGGGCTCAAACAGGCACCTCGTGCTCGGTTTAAGCAACTAAGTTCTTTTTTGTTATCTTTAGGTTTCAAAAACTCCATATCTGACTCGTAATTGTTTGTCTATTTGTATCATAAGATTCATATATATGTCTTAATTTACGTTGATGATATCATTGTTACTGCAAGTGATGACCATGCTCTTGAAAAATTTATCACAACACTTGCTGCTCAGTTTTCTTTAAAGGATTTAGGTGAACTTTCTTATTTTTTGGGCGTAGAAGTTCTTCGTAATCATCAAGGATTGGTTCTAAATCAAAGACAGTACATTCTGGATATTTTGACCAAAGCAAATATGCATGAAGCAAAGTCAGTCCCCACTCCTTTAACAGTTGATCTACCACTCACCAAGGAGGGCATACCTTATTCCAATCCGAAGGAGTATCGAGGCTTAATTGGGAGTCTACAATATATTGGTCTAACACGTCCGGATATCGCATTTGCTATCAATAAATTAGCTTAATATATGCAGTCCCCTACAGATGATCATTGGAATGCCTTAAAACGATTACTACGGTATCTTGTTGGCACCATAAACTACGGCTTAGTCCTTCGGCACAATACACCATTGTCTCTACATGCCTTTTCTGACGCAGATTGGGCTCGTGATAAAGATGATTACATCTCCACTTCCACTTCCGCGTACATTGTATATCTTGGGTCAAATCCTATCTCATGGTCCTCACAAACAGTGAACCCGAGCTAAGTCTTCCACAGAAGCAGAATATCGAGTTGTTGCCACTACTACTGTTGAACTATTATGGCTCCAAAATCTTTTCTCTGAGTTACATTTACAGCCTCTAACTTAGGCACCACATATGTATGTGCTAATCCGGTTTTCCACTCCAAAATGAAACATTTGGCCTTGGATTATCACTTTGTCCGTGAGAATGTTCAATGTGGTAATCTTCGTGTGTCCTATATATCCACGCATGATCAGCTTGCAGATGTTCTAACGAAACCACTACCACGTCACTCCTTTCAGAAACTGATAAGCAAAATTGGTCATGTAAACTACAAGACTATTTTGAGGGGGGCTGTTAAACCATCATAACTACTTTCGGTTGTATTCAGTTATTTTAATGTTTTAGTTTCTGTTTTTCCTTTCCTTTGTAGTAGTATATATACAGCTGCTTCCCCTTTGTAAAACTCAAGCTTTCAATTCATTCTCTTATTCTCTTATATAAGTTTGCACAATTATTATATATTTTAATATAGCAATTATTTAAATAAAATAATCATAAATTATTAATGTAGGTTTACGCAATTAATAAATTTTTATTAAATGATAAAGATTGAATATACAATTAATTTATCAGGTACTTATAATAAAATATTCATGTAAAAATAGAAAATTTTAAGGAAAAATTGCCCAGAATAATCCAACTTTTGTTCGATTTTCCTATAATAATCCCATCTTTTGATTAACCATGAATAATACGAACTAATAAGGATATTTTCCGCTAATGTCCAAGCAAGTAAATTAACCTATTATTGTAGGTAATTTGATAAAAAAAAAACAAAAAAGAATACCAAAATCACTAAATCAGCCATGTCCTGCTGCCAGCAACCCACCACCACCCCTCCTTTTTTTTCCGACCACCACAGCTCCCCGCTCCTTCTCTTCTGACGCCAGCCCCTCCTCCAGTGCCAGCACCAATCTCACCTTCATCTTCATCTTCATCTTCAACCTTCATAACCTTCTAATGTCTTCATTAATTGTATTCTCTCTCTCCTCTTCATCTTCAATCTAAACAACATCACTTTTATGGCTTTATCTTAGCTTCATCTCAACCTTCATAAACCTTTAATAACATTATCTTCATATTTTCTTTCCTCATCATCTTCAACCTAATAAAACAACACTTTAACTTCAACCTTTAAACCCTTTAAAAAAATTCCACTAACATTACAACATAATTTACTTTTAGTGGGATATATTTAGCGACATTTAATTTAAATGTCGCTATTTCAAATTTCTTATAGTGTATATAAAGGATTTAGTGACATTTATTAGACCCTTTAGCAGCATATTAAAAAGTCACACTAAAGCTTTTAGCGACATAGGTTCTAGTGACATTTCTCACAAAATGTCACTATAGACTATAGTGACAATTACATATGCCACTAAAGATCAAATTAAGTGTCGCTAAATCACTTTATGGTGAAACCAAAAAAAAAAAACCAATAATTATTACACAAAAAATATGAACTAGTGGCATTTATTTAATGCCACTAAATCCAATGTCGCAAAAAGCTAAATTTGTTGTAGTGTAACTTTGCATTTTAATGGCCATGGTGAGAAATTGACTTGACCTTGAGGGGGATTTGGTGGGGTGGTCAGCGGCGCAGAGGGAGGAGGAGAAGGTGGCTGATGTAGGGTGGTCGGCGGCGCAGAGGGAGGAGGAGAATTTGTTGTAGTGTAACTTTGCATTTTAATTTTAGAGTCGTTGGTATGTTTTGCTTAACATTTCAAATCCTATTGATTGTTGTTTTTTTTCTCTCATTTTTTAACATTTTTCAAAACAACTCTTTAACTTCCTAATATTATAATTTAATATTCATTCTTTAAACATCAATTATTACCAACTTCATTTATAAAATTAATCAACATTTTATTTCTAAATTATCCTTTCAACTTTTATTCTTTTTATTATAAGCCAATAAGCAATAAATCCATTACTATTTTTCTATTTTTTTTAAATTAGAGATAAAAATTTAATATTAACAACTTGATTTAAGTTATTTTATAAAATCAATATTAATAAAATAAAAATTAGGTTGAGTTTTTATTTTAGATTAAAAAAAATTTCTTTTTTTGAGAGAAAAAAATTTTTCTTTTAAGTATAAAAGGCTCCATTTCTTAAAATTTATGAAAATTAAGCAGGGCCTTGAAATCTTTTGCTCCACTTAGAGCATCCTTACTCATGACCCAAAAAAAGGTCATCTTACTATTTCACAACTTTTCTCTCTCCTAAAAGTTCATCTTTCAACCTAATTTTATTTGATTAAAATAGATCTACTTTTTTTTATTAATTAAAAAAAATATTCTTTTAATAAAACTAATATTTTTTTAATTAAAAAATATTCTTTTAAGGATAAATGTGTTTGTCGATCTTCAACATCATCCTTATTTGCCAAGTATCGGGTTGATATCAACAATTCTATCCGTGACTAATACTCAAACTCATCATTTAATCCACTTGTACCTTCCGATTGTCCTTGTGGGCGATCTCCCATGAACTCTCTACCATCAGCATAGTGTGTATATGTATCTCTGTCATCTTCCACTATCATATTATGCATAATTATACAAGAAGTAATTATATCAGAAAGTCGTTCTTCATCCCAAGCAAGTGAGGGCTTTCTAATTATCGCAAATCGAGCTTGCAACACCCCAAATGCTCGCTCCACATCCTTTCTTGCTGCTTCTTGATGTTGGGCAAATAACCTTGCTTTTAGTGTTTGTGGTTCAGTAATAGACTGAATAAAAGTAGCCCATTTAGGATAAATGCCATCAGTGAGATAGTAAGCCATACCGTATTGATTTCCATTCACCGTGAAATTGACAGGTGGTGCCCTTCCTTCAAACAAATCAACTAAAAGAGGTGATCGATATAGCACGTTGAGATCATTATATGAACCTGGCATCCCAAAAAAGGCATGCCATATCCATAAGTCATGATCAGCGACTGCTTCAAGAATTAATGTTGCAACACCAGCTCGGCCTTGATATTGCCCTTTCCATGCTGCTGGGCAGAAGATAAAGAACTTGAAGTGGATGAAGAAAAATTGAACTTATAAAAACTCATTTTGAAGTTATACATCCAATTGAATGTGGATGTGTATATATATAATATAATGCATGCCAAAAGGTGATGGAAAGGAAAAGACTAATGCATGCCAAAAGATGATGGAAAGGAAAAGACTAATGCATGTCAAAAGATGATGGAAAGGAAAAGACTAGTGCATGCCAAAAGGTGATGGAAAGGAAAAAACTAGTGCATGAAAACCTTACATAATCAAAACATCCTTTTAAAACATTACATAATTAAACCATCATTAAAAATAATACATAATTAAAACATAATTAAAACATTACATAATTAAACCATCTACTGACGATTGTAATTCTGAAAGTATTGTCCAAGTTGAACCATCATATCAGCTTCCCAAGGCTGAAGAGTTTCATTTTTGCTCAAAGTTTGATATATATCTCAATTCATTCGATATTCTTCCATTTGAAGCTGTTTTTGTTTTCTGGCTTCTTTTTGTTTTTGAAGTTCTGTCTTCTCCTTCATTATTTCTGAATTAAGTCGAAGACTCTCTCCAAATGTACTCAAAGCTTGAATTGATTGCTCTGCAACCATTTTTCCAGTCATGCGAGCCTTAGCCTTCTTCACACCCTCGGGACGAGTAGATGATCCTCCTTGAGGTTCACTTGTTGGAGTTTCAGAATCTTCTTCTGTCCTTGATCTTTTCCCACTACTTTCACTACTAACACCATCAGTTGGCTGTTGATCCAATGGTTTTTTTTTATCACCTTTTGCCACTTGCTTCCACTTGTTATACTTCGCTAAAATTTTCCATTGCTCAATCAAGTTAAAGTTACCGTGTTTTCTTTGATGGATTAAATGCGCTTCTTTAAGGACATCTTCGTCTCTTGTGCCACTCTTCTTCCTCCTAAGAGCCTTACCCCAACGACATTTAAGCATGTCAGCGGTTCTTCGCGGGATCAGATCTGGTCGTTCCATCCTCGCTGCTTCATAAGCTTCTTTAACTTTTTTCCACCTCACTCTTATCTTTTGGTTGGTGCTCACAATTGGATCTGTACTTGTGTTCATGACTGAACATATGAGAGCAATATCTTCTATCAAATCCCAACTTTTCTTTGAAGGTATAGGGGCTTCATCATTAGGATGTTGTTGAGATGGTTGAACCAATTGGGTGAAGCTCGGTGGTGAACCAAATTGTGAAAGTAAATCTTGAAATGATGGTTGGGTGTAGAGACTAGCATCGACATGATGAACAAAATTTTCTCCATCTTCACCATATTGATCATTTCCTTCATTTTCATCATCATCATCATCATCAAACTCCATCACATTTTCGTCTAAACTTTCACTCCTTATCGGAGTTGAATTGTTATCAATATTAGAGTAGACATTGTGAGATTGATGATGGTGGTGAAACATAGTTTGAGAATTTTGGGTATTTTGAGGAACATAATAAGATGAATTTGGGATATTTTGAGGAATATAGTAAGAAGAATTTGGAGTATTTTGAGAAAATGGAGGATTGAATGGAGGATTTTGATACTGAATTTGAGCACTTTGATTGTTAGAAGAATTTTTTCTTGGTTTTTTTTTACTTGGATTTCTTTCATAATTTGGGTTATTTGAATCCATTTTTTTTTTGGATTTTTGGAATGATTATTTTGGTATTTTTTAACAAAAAAAAGTAGGAAAATAAAAGTAAGAAAATATGTAAATATAAAATTATGTCAAAGTATATCAATATGGGTCTCATTTTATAGATCTCGAAAAAATATGACCGTTGGTATATTTTTTTTTTAAAAAAAATTAATTTAATACGAAAATAGCCGTTAATTACATTAAACGGCTATTTTCTGCGGGCGAATCAAACTGCGACAAGTGTCAAGCAGCAGTCAGCAACATTCTTCGCCCAATCAGAACGCGACACATGGCAATTTTTTTTAAAAAAAAAGAGGGTGACCGTTCACATGAACGGCTCAGCTCTTGACCCATTTGCCCAATCTCTTTCTCAACCCATCTAATAAAATAGGTCACCATAATAATTTTTTTTGTCCTAATTGGGTCATATGACCTCTAAAAAAGTCATGAGTAAGGATGCTCTTAGAGTTACTATCATCTCCATTACAATATAATGGTATTAAAATTGCTTGATAGAGAGAAATAGGGAGAATTTTAAGATTTTATTTTTTATTCTATAACAAATGTCAAAATGTGAGAATAAGTAATGAAAATCTATTGAATAGGTCCATATGTACGGATGCCCCGCTTTGACATGAATTTATACGTTCCTTGGAGTCGTAACCAGTGACGAATATCGTACATGCATGCATGCATATGTTTTGCAACCTAAGGTAAAGCCATTAGCCGCCATAGGCGCAGATTGCGTTCATGTCCGGCAATCTACCGTCTCTAATTTGTTTTTTTTTGCGGACTAAATGTTTAGGATATGTCAGGAGACAGGAGTGACTACATCTCACAACCTAATAGAAGCACAAATTGTATTTTACTTCCTCTGTTATGTTTTTGTTGCTACATTTGTATGGGTACGGAAATTAAGAAAAGGTGGGTACAACATATAACAATTATATCCTCCACTTTATTGAAGAGGGAAAAAAGCTAGTGAGGTATAGAGTAGGATAAAAATTGGGATAACGTAGATATTTTTATGATTGTTTTATTACTAAAAATAGAAATATAGCAAGTAATATGAAATTGTCAAAAATGGAAAATGTAGCAAGTATTATGGAACGGGGGAAGTATTAATCTTCTTTTTGTTGGGTTTTACTCCATTCAATTCACTAGTAATGTCTTATTTGCTTTATACACTCTATTCAATGCATTTATTCCATTCTTAATATCTTTGATTTGATTCTGTATAATTAAAAATTATGGAAAGTTAATACAAATAATCTTTGCATTGAAACGAATTAAACAAGATCTCACTTGACTTTTTTTAAATAATGGATTAATAATAAAATACAAATTAAGAGTAAGAGATAAATAATATCCAAAAAGCAAATCGGACATTAGTAGTGAATTGGAGGGAGTATTAAAGTTACTGTATTTAATTTATAGCACAATTTAATGTGTTGTTTAATTATTTATTTTTTAAACTATGAATTTTTAAAAAGTTAATATTTAATCATGTATTTAATTGACTATATTTAATTGGAGGGAGTATGATTAGACGATTCAAATAAGACATTAATTGACTATATTTAATCATGTATTTTAGCAGCACTGTATTGAAATAAGCTTGAACGAAGAATAATAACAATAATTGTAATGTATTAGCAATATTTCATAAGGAAAGAAGTATGTAGATTTTATACTCTTTTTGTCCCTTTGAAATAACATTATTTGACAATTCACACAAAAAACTCTCTCAATAATTAAGTTAAATTGTGCAATCTCCAAAGGACAAATTGAGTATTTGACGAGAGCTTCCACTTAGAAGTTAGAACTTTGAAGCTACAAGTTTAAAATTAGTCTAATTAATTACGTTTCCCTTATGGTTTGTGTACTTTTTTGTACTACAAAATTATATAGTTGTTATGTCTATAATTTTAATTAATTTATAGTAAGAGAATAAATAAATAAAAATAGTGAGAGAATAAATAAAAATTTTAGTATTATATGATAAATTATGATTTTACTATACCAGATAAAGTAAACTATTCTAGTTCAATTAAGTTGAAGTGTGCTTACTTTTGTGATCAAAATTAAGATTTTAACTAGGAAGAACTCCAAGTAACTGATACACTAAACCAAAACATTAAAGTAATAATCGATATATTAACAAGACCTTTCTAATATATCTTTTGAAATCAAAGCTTTAACATCGCTTTTGTTGTTAGGATCAATATACTTGCAAATTTTAAAAAAATTCAACTTTTTTATAATAGAAAAAATAACAAAATTTTGGACATCTGAAAATGCCAATTATGATTGGGTGAGTATCTTCGAGAAAAAAATTGATGTTAATAAATAGATGGTGTCAAAGAATTCATACAAAAAACTTATAGGTAATATTAATAAAGTTCCAGCCACATAATTCCTTTTAATTTATTTTGTAATATTTAATTGTTGTGAGAGATGTATGAGATGTATGGGCTAAAATAGCGTAATTAATATAAATTAAAATAAGAGAAAATAAAAAGGTGGACTTCTTATTTTTAGGTCGTCTCTTTGAGAGACGGTTTCTCACAAGACTAGCCGATCAATAGTTATATTATGTAATACTCTCTGTCCAATGGCAACTCTTGGCCATAATAAGAAAAATAGGTAGAGTAATATGTATTTTATGGAAAAGTGGATATGTGAAAATAAGATTAAAATGTAAGTTAAACGTATGAATAAAAAGTTAAAGAAAGAATGTAGACTATGAGCTAAAATAAATATAAAATAAGTTTAATGAGACGAACTAATAATAAAAGTGGAGAAAATGAAACTATGTGGGATAAATGAATTCTTATAAGTATATAAATAAATAAGAAAGGTTGGGTTAAAAATATAATAGGTCAACGGTTTGGACCGGAGGTTTAGACCTCCCTAAGAGCAGTAACTTCGTCTCTACTCACTACAATAATAATTTTAAATGTCCTGATTAAATTATGTAGTTGTAAGCTATATCGAAGCAATAGCTATAGCTAGAGATGATCATAGGTTGAGTCTTTGTTGGGTCCAATTGAATCCAAATCCAGACCCACTAATTTTTGTTGGGTCTGAGAATTTTTGACCTAGACGTGTGTCTAAGGTCCTAAAAGTATCCTAAATGCGTTTGTTTTAATTGTTCATTTATAAACTTTTTTAGATTTTAAAGGTTTCACTAATACTAAACTGGGTTTATCGTTTGAATATATGTCTAAATTGAGCTCAAATAAATATAGAAATAGGTTGACAACGGTCTTAACGTGATTTCAAATTATATAATAGGCTGACTCTAAAGTAGGGACGGTGGGTCTAGATGGGATCTAGCGGGTTTGAATCATAAAATGGTCTAGGGAGAGGGTTTAGGTTAGGTTAAGGATGAGCATGGGTTCGGATCTGGGTTGAGTCCAGCTAGACACATATCCACGCCCAGTTTTTATTGGACATAGTCCATAGTTTTGAAATTTTTGGTCCACACCCAGATTCATAGGGTCTTGCGAGTCTAAGGCTTGATTTTGGGTTCAAAACTTTTTTTTCTCAAAAATAGACTTTATTTGTATCATTTCAAATATCTCATTTACTTGTTGTCGAAGCAAATCTAAAATTAGGTGAATACAAACCGTACTCTTAATTTATTTTTGGTCTCCAATACCCCTAACTCTTACTCCCTCCGAACCAATTTAGTTGTCCCATTTCCTTATTTGGCAAGTTCATATGAATTGTCCCATTTTCTTTTTTGTCAATGATTTTTTTACCTAAATACCCATGTTCACACAACCATTGACCAAAATACCCTTACTTTTACTACTCACAATAACCCAAATACTACCTTTATAATTAATTTAAAATTTTCAACTACCACATTTTTAATGGAACCTACACCATCTTTAATAACAGTGGCCAAGCAAATGGGATAACTAAATTGAATTCGTATAATTTTTTTGGATGCCGAACTAGATTTGCTGAATCTAAAAGAATTGCACTCAAACACTCAAATAGAGGCGAATCTGAAGCTTGGTATGTACGCTCACAGTCACAGATTTTATGTTGTTCACTTTAAATCATTAGATAGTAGGATATAATAATAATATAGTATCATGAATATTCTGTCTTTTATTCCTATATATACATATATTTCCTATAACACCATTTATTTTCCATGGAAGCACAAAAGCCCAAACACTAGAAGAAAAAAAAACGCAGCTGATTCAAAACAAAGGAAAAAGACTCTTCTACTTTCTCACTCTATAAATTCTTTCTTTCTTCAATAGATGGCGGCATCTCTTGATCGCCAATACCATCAACATCAACCCATGCAGAACGGCGTCGTTCGTTCTCCGTATGTCACTACCCACCGTTCCGAATCACCCTCTCTTATAAATAGTAGTAGCAATTCTTTTGTTAAACAAATAAAATTTCATAATAGCTATGTTATTAGTGATAATGATGAAGATGATGACGTAAAACAAATTAATGGTTGGAATGAGTTGATTAAGAAAAGTAATACTGAATTAGAGCCGTTCTGTGTGGATATTCGTGATGAAGGGACAACGGATCATTGGATTCAAAGGAATCCTTCTTTAATCCGTCTTACAGGGAAGCATCCCTTTAATTCGGAGCCTCAACTCGCCCAGTTGATGAGCCATGGGTTTATTACTCCGGTTCCATTACATTTTGTGCGAAACCATGGTCCGGTCCCCAAAGGTAATTGGAAAGATTGGAGCATTGAGGTTACCGGGTTGGTTAAACGACCCACCCGGATAACAATGGACCAATTGGTGAATGAGTTTAAAAGCAAAGAGTTTCCAGTTACACTTGTTTGTGCGGGAAACAGAAGAAAGGAACAAAATATGGTTAAGCAATCAATTGGGTTTAATTGGGGGGCAGCCGCCATATCTACTTCTGTGTGGCGGGGTGTTCTACTCTGCGATGTTTTGAAGCGGTGTGGAATAATGACCCCAAATAAAGGCGCCCACAATGTATGTTTTGAGAGTGCGGAGGACTTGCCAGGAGGTGGAGGGTCCAATTCCAAATATGGGACAAGTATCAAAACAGAATACGCGATGGATCCGGCCCGTGATATCATATTAGCATACATGCAAAATGGGGAAAAGTTGAGCCCGGATCACGGGTTATCCGGTTCGGATGATCATACCCGGGTTTATCGGTGGTCGTATGGTGAAGTGGTTGAAGAGGATAATTGTGACCACAGCCGAAATTGATAACTACTACCATTACAAAGATAACAGACTTCTTCCCTCTCATGTTGACGCAGAACTTGCAAATTCTCAAGGTAAAACTACTCAGTCGTCTACTCTCATTTTAATTTTCACATTTATTTTAATTACTCCATTTGAATCTCCGATTACTTTACCAACTTAAATATTTGCAATAAATATTCAAATTAGTTAAAAATTGTACCATTCATTCATCACTAATTCACTTTAGTCTTAGTTTTTAATCTAATATATTCAAGTTAAATCTTATTTACTTCATCTTATTACAAAGATTATTATATTAATAATTAAAGATATTAAGGATCAAATTAATATATTAAAAAACATTACAATAGATGTGATAGGAGCAAAACTAAAATAAATCCGTATAGATTTAAATAGTTTTGTACACTAATTTGGTTGAATGTAAAAAAATGAAATGGCAGCTTGGTGGTACAAACCGGAGTACATAATAAATGAGTTGAATATAAACTCCGTGATAACCACGCCTTGCCACAACGAAATTTTGCCCATCAACACGTGGACACCCCAACGCCCTTACACACTCAAGGGTTACGCTTATTCTGGTATGTATTTCTACCTTCATTATGCTCTTTGGATTTCAATTTTTTTTTCTTGCGTGTCATGTCTTAATAACATTGTTTCAAGTTTCATCAACATACTCTTGATTAGATAAAGTTGGTATTCTACCATACAGTCTCTACTAATTTTGAGATAGTAGCAAATTACTACCTCCTATTCAATCCATTAATCACATTTAGTTTTTTCACACTTGCCGAGATAACATTTTAACCCTTAATATCTCTAATTATTTTTAATTAAAAATTATAAAAAGTAGATATTAATAATCTTTATATTAAGACGAATCAAACAAGATCCCACATGGCTATATTTTAACATATAGATTAAGAATAAAATACAAATTAAAAGTGATAAGTGAATAGTGAAAAAAAATCAATGGGACTAATGGGTAGAATAGGAGGAAGTATTATTTTATTTAATAATAAATTTTGAGGGAAAAAGTGGAGTCCATTAATACAAAAAATATTAAACGAAAGTTAGTAGAATAGAATAATGTTATGAAGACGGTGTAAGATATGGTGAGACTATAAATATTATTAAAATATTAAAATAAGAATGGACAAGGTTATTTTTGTTTAAAATTTGTGATATAAATGAAATGTTTCACTCAAAAATGACGAATGTGAAATTTTTTAAGGAATGGAGGGAGTAATTGTTTCCTTAAATTAGAATTATCCAGAAAACTTGGTATTAAAAAAAAGATAAATTTATTGTCTTAGATGTTGTATAAATGGAGTATGCATGGTTATTGGTAGAGTTTCTGTTTTGACGTGATGAACTTGGATTACATGAGATGTGAGGTTATATACTAGATAATGATGATAATATTAATACAATGGATCGGAACAGGAGGAGGGAGGAAAGTGAACCGAGTAGAGGTGACAATGGATGGAGGAGAGACATGGCAAGTATGTGCATTGGATCACCAAGAGAAACCAAGCAAATACGGAAAATATTGGTGTTGGTGCTTCTGGTCGTTAGAGGTAGAGGTGTTGGACTTGCTTGGCCCCAAAGAGATTGCTGTCCGCGCCTGGGATGAAAGCCAAAACACCCAACCTCAGAACCTCATTTGGAATCTCATGGTAACTTCTTAACTTTCCTTATATAGCTTCTACTTTAAATCAACATTGTTGAATAATAACTTAGTATTGGGTGAACTTCCTACATGTATGTGTTCTAACAAGGATATCAGTACCACATCTACATTCTAATCAATAAGAAACAAACAGTAGTTGGCCTTACGTATTTTGTCCCAAAAACTTTGTTTACCCACTCGATAAACTACCACCTAAGTGATGGATATAAAAATTATACGCGAAAGTCCATAACTAATTGAACTGGAAAGGTAAGTCTTAAAATTTAAACCATTGTTGTCGTTGTCAAGTGATCAAAATTTTGGCTTTTCTTTTCTGAAGGGTTAAGGTTATTCCATCTATGTCTTACCGTTTTTCTATTAATTAATGCGCGTTCATACCAATTGCCTGTCTTTCGGTGTTCTTAGGCTTTGATTGTTCTTACTCAATGCTAAATTTGTTTTTTTTTAATAATATATTTAAATAAAGGAAGATAATTCAGAATATTTTCACATATTGTCCGTTTGCTGTGAATAAATCCTACTATTGATTGGGATGAAATGATATTTACTTCAATTAATTGAAAACTATGATACTTGGACTCTTCATTTTTCTCTTTATGACACTTAGACAAACTTCATTTTAGGAGTAAAATTGAATATTTAGATGTATCAGATTCTTGGACACGTACTAGTATCTAACATGAATTATCATTATTGAAAAAGTCATGTATGAATTTTATGCACACTATTCTATTCTAGTGTGTTCCAAGTACCAACCTTAAAATGTATAAAAAAATATTGTGGATCAAATCTATGAACAAGTTTTACTTAAAAAAAATCCTATTTCTTAAGTTACTAAATTAATTTTGGGTACATAATTGTAGGGGATGATGAATAATTGTTGGTTCCAAGTTAAGACTAATGTGTGCAAGCCTCACAAGGGAGACATTGGTATTTTGTTTGAACACCCGACCCAACCAGGCAACAAGTCCGGTGGATGGATGGCTCGGGAACGCCATCTTGAGATCTCCGATGCTGGTGGTCAGACACTAAAGAGAACAACATCCACTCCATTTTTCAATACCACTTCAAAAATGTTCTACATGTCCGAGGTGAAGGAGCACAACGCAGCCGAGTCAGCTTGGATTGTGGTACATGGACACGTGTACGATACCACTGGGTTCCTCAAGGATCACCCTGGTGGACCTGACAGTATTCTCATCAATGCCGGTACTGATTGCACCGAGGACTTTGATGCTATTCACTCGGACAGAGCAAAGAAACTCTTAGAGGACTTTATGATAGGCGAGTTGATCACAACTGGTTACACTTCTGATTCGTCTTCACCTGGTAACTCGGTCCATAATGGGTCCATCTATTCTCGCTTGGGACCAATCAAAGAAGTGGTCTCAATTCGCGACGTGGCACTCGTTCCAAGGACGAAAGTTCCATGTAAACTCATTGAGAAAGTATCTCTTTCGCATGACACCCTAAAGTTTCGTTTTGGATTACCTTGTATAGATCAAGTGTTGGGATTACCCGTGGGAAAGCACATCTTTGTATGTGCAAATGTTGATGATAAACTTTGCATGAGAGCTTACACACCATGTAGCTCTACGGATGAAGTTGGGTTTTTCGATCTTGTAGTTAAGATTTATTTGAAGGGAGTAAATCCTAAGTTCCCTAAAGGCGGGATAATGTCACAACATTTAGACTCTCTTGAGTTGGGCTCGATCATTGAAGTAAAAGGTCCATTGGGCCACATTGAGTACCTTGGAAAGGGTAAGTTTACAGACCATGGAAAGCCCAAGTTTGCAAAGAAGTTAAGCATGATTGCTGGTGGGACCGGGATTACACCAATCTATCAGGTGATGCAGGCTATATTGAAAGATCCGGAGGATGCAAGTGAGATGCATCTAGTGTATGCTAATCGAAGTGAAGAGGATATACTATTAAGAGAAGAACTGGATAAATGGGCTGATGAGTATAGAGATAGAGTAAAAGTATGGTACGTGATCGAGAATGGAAATGATGCGTGGCAATACGACACCGGATTCATCACAGAGAGGATATTGAGAGAACATGTTGCACAAGTTGGGGAAGACGTTTTGGCACTTGCTTGTGGGCCTCCTCCTATGATTCAATTTGCAGTACAACCCAATTTGGAGAACATGGGCTATAATATCAAGGATCAATTGTTGGTTTTCTAGTCTTAATGTTGTTGTACACTTGAATCAGAGTGCATGCATCATATTTACTCATGCTTTTTTATAAAATTGTTGGTTTTCTAAGCTTGAGGTTCTTGTACATTTAACGTTTTATTGAAATGGAAGAATACTATAGACTAAATAGGTACGTATCCCATCCATCTTACAACATAAAAACTAGAAACCACAAATAAAAAAACCAGAAAAAATAACTTCTTAATTGTAAAGTTCTCAAAACCATCATATTTCTAATATATTTAACTAATTTTTTGTTTCATTATATGACATACTTACAAAAAAAGGGGCCCTGAAAATTTGCATGACTGGATAAACCAACTAAATTAACATTTGTAGTTCAAACTCTGAATTAAGGTATTTAGCAGTAGTTCTCATAATTACAATGAAATCATTACTATTTGACCATCCGTGAAGAAAATTTCACTCACACAAATCAACTGTTACTATCCGAATCTGGCAAGATTTATTCTGATGATTTTCAGTGTTTCATATACCAGAAAAAGCAATCAAACATTAATCCCCAGACACTATCAAGCTGAAGGAGCACATGATACTCGACAATGCGTTATGAGATGACTATGTTTCATTTGCACTTGGAAGCGTAACCTTGTGACTAAGCCAGCTATGAATAGATCGGACCTCGGCTATAGCCAAATCTCCCTTTTTGATTATATTCTGGAGTTCCTCAACCTTTTCTGTCAGCACTATCGCATTTGAGTTCGCAGAATCAATCAACTTCTTTGCAGTGTCAAGAGCAGTACACAACTGCAAGGAGATAAAAAATAAAAGATATGAGCAGCACGACAGTTGAATCTCAGTAGGGGAACTGCTAAACTTAAAGAGACGAGGGAATAATTGTTCATTAGTATTATTTTCTAGTCAGAGTTGCTCGAGTTCACTTGAAGCGGATGATGTACCTTCAACGTCAAAGAAGTCCATGAATGATCAGTCCCAGAAAGTGCCTTGTTCAATTCATCATAGTTCTCCTATAGAATGATTCTTGGAATAAGCTCATCAACCACATTAAATTAATACTTAATAATATATTAAAAACGGAAGCAAATTGAAAGTACGATAACAAATCGAAACAGAATATAGCAACATGGCCAAGATCCAATTACGCATGATGAAAGCTATCATATTTAGACTCATCCCACCCTTCCTACCAAATAAGAGCTTCAGCAGACTTCCGATGCCATTCAGATCCCTCATTTCACAAGTATTGGATGTTGAATCCTAAGAATCCTAAGGTTTATGGACAATTGATACTCAATTTGAGATCGAAAATATCGATCAAGTAGCAGAATGTCCATCTATTTGGTTGCTCCACATTGACTTTAGCACTTTTAGACACCCTACCTTAACCACATATATTGCTAAGAAACAACCTTTGATATCTCAATGAATCCAAGTAAAAAATGATGTCGAATATGTTTCAATGAATAACCCCAAAATATCAAGCTTTTATAGTTTACATGTAATACTTAGTTCAGGATATAACTAGAAGTTTGGCAACAGTAATGTGAAAGTTAAAATGGATTGATGCTAAGAAAAACAAGACAGGTGAATCCATTGTAAATATGCAACTTGCGTAAAATAGAACAATACATGTTAATTAGTATGGAGGAAAAGAGAAGAAAATTAGTCATTTATTGATGTAATAGCTTTTTCTAAGAGTCTAATACTCTTTTGGAGAGAGCAAGCCTCTCGAATGCTTGTGTACTTTTTTTTGTAATCGTTTTTGATTATAATTGTTCTATGTTATACAATTACATTACATTCAATTTCTACAATTAGTCTTTTACATTTTGCCTTACAATCTGTACATTCATACACTTTGTCTTCTGCCATTGCTAACATTTTCTCTATAAAGTCAGTCCATGACACAAAACTAATGTGTTGCATGAAGTGTGGTATGCAATGAGAAATCGGAATCGCAACTTAATTAAGTTCAATATGTACAAGAGACAACACAACGCAACAGCATACCACATCAGCAAAGGACCGACGCAGCATATCAAAGAAGCACGCGCATCCTACATTCTGTTAGGAGTTGTTATGGACAACTTATAATTTGTTAGGCAGCAATTAGTTAGTTAGCACGTTATTGTATGAGAAAATTTGCTCAAAATAATCCCAACTATCACCCGTTGGCCAAAAATAATCTTAACTATCAATTATTTTTTAATAATCCCAACTATTCTCATAATTTGTTGAAAACATACCTACCCCTTGTTACCGGCTGGAATAGGTAACTATTCCACTTTTTTTTCTTTTTTTTTACTTAACTGTTCAAAATTAACCCTTCCCCTTCATCTATTAATCAACAAAGAAAGAAAAAGTGGAAAGTTATATATATATATATATATATATATATATATATATATATATATATATATTCTATCATACATCTTTGTAATAGGATTTTCTGCAGCAATAATAATGATTTTTTTTCTTTCTTCTGTCTATGTTTGTTTCAACGTTCAACTTGGCATCGGAGCCCTCTGGTTTCTAAAACACCAGAGTGCGCTCTCAATATGTTCTTCGTAAAGAACTCTTTTACAAGATTGCAGTAGGTCTTCTGTTTTTCTTTGGTCCTCCTTTTTTTCACATATCAAGGCCTGTAAAGTCTCCAATATGGTGAATCATCATGGAAACTCACCCGAACCTGGGATCTGAATACTATCTTCACCCATACGATTCAGGACAAAAACTGATCAACATTGTTTTTTCAGGATTTGGGTTTGTTGATTGGAAGAAGGTTATGGTCATAGCTTTAAGTGAGAATAAATGAATTGGGATTTGTAAATGGTACTTTACCCAAGCCCAATAATATATCTATAGCAAAAGCATGAGAAAGGGTTAATGTGGGTATGGGGTGGATTATAACTGTTTTAGAAGAATCAATTGCAAAAGGTGTTCTGTCCTATAAAACTACTAGAGAAATATGGTTGAAGAAGAGGTAGGGGCAAAGCTCTAATGCCTAATTGTACTCCCTTCAAGAAGAATTGAACAGCTTGGTTCAAACACCATCCATGAAAATTGTTGAATTCTTTACTAAGATCAAGACAATTTGGGATGAGTTAGACAATTCAAATTCACTTTCCTTTTGTTCTTACACTATAGGAATTTCTTGTTCTTGTGATATAACCAACAAGCGTTATAAAATGCAGCAAAACAATAGGGTCATTAGTTTCCTTATGAGACTTGACAAGAAATATAGTCAAGTTCGTTCCAATATGCTCGTGAGAAGTGAATTGCCAACCTCAGCTCAAGCATATAGGATACTCCTCCAAGAGTAGACGCATCTTGGTTTAAGCAATGCTGATCCTAATGAAACATTAGCATACAGGGTTTTAAAAAAGGAAAATTCACCCAAAAAATACTAAGAACAATGAAAACAAGGCCAAGCAACAACAATACTATTGTGAACACTATAATCAGTGAACACTTAAGACAAATGTTGAAAAATAGTAGGCTACCCTTCTAACTTCAAGAGCAATACCTGGAAGAGGGAAACTTCTTTTGAAAACAGTGCACAAGAAGTCTCTGATGAAGGAGTAGTTACTGCAAGATTCACCTCCACTCAATATCAACAAATCCTCAATTTTTCAGATAAACAAGTCACGCCAATGTTGACAACCATTTAATAGGTAAAACATCCTCTACTGTCCCAAATGGGAGAAGCATCAAAGTTGACCATTAAACTAAATGATGACATTAATCTGCATAATGTTTTATATGTTCCACAATTTAGATGCAATCTTCTCTTCGCGGATAAACTTGTTTCCAACCTAAAATGCAATGTTACTTTTGATTCTAATGGGTGTTGCATTCAGGATTTGATGGCTTCAGCCTTGGCTTCTTGGTAGACCAAGATCAGGGCTATATGTCTTGGAAGAGCAGCACTTGAAGTTCACTCAAATGTTCATACTGCTTTTGTATCTAGAACTATGCTAAATAAAGTCAAACTCTGGCACCTGAGATTAGGGCATTTGTCTTTCAAAAAACTACATGTATTGTCTCCAAATATTAATGAGAAAATAGTCAGATCAAATTCTTGTGCATTATCTACCCTCAAACCAAACAAACTAGAGCAACATATCCCAAATCTTGCTGCAAATCCACTAAACCATTGGAACTTTTGCACATCGACATATGGAGTCCTTTCAAATACTTATCAAGAATAAATTGTTCCATGTTTATTAGTATAGTAGATGACTATAGTAAAATGTCCTGGATTTTTCTTACAAAGAAAAAATCATAGTTTCCACAAATCTTTAAGCAATTTGTCACTTTCATTGAAAAGCAAACAGGAACTCAAGTAAAATGTATATGAACTGATAACGCAAAAGAACTCATTAAGGATGAGGCTTTACAATCCTGCACACAACGTGGGATTAAGCAAGAATCCAATTGCACTGGCACACCCCAACAAAATAAGGTGGTCCAGAGTCAGGGAGGGAAGTCCGGAAGAAAGGGGATTCATCTGCAGCTCCTTACTTATTCAAGTAAGTGAATAGGAATTCCCTTGTGCCCGTGCGCGGGTCGACTCACAAGAAATGCAGCTAGCTTGCCAACTAACTCTTTCTTTTTAGCTTGTTGGCTTGCTCTTGCTTAATTGTTATTTAGACATTACCTGCATCTTGTGCTCTCCAAAGAGCAACTCTTGTCAAAATCTCTTTTGACAAAATAAACCAAGCTTAAACGGTCACGACAACATCCAAAGGTTACCTTTGGATTCTAAAGATTTAGCCGGCTTTCCGCCTCAGCACCGCATCTATCGACCGGGTGGGGTTGAGAGCTTTAAGCAGGGGCGAGTTCTTGGGGGTAGCAGCACCATAAGTGCTGGATTCTACAGTAGAGCTGGTCAAGATTTTTATGCAAAGTCTGGGCTGAGTTGGGTTGAAAGGAAACAAAGACATATTAGAAATAGTTTGAACATTGTTCTTTCAGTATCCAAAATTACCCATGAAATTTTGGGGAGATCGCATTCAATGTGCAATCCATTTGATAAACAAAATGCCATTAGTGCTTCTAAAAGGAAATCACCTCATAAGGTGTTTTTGCCAAATCAAATAAACTTAAACATTTTTGGGTATCTACGTTTGTTAGTACACTCAAAACAAATAGGCACAAATTCATGCCAGAGCACAAAGAAGTGTGTTCATTGGCTACTCTAACAACCAAAAGGGTTAAAAAGTGTTCAATCTTAAAAATAAATTGTTTCTATTAGCAAGGATGTCATATTTTATGAGCATCACTTTCCCTTCCATCAAAATGATGAAAACAAAAATAAATCAATTGTTCATATCCACATATTTTGAGCAAATTCGAAACAATAAAACCACTATTGAATCGGAACATTACTTAGATCAAGAACCTATTATCAATAACGCTTTTTGTCACAATAGTGATCAAACTAATATGACACATATTCCAGACGTTGATCCACAACGTTCTAAAGAAGCTTTAGACAATGTCATAGAACAGGACTCACCAAAACTTGTGATAGATGAACATGTTATATCTATAGAAGGGGCATAGATCTTGCCTAGAGAGAAATGCAAAAACACCCACACATTTAAAAGACTATTACTATCATAATACACTAGTCATTGGTGTGGACTTGTCACGTACTAAGCCTCTGCAAGCACAAAGCAAAACAAGGCTAATTTTTCGAACCCAACAGGTTATAAATCAATCCTTTTGATTTCCTCCTAGAAAAGAAGTTATGGATAAAGAAAGCATGGCTCTAGAAAAGAACAAAACATGGCAACTAGTCCCTCTACCACAAGGAAAGAAAGCAATAGGCTCAACATGAGTGTTCAAAGTAAAGCTTAAAGCAGAAGGTACACTTGAGAGATATAAAGCTAAGTTAATAGCCAAAGACTATAACCAAAAATATGGAATAGACTATGATTAAACCTTCTCCCCTTACAGAAAGTTGTTACTCCCCTTAGCAAACAGAAAGTGTTAACCCATGAAGGGAACATGCTACAAGACCCCACACCTTACAGAAACCTTATGCGAGAAATCATTTGAATAACAATGGAGCAAGCACGAGCTACATATACGAGGAAGATGAGTTATGTGCTCATAATAAATCGTGGCAGGTTTTTGGGTGCATACGAACAAGCAGACGAGCTTAAGAAACTGAAATGGGAGAGCAAGTAGCAAGGTCGAGGACTAGTCAAGTGCTAGCAATGACTCATCGCAGCTTCTGGAAGAGGTAGGGTTCGGCAAGACGACAACTTCAACCCATGAGCCAGCAACAGCCAAAATCACCACCGAGGCGGATGATGACTCGTCAATGAGTCTGGCAGGTCGCAGCTACAATGATGATACAATTAAAGTGATACAATAAAAGTGACAGGTTATCAAATTAGAAGAATTGATGAATCGTAATCCACGGCTGACGACTTGTGAGCTATACTAAAATTGTCGAGTTAGTTTAGTGTTTAGAGTCTAAATGCTATTGTAATTAATCTAGGAGTCATAATGTAGCAAGGAAAGCTTGTACTATTAGGTTTTTATTTTTTATGTGCTAGTTCTATTTCTTTAGAGTTTTGCTTTTAAATGCTATTTTAAAACTTCAATTCTATCAAAAGTTTCTGGGTAAGTAGAAGAAGGTCTTTTATAAGAGTGTTACGCTATTAGGAGTATATTAGTATAATTTTGAGTCAATCAAAGATTACAAAAAATTTAGCTTATGAACCATTATTATCGAGTCAAAATTGTGTTTGTAACAAACAAATACAAGAATCCATGGAGGAATTGATATTTTGAAATCATTAAACACTATGAGAGTTAAGTTCAGTCATAGCTATCAAAGCTAAGCAATTTATTAGGTGTAGTTCTAACTAAAGGTGTTTAAGAGCTTTTGTCAAATTGGGGGTAGTCACAAATTGGCAAATCAATACCGTTATATTTTTTTTTTTTGTTTAATATATAGTTCACTCAATGCAACAATCCTGGACATTATGTTAGGGAATGTCCATACTCACGTACATTGGCATTCAAAGATGAGCATGATTGCGAAGAGCCATCAAAACTCACAGATAAAGTAGAATTCGTTTTTGCTAATCATAGTGTTTCAAGGATAGAAGTATAAGAGATAACAATAGAGGAAGAAGGAACTCGAAGTAAGATGAATCTACTATCATGGATAGCCTTGCATAATTGAGTGGTGGCAACTGCCAAGAGAATATCTTACATTCAATGTGTGAGATCAAGGGGATAACTTGTTCTCTTATTGCTAATGGAGATAGCTCCAGAAATGTGGTTGCACTTGAAGTGGTAGAGATGATATATTTGCCTACACTAGAGCATCCACATACATTGGAGAGGTTGGATGACTCGAATTAGATAAGGGTGTGCAATTAGTCATTACCTTTAAGAAGTGCACTGTTGAGTTGTTTCGATGACTCCATCTCATGTCTTATTGGGTAGGCCGTGGCAATATGATAAAGGCATGGTGCATGATGGTCCACTAATACATACTAGTTAAAGTATGCATATAAGAAGGTTACTCTAAGACCTATGACACAATAGGAGATAGAAGAAAATTGCAATGTATATGCACAATATGAAGTGTAGCAGAACAACTATCTGTAGAGAGGTTATGCGAGATAACGGGAGTACATGAAAGGTGAACTTGCGCGGGTAGATACCAAGCATGACAAGAAGCACAAATGAGAGTTGATTAAGAAGAATTCGGCATGGCCTTTTCGTGTGATCAAGAAGAAAGACAACAATCTTATCTCATATTGTAGAGTATTATCCCACCATTACTGAGTGATCGAGAAGATAGAGCCTTTCGTGACGAGGAATCATTGGATTTTGAAGGCTTGAAGAGGGGATGAACAAGTTCACCAAAGGATGGAGGACTCCTTTTTATTAGCCATAGAGCAAACAAGAGTTGCATATGCGAGGAAGATGAAGTCTCAGGGAAGGAGTTTAGGTGCAAGGGAACAAGCAGAGGAAGCTAAAGAAGCTGAAATAGTCAAGCAGGCTGACAAGTCGTCAGGTCCAGGCAGGGATCAGGGTAGGAGTCTCCACTTACCCATCACCAGGAGAATGACGACTTGTCAATGAATCTGACATGATGTAGCTCCAGTGAGGAGCCAGCAAAAGCAGCAGGCAACGATATCAACAATTCTGGAAATGTAAATTTAACGGTAAGAGTCTGACTGTAATTGTTGCTGCTATTAATTTGGGGAATTTAACATCAGCCTTAGGTCAAAATCAGATTATTCATTTTCCTCCGTTTAGATTAATAATTATCCTTTTTCGTTTATTGATTTCCAAAATTTCCAACGAAGAAATGTAAAGCAATTTATTGAAGCTTGATTTCCATTAATGTAAAATTTGCAGCAAAAGTAAAAGTTAATTTAATCAGAACGTATTCAATGAAGAAATCAATCAAAGAACAATCAATGAAAGAGACTTTGAAAATATATAATAAAAAAGCATAAGCACCTGGAAAAGTTGGGAGAGGCGAGAAGGCTGAAAATGAAGTTGTAGATCATTGAGACGAGAGGAAGATAAAGAAGAAGGAGAATGGGGCGTTTGAATTTGGGGGTGAGGTTCAGCATCTCCAACATCGCTGAGCAGATCCCCGATGCACAACAATGGTCCTCCTACGCCTCTCATCGTCTTCTCCTGCGTTTTTTCTCTTTTCCTAATAACTTTCACTCTAATCTCCTCAAACTACTTAACAAATTGGTAATCATTTTGTCACGACTGTTGACTTTGATGAACTTCTTTGCTTGCTAAAGTAACCTCATTACTTTTGCTTACGCCCACATTTGTCTCGTCTCACTTCAACGTTGGCTTATTGTAGCCAGACATATAGCTTGGTATATTGCTAAATTATTCCTGAATAATACCTAATTAATGTAGACATAATATTACTCACTTTACCTTGTCACCAAATACTACATTTTCTTACATACATATCAAAAATTACAAAGGTATCTACCATGCAACACTACCAAAAGGTATTACTATCCTTACCTCTTTAATAATCTACTTCTTTATATACTAACCATTTGGAACATATACTAAAGTATAGTTCTTGAGTTGATATCAGTAAGATCACACAACATAATCTTTAACTCAAATTCAGTAAGTGTTTCTTATAGCATTTCAAATCTATGTATATATAAAAGTGGCTTAGCTTACAACACTATTCATCACTGTTCACTCCCTCACTATTCATTACTGTTCATAAGTGCTGTTGATGAATAGTGTTATTGCTTCGTTGGCACCTTCACTTGCTGTGTCTAGGAGCATTCATCCTGTTGTGTCTGGGAGCATTCATTGTGCTCACTCATTAATGATATGTGTACTTTGTTTGTGCTCCGTGTTTTGTGGGCGGCTCTTCATGATGTAGTTACTGAGTCATTGATTTGGAGATCATATTTAAGCTAATATACGCATTTTGCTTACCATTTGCCGGATTACATTTCAACTGAATTTTTGGGGGTTTCACAGCAATTTCAATATTGTTTCTCATCATTGATTGTGCTCAATAGTATAGCAATAGGTCTGTTCGTGGTATTGTTTCAGTATTGTTTCTCATCATTGATTATGCTCAATAGTATAGCAACAGGTCTATTGTTGGTATTTATTTTCTTATTGCGATCATTGTGCCATTTACGTATTTCCTCCTTTTCTTATTGTGCTCCTTGTGTCATCTACGTATTTCCTCTTGTAGCTTTTGCAGTTCTTTTGGTTTGTGTTTCTTCACTTGTCTTTGGAGCGGGGAATTTTACCCCTTTCTCTCTGTTTTATCGTTTGTTTTGGTTTTATTTGCTTAGATATTATATTGCATTGCTTGGATGATGCTTGGATTGTTTCCATATTCATTGGTTATAATGCTTTGTTTTGTTTGGAGATTTACTTGCAGGTCTTAGTTCTGATTTTCCTGACCTTCCTCCTCTTTTGGGAAAAGGTAATTTTTCTCTTTTTGTTGTTAATATTGCGTTTGGTTTGTTTCTATCTGCTTAGATTGTTTCTTTAGATGTGTGTATAGAGTTTCCAGTTACTAGGCTGTTGTTTTAATGTTGTTTAATGCTTTTAGTTTTTATGCTCTTTTTTATGTTGTATGTTTTGTTGAGCTTTAGTTAAGTACCATTTTTAAATTAAATAGTTGGTTCATTGAATGACAGGTCACGGACTTTGTGATGCAAAGAGACAATTGTTATAAGGAATTACTTAGAGAACTAACGCTGCTTTTGGGGTTTGTAGAACCTGTACATGGTACATTGAATGCTACCTCTAATGTAGCCTGCGTTGTTTTCCTGGCAAGCAAGGGATCAAGGCCTTTCTTTAGAGTTGGTAGGGCTTGTGTGGACCTGCTTGAAACAGAAGAATCGTCTGCAAATAATTGTTTACGAATTCTTGTAACAATTATTTGCCTTTTTGTTGGACATATGGCAGAGGCCAAGTGTGAGCAATGTGATAAGTTGGATATCATTATGACATTGTCTTTGGGAAATAGTCACGTTGCAGGAAAGGGAGGTGTTGAAGATGACAGGGAAATTTGTATGCATGCATATGAAGGCGAGTGCACAATACCAACTGACCCTGCATATTAGCTTGTCTGTTCTTCTATACCTCCTCTCTAAAAATAAGTAGAGTGTCTCGGAATCATGGAGTAGATCTGTCGAACTGTACGCAGTACATGTGCAAATCCAGAAATGTTTACAAAGAGAGCGATACTTACTCCAAGGAATGAAGATGTAGATCTTATTAATGCACTGCTTATAGAAAAATTTTGCAGAGATGATTGCAGTTACAAAAGCTTTGATACAATTATCGATGATGATTGCAAAATGTATCAGACAAAATTTCTAAATACACTTTTAATTCAACTTCCTCCTGATTTTCCTTCTCTTTTCCATAAAAGGAAGCCCGACTGCTAAATATTATCATCTTGTTTCTTTATTGGTTATAGAAAGAATTTTGCGGAGATGGGTGCAGCTACAAAAATTTTGATACAATTGTCGCTGATGATTGCGGAATGTATCCAACAGGTGTTCTGAATACACTTTTAATTCAACTTCCTCCTAATTTTCCTTTTCTTGTTTCTATTGCGTGTGGCTGTCATATGGGTCTTTGCTCATTTGCATTAATATTGCAAGAAAGAATTTATTTTGTAAATAAGATTGACAATGATAAAGTTCTAGTTAATTTTCGTTTACATTAAATGAAATTGTTAACTCTAATGTAACTCTTTCCAGAAATCAGTTCCTTGCTCTTATTCACTTTCAGTTATCTTATTTTGAGTTGTTTCTTTAGTTTCCAGAACCATATTCCTACATAGTATCTTTAAAAAAAACTCAAATAATTAGATGATATTAGAAATGCATTATAATAAAAAACCGTGTTATTTTATGCCTAGGAAAAGGAATTGTGTACATTGCCAGCAATATATGCTCTAAGAACAACGTGTTCATCATTTTGTTGCAAAATGAATGTTATAAAATGTTTTTACATGTGAATGCACAAAGGTTGTGTATGTTGCCAGAAATGGGTTTCTCGTGGAAAACAAAATCGTGTAAATTCATACGTATGTGTTCGCTGGGAGAGACACATGCTCTCATAAATTGTTAACTAGACATTGCTAAAATTCTTAGACATGTTCATGGGATAGGGCAAGATATGTTCCCAGCAATTTGTTTCTCAGATAAAATAGGAAGTGGAAGGGACAATACACATGTTTTTATATAGTCCGCATTTTCATAATCCATCAGTTACAAAATTTATCCCATAATTGTTTTTTTAGTGTACATGTAGGCATTTCATTACACATCTACGGGATAATATGCACAGGGGAAAAAAAATATATATGCAATTATTGTACTAATTTTGTATGAAAATCAATGCTTATACTACCGGAAATATATAGAAGTGGTCTCCAGTTTTTTTTTCTAGCAAATATTTTAAGGTGTTTGGGATATGCAATTATTGTACTAATTTTGTACGAAAATAAATGCTTATACTACCAGAAATATATAGAAGTGATTTCCAGTTTTTTTTCCTAGTAAATATTTTAAGGTGTTTGTGACAAGGGGTCATATGTGTTGCCAGGATTTATAGAGAATCACAGAGTTATTATATAGAAACAGGGGTAGTAAGATAAAGACATAGGGTAAAATTGATGGTGGATTATAGCCGTATACAAGAAAGTAGGTGGGCTACGTTGCCAAGAGTGATGCTCCTGAATTGACGTGTTGCAAAATGTGTCCCAGAAAATGCTTTCTATGTCAATCGATAAATGTTTATGTTACCAGTAAAGCATGTTTTGTGGAAAACAACTAATGTAGCTACGTCGTTATTTGTATGTTACCAAAAATACTGCTTCTACTAAACTGATGGCTATAAGTAGGTATAATCCTTAGACATGTTAATAGTAAGGGATAGTATATGTTGTCAGCAATATTTTGTTTGTTGAAGGTGTAAGTCAAAGGGAATATATGCCCTTTACATAGAATTTATATTGACAGAATTTACTTAGTGTAAATTAGGTCCAGGAAAATGTTTTCAAGGGGGAAGACAACATTGTTTTTGTTACCAGATATGTGTGCTCACCAAGGGCGAAGCCACATGGGGGGTCGGCGGAGGCCCGACCCCCCTTGCCGAAAATACGTGCCTTTGTAATTTTGGCTTTGGTCCCCCTTACTAATATGATATATAGTTTAAAGAGAGTAAAAATATCACAAAAATTACCGTAGCTCAATGGTTAGAGTAACACATTAGTAGTCTAAGGTTAAAGGATCAAATCCTCAGTTAAACAATTATTTTTTTATAGACTAATAGATTTATACTATTATGTCATTACTATTATCTTTTATAATTTAACATTCATCCTTTTTAGTGTATGTTTATATTTTTCTATCTTAATTTTAATAGTGTTTTTTTGGAGAATTATTAAGCAAATATATAGATTCAAAAACACCTTTTTTTTTTAAAAAAATTATTATAGGGAAGCTTCATCTCTATTTATTGCAAAATATAGTTTTTTCAATGATTCAAGTTCATTTCAATTTGTGAGATTTTAATATTTCCATAGCTTAAATAGTGTCTAATGGTGTTTGTTAGGGTCATCGTTGATTTCGCGTCCATATTGTTTTTACATAATTGTAATTTTTTAAAGTCGAATCAAATTGAATTCGGTTATAATGTCGTGTAAATTTTGAGTCATTGTGTCTTTTTCTAACACCTCTAGTTTTTATGTAGCAAAAAATAATCGTGTATATCGACAATTTGGCCCCCCCTAAATCAAAATCCTGGCTTTGCCCCTGGTGCTCACGCGGAGAAAGAACCATATATATACATGTTTATGTGGATGCTGCCAGAAACATTGTCTTAGAAAGCGTTAGCTGGAAATTTGGCATAAATCTTAGACACCTTCATGGTCTGGGGTATTATATGCTGCCTGGAAAATTTATTCTTTTTTTTCCCAGGAACCACACTTACTAGGATTATAGGTTACCAAAACTTGCTTCTCTCATGTATTTTTACACGTTCCTGACATGAGTAACTTAATATTATAATAATAGAAAAGACATGGAATTGTGAAAATGGTTCTATCACATAACATTTCCTTTATGCTTCATGTAATTTGAAGTTCTTTGATTGCTTTGTTATTCAGGGTGTTTTTTATACAACTATATAATTGAAATAAATAATGATAATTGTTACTTGATAATTATTACTTGAAATCGTAGAAAAGTTGTAGATCGTAATAAGTTGTAAGAGGGATTTACTAGAAAGATAGAATTGTTATAATGAGGAAGCGATAACCTTAGTATTTCGACACCAACAAGAAGGTCCATCTTAAAAAATAAACCCATAAAACACAGAAACAACCATATAATTTATGCTGCCCGATTTCTAAATGTATAAAACCATATAATTTAATAATTTTTTGCGCTTCCTCTGAAAATGAGTGGTCTGTGCTTGATAATTCGATGTAGACAGAAAATATTAAATGTGATACACATATTATTCCAGAATACTTAGGCTTATGGAACGTTAGTTGTCAGAAACTAATGTTTTTATAGCGCTTTCCCAGAGACATGTGCTACTCCAACACACACATTTGCATGAACATATAACATCGATGCCGTGTGCTAGGACCATTATTTGCCATAAATTAATTTACCTTTTTATTTTTTACTGTGTGTTTGACAGATATAAGTAAAATCTAATAATACAAAAGACATGGACAGTTAAAAATGGTTATAAATATCATTAGAGCTCGCAAATGGCTTAGCAAATCTTTGATTGATGAAAGATAAGTAATAGTCTCTAAGATTAAATTGGTGAAAGATAAGTAATATCATTTGCTATTAATATTTAATATTTATATTCTAATATTCTACTAATTGCTAATATTAATGCCATATGTTTAAAAAAAAGTGTAATAATGTATAGCTTAGCTTGGGTTGCATCTATATGTTGTTACATCTTTTACTAAAATAACTTTATTTTTTTGCGTTTGGTTACTCCAGTATACTGAACAATGAAAACCAATTATACAACATTCAAAGAGCTGTCCTATAAAAGTAACTTGCATAAATTAAAGGTGAAGATTTTAGAAAAATCAAGGCCCTTCCCATCTCCCGGGAAAAAAATACCAACGTCTTTTATTACAAGATGAAAATGTATGTTTTTTTATTGTGCCGTTTATTTAAAATAGAAAAAAAAACAAAAAACTTTTGATACATCTGTGTAATGCTATTATTTTATTAATGATAGGGTGAGATAATGAAGGCAATCTTATTTAATGATGATATGGATGCGTATGATGAGTTAATCCAACAAGACAATGAGTATTTAATATCTAACCCCACAATACGGAGTGTAGAAGAAAAATATCGTTCAAGAGCAGGAGATTTTCAGATGACGTTCAACAGTCGTACAACGATTCAATCAGCTGGTTTCGGGACACAGAAATGTGGCCCAAATTATTATACGATCGCAACTATACCTCGAACCTTAGGAGTTTACGACTGGATTGGTCTGCACATTATTTTGTTATATATATATATATATATATATATATATTTATTTATATATATATATATATATATATATATCTATATATATATATATATATGTATATATGTAATAGATAATATGCCCTTGCTTGATGTAATAAATCTTTCATATGTAGATGTTGGCCCATTTGGTTTTGATGATAACATAAACTTTTATAAACAAACATATTACGTTTTTGAGATTATTGTGATAGGTCAAATATCCGATCTTTAAAAGGGTCGTCGATGGACCATTCGAAGTTGAAAAGGGATTACTACGTAACTATTTCAAGATCAAGTCAAATTCGAAGATTGGTCAATTAGAGACAGTGTGGTGTTCCCAGTTCAACGGTCAGAGAAGAAGTCAACGGAGTTAATTAAGAAAATAATTTTTATTTTTATTTTTCTTTTTTAGTTTTGTTGTACGGATGAATAACTCCAGGATGCACAAGGGAATTAATTAAGGAATTAAGATAACTAACTCCTAAAATAACTCCTCCTAAAAAGACTCCTTAAAATTAGGTTCTTGGCTATTTTTAGCTAAAAGACAAAAAGGACTTGGAGTAACCTCCAAGTACTCTTAACGGATAATGCCCACTGATCCCACATTATTAAATCATGGGTTTATGGGTTTAAGAGTTCTCATGATTATATATATATAATATTTTGCAACCGGCACAATTTGGTGATCATTTCGAGAAGAAATATTTTTCTGAAAATATTTGTGCCCAAAATTTCGTGAGTTTTCTAAATCAAGAAAAGGAGATCTTGAACGTTTTTAATTGCTAATTAACTCCAAGATTCAATCCTTGTGCTGTTCTTGTTTTGTTCATCCACTTTTAGATAAATCTTGTACGGGTTTATTTGAGAGAATTTGTAATTAGACTTGGGTAAGTCTAAAGGGGAATTGAGAAGAGAGAAGAGAGAAAGAGAAAGAGAATAGAGAAAGGGAACGAGAAGGAGAAACCGAGAGAAGAGAAATAGAAGGAAGAGAAAGAGAAGGAGAAATTATTTTGTGTAATAAAGAATTGATTTACATAAAATAATAGAGAAGAGAAATCCCTAGAGGGTCGTGGTTCTTTTTCCCACGTTAAATCTTGGTGTTTCTTCTTGGTTTTCTTTATTTTGTCTTGAGTATTTTTATTATTCAAATTTCGCAAGAAATAGGGCAAAAATACTCTAAGGGAAACCAGTAACAATTCACCCCCCCTCTTGTTACAGTTCATTGTCTCTACGTGTTTCTACAGTAGATATCTTAGGTGTTATTCTCTTTGTTGAAGATACTCGAACTATCAACGGCATGTACGATCAAAATTATACAGTTACAAAAATAGTTGTCACGGATCATAGGTATTGCGAAATGTTGTATAACCCTTATTATGACGTTTTACATATATATAAGATATTGTTGATTTAATGCTTTTGTTAAACATGCTTTACTATAGTTTATAGTTCCAACCAACCGCGCACAATTTCAGCAATGATTTGGCTAATTTCTTTAAGGAAAAGCCTGCACTGTTCTCTGTTTACGGTTTTACATCTTTATGGGTGACAACACATAGGGGTATAAAAAACGGTTTTTTTATAATAATTATACTATTTTAAGAAAACTTTGCTTATTGTTTTAACTACTTACTGACACTTCCTGTTTTGTACATTAGGTTTTGGATTGTCTACAGCTATGTCTTCGACAATTATAACTGAACCTACCGGAGAAAGAGCAGAATTCCTCAAGCATTGGTGCATAAAACAAATAAAATGCATTTCTTTATTTCAGATATTATATATCATTATATGTGCTATACAATTAGAACCTTTACTTTACGTGTAGGGTTTCTTGTAATGAAGCTGTTCTAGACGGTCGCAAGGAAAAACTTCTAGAAAGCCGCAAAGCATCCAACACCCGCTTGCTTAGAACAATTTCTTACATAAAGACCAAAACAGTATATTTACATTCCAATATTTACTTATGCATAAAAAACTAAATATATAGTTGCTTGGGGATCAATCATAAAAATACTAATGTAAGAAAAAGCTTACTCAAATGTGTATGCACTTAATCTATTTGATTATTTAAATAATTAGAATATGCATTTTGTGTTCTAACTTTTATATTTTGTAGGTGGCAACAACGATACAAGATGAAAGACATTGGATACAAGCAATTCTTAGTGACTGTTTCTACATAGAGCTTAGGAAATTTATGGGTTGTAATAATTGCTATAAAAAAACTGATCATGAAAAAAATGAGCTATTTTTATGTCAGTGGTGCAATAAGAAGAACTGCATTGCAAAACCTAGGTTTGCTTTTCTTGCTAGATATGGATAATATTTAATGTCGTTGGTATTTCTTTTGCTGCGTTATGCTATACTGCTTCATTTAATTTAGATCCTCGTCACGTGGTTATTTGTGAGGTTCAAACACGTGTTTTATATTTTGACAGGAGTTTTACTGCTGAGGACAATACTGGAAGTATCAACCTTACTGCATTCAACAAGTATGTTGCAGTACTGTTTCAAAGTACAATTGATATACTTTATTCTGCTGATAGTTCTGTAAGTAACCAACCTAACTATTTAAATACGTCAGGTTGTACAGTTTAAGTGACTTATCTCTTTTTATGAAGCAATTGCTGCAGCACTCAGAACGACACCAGTCTTCATTGAACTTGGACTAACTACAGCCCTAGCAAAGAATGATATACTAAAATGGGCTTTGAAGGTATTTCCTTTGAACAGATGAGTGAAGACGCAAAAAAAAAAAAAACCACAGGAGTGCTGGTTCCAGATGATCCTCCAACAGGTGGTGCATTAGGAGTCGAAAAAGAAGAGCAATTATGTACCCCTCCATCCCAAGAAAATGAACTATCTTGTTTACCAGGCATTCCAGATACGGACAATTCTGCATTTATCAGTGATTTATCAACTCCCGAGCTTAGCATAGCTTCTCAATCTGATCTGCCACGAGTTGTGGGATCAGAAGTTGAAAACGAACAACAATCATGTACTCCCCCAATCCATGAAGGTGAACTTCCTCGTTTAATAGCTACTCCAGCTTCGGATAGTCCTGCTTGTAATAGTGATATATCAGCTCCAGAGGTGATAATGCCTACTCAGTCTAAAAGATCAGTTAGAGTCCGTCGCACTCTAAATTTCAGTCAAATTGAATCTTCATCCAATTCCCCAAAATAAAGTATTCAAATTGTTCATGGTATAGAGCAATCGCGCTATCTTTGCTATTTTGAGGTTTTAACTGCTAATTGTCTATTTTTAGATAATGACTTTTGAAATTTTATTTTGTCTTCGTATGCTAGCATTTATTTATCACCGTGAACGCACAATTCTAGCACAATATATGTTAGCAACGATAACATGCTTGCTTATGGTTTGAAATGTATTGTGCAGAACATTGTAGATATGTAATGAAAATGAATGATTTTTGTTTAATTTACTTTTTGCTATTCTATTTCACCAAAACTTTGGAGAACGTAAGGTTAGAAGAAATTTAATAGTCCTTATGTGCTGATGAAGATTTATATACTAACATATCGTTAACGCATTTTTATAGTATAGTTGTATCTATATAAAACACAGGCTATTCAAAATAAAAATAGCACTAAAAGGCGCGTGCATGTTTTAAAACATATATATTACGTGAAGTTAAAGTATGTTATATAATTCAGAATTATATAAATCTTATCGTATATATTTTTTAAAAAATAAATGGAATATACAAATTAAATCATTTGTTTATAAACATATATAAGAACCACTTTTGAAATATGACAGTGTAAATTGTATTTCAATCAAGAAAATTAACATCATACTTATATGGTTTCTCATATGACCAATATATCTGGAAACATTAATCAATGGTTCTTAAGTTACATATGTCTAAGGAATGTATTACCAGCAAAATCTGAGAATATTCAAACGTACTAAACCTCAAAATATTCCTGATACAATTAAATATTATGCATAAGAAACTCGCGTCAGATTTAAAGACACATGGCTTTCAGTAACGGACACTATATACTGCCAGAAACCTGTTCTGCCAAGAAAAGGAAAACTATTTGCTAACACTCTAAGTAATTACATTCAGGGTATGTTTGGCAAGAGAGGATTAAGGTTGGGGATCAGGAATTTAGGATATAATTATAAAAAGTACCATGTTTGTATCAGAATATATAGACCTAAGATCTTGCCAAAAAAAAATTCAAGACTAATTTAGAACTTAAGTAATGTATTAAGTATTAATTAGAACTTGAGTAATGACATACTAATTTTAAAACTTGAGTAATGTATTACGCATTAATTAAAAAAATTCAAGAGGCTTTGATTAGTCAAAGGTAAGGTTGCTAGATTTTCTTCGAAAATTACTTTGCGACAATATCTAACAAGCTAACTACTATAGTATTTATCATCTTAACAATGTGTTAGATTTTTAGATTTTTTTCGGTGAAAAATAGTCATTGTGATTTATAAAAAAAATGCAACACTTTTTTAGGTTGACAAACAAATTTGAAGAAACAACTATTTTAAAATTTCATGAAGAATTTTGAATTTAGAAACTAAATTGGTAAGAAAAATAACAAAGCCAAGAAAATAAGGAAAATTTAATTTGCCTAGAACAAGTTATTCGACTTTACCATAATTAGTAATCATTTTGTAAAAGTATTTATGTAAAAGAAAAATCTAAGTCAAATTAGTACAATAAAATGTATTATGTGATTCACGAATTATTTATTTTAAATTTTGACATCTACCAAATAATCTTTTTCTATTCTAATTAATTTTTTCATAGAATTCAGTTCTTTTCAGTTATAATACCCATGAATATTTATAAAACATTTCTATGTAGTCCAAAAATTGTTTTACATGCTATTGATAGCCTATGTTTCAAGTATTTCTACAGAATAAAATTATTTCCTATTTGTATCCCATCACTTCTATTTATGTAATGACAATATACTAAGAAATAAATGGTCCATTAATTTCTTTGTAAAAAAGCATGTATGAAATTTTAAAAATAAAACTAAATCATGAACAAAAAATTTAAAACTTATGTCCAATAAAATACCCACGAATGATGAATATCTGTCAGGGGAAAAAGAAAACAGTCATGCATAACTTGTTGCCACTCATAAAATTTACAATGTAATAACCTTCCAGACAAAAACAGATTCATACTACAAACAACCTATGGTTCAACAACTGCAAAATCTTAAAACATCTTCTATAGAAACCCAAAAAATTCACTACATGACAAACATATTACATATTTAACTACACAGGCATATGATCAACTTCCACAAAAACATAAACCACAATAAACCTTTCAGAAACAGGCGTTCTTGGTGGCATGTTGTGAACAGACACGACTTCATGGCGGGCACTATTACTCATGGTACCCGCATTCTTCTCTACATCCTCGCTTTTCTTCATCTAGTAGTGTTTTTTGCAGATTGGGCACCTGTTGAATAGCCTATGAAGCGAACAATCTGCTGACGAAATTAAAATTTCCATTAGTGAAGACCGGTGAGCATTTGCACAGTATAATGGTTGAAACACTTTGATGGACGCATCATCTGCATAAACACCTTCGTTATCATTAGAATCATAGAAAGGATCATTGTTCCACAAATCCATTATTTTCTAAGATTCACTGCTGTCAGAAAAGAAAGCGGGGAGATGAGGATAGGATAAAGGAAATGGTTTTAAAATAATCTTGGAATGTGAAAAAATTATTGATGGCAAGGGCTTCTTATAGTCAGATGAAAAGGTTTGAAATGACAGTGAAAATATTAAAGAAATTATTATTGCTTCGTGAAGAGTGTTATGCTATTTGGAATATTAATTATGGATTAAATCTAATGGTGTGAAAATATCAGGATGAATAGTATCGTGTCATTTTATAAGTTAACGCACCATTACTTAACAGATTGTAAACAAATTATTTATGAAACGTCCTCTAATTTTTATTAGTATATTATAACACAATTTTAAATACGAAATCTTACATAATATTACAAATTTAAACCTGCTATTCACCATATCTAAATGCCTTGTTTAGTTTTTAACACTTGCCGAGGTAATATTTTAACCCTTAATATTTAAAATTCGTACCCTAGATTAAAAATAAAAAAATGATATTAATAGAACTTGTATTGAGACAAATCAAACGAGATCCCACATGGCTATATTTTAACTTATAGCTTGAAATAAAAAACAAAATTAAGAGTGATGAATGAATAGTGTAAATAAATTAAATTGGACATTTAGGCTAAATATGAATAGACATTAAATAAAATATATATATTGACTGAAAATAAATAGTTAATGTGAAACAGTATAAGAAATTATTATATTAAGTTTTTTTTACATATTTGTAATTAGAGGTGTTCAACGGGCCGGGTCGGGTCAAAGTCTTAACGGGTCGGGCCGGGTCACTATTAATTTTTAATGGGCCGGGCCGGGTCAAATCCCTTTTGACCCGACCCGACCCGTCCCATTAAGATTTTATTTAATCTTTTGATCTTACTAATTGCAACTTACTGTTACAAACAACAATATTCTAAGGACTTATCATCATTCATACTCTTCTGATACAATTTGTCAACAATAAACATACTCTTCTGATACAATTTGTCAACAATAATAAAGTAGCAGCATATTGTAAGGACTTATCATCATTCATACTCTTCTGATACAATTTGTCAACAATGAACATACTGTTGATTTATTTAACACAAAATCTCAAACCAACTAACATAAGTAATAACCAAGTACAATTACATTATAAGTCTTAGACAATGTTACTATAAGCTTTCAAAACTTACAAATTGTAATCAATCATATAACGAAGTACTATAAGCTTTCAAAACTTACAAATTGTAATCAATTATATAACGAAGTACTATAAGCTTTCAAGTGATATATCATCATCTTCATCATCATCCTCAGCATTCTCAGCTTCTTTGTTTGTCTTATTAAAAGAGTAATCAATTCCGATGTCCAAATGAAACTCATCATCCTGACGGGGCCAATCTTGCACACATATTAAGGCTTGAACTGTTTTCGGCTTTAATGAGCTACGATTAGGAGATATTGTTTTCCCTCCAATGCTAAATGCCGATTCTGACGCTCACTGCTAACAGGAATACTAATTAAATCTTGTGCCATAATCGAGAGCTCAGGGTACCTTATCGAAGAAGAATGCCAATATTCTAATACATCCAAATCGGAATGGAAATCAACACGTGGTTCGGCTAAATACATATCAAGCTGTGACTTTCTAGATTCAACATTTCCACTTTGTGACGTAAAACTTTCAAAGTCGTGAAACATATTATGCTCATCAACCTATCTTTGAGGGGGAACAATAGGTGATATTGAACCTTGTAACTTATACTCATTGTACAAAGTCCTCAAGGTAGTCAACACTTCTTCCACTTGTTTTAAAGCCACATCATTTCCTAACCCCTTACTCAAGCAATATTCAACAAATTTAACCTTAAACCTAGGATCAAGGACGGCCGCACATGAGATGTTGATGTTATATTCGGACCAATACTTGTCAAATTTAACCAACATTGGTTTAACCATCTCGGCCAAATATTCATAAGGACTATTTTTTGCCTTATGTAAACATCTATGCACCATAAATGCGCCTTTCATATACAAATTTGAGGTAGGGGACTTAACCAAAGAAAAAGTGCATGTCACCTCATAAAAAATTTTCAAAAAATTATGAATTACTTTTAACTTATCCCAATCAGAGCTTGAAGGTACAAGAAGTTTGAGATAAATGTTCACTGACCCCAAACTATCAAACACATCTTTGTAATATAAAACATTGTCAAGCATTTTAAAAGTTGAGTTCCATCGAATTTTCACGTCCAAACTCAATTTTCTCTTATCATTTAAATGGAGAGTAGTAGCCTTGTCATAAAATTCTTTACTCCTAGAGGGAGATTTTGTAACTATTTTCACCAATTTTCTTATCATCTCTAAATTGTCATCAATCAAAGCTAAACCGGCTTGAACAATCAAATTGATTATATGAGCACAACATCTTATATGAAAAAATCGACCGCTACCCACCAACATCCCCCTCCCCATGAGACGATACTTTAAATGGCTAATCATCAAGTCATTATATGAAGCATTGTCTACTGTTAAACTCATCACCTTATGTTCTAAGTTCCATTGATTTAAGAACATCCAAATTTCTTCAGCAACATTTTCCCCATCATAAGGAGGTGACAAACCCCTAAATCTTAGGATTCTTTTGTTCAACTTCCAGTTTTTATCTACAACATATGCAGTTACACAAATATAATGTTGCTTTGAGTGTGATGCTTTCCAATTATCAGTAGTCAAACAAATATGACCGGGTGCCTCAAGTAAAGCCTTTGTTAAACTCTCCCTCTCCGAATAGTAGTAGGCAAAAAGATCCCTAGTCAACGTGGCTCTACCAAACGGAACAAATTCAGGGGTTGCACTATATAACATGCGCGTAAACCCTTTTTCATCAACAGTTGACAAAAGGGTGGTTGCCTTCCACAACATAGAACAAAATATTGTTTTTTAACACATTCATATCAAAAACAAAAGCATCCCCATCTTCCTCATCACCCTCATCCCCAATTTGTAAGCCCTCTGGTCTTTTTGGACACCTTAACAAATGTCGTTTTAAATGAGATGTGCCACTATTAGAACCGGCGACTAAAATTAAATTGCAATGTGAACACTTTGCAGAAACTACCATACCTTTTACATCAGCTATTTCGTGAAACTCAATCCAAACCTTCGAATTTTTTTTCTCTTACGTATAGGGCCGGTATATTCAATATATCCATCTTCAACTTGTTGTTCCCCTCCCATATGAAAACCTGCACACATAATTGTCACTATTAAATCAACCCAAATTCAATTCTCAAATAACCCAATTTGCAAAAAAAAACATGATAAAACACATAAACAATCAATCAAAGCTTATACTACTCAAAGAAAAATTTCACATATAAGCGAATCAAAACCAAAGCTACCATAAAAGTAAGCTATAAGTGAAGATTAATAAATGAATTACTGAGGAAGAAGGCGAAAAGCAGCAATAGTATCTTCAAAAAGAAGAGATTGAAGGGGTTTGGGTGATTTAGAAAAACCCAAACGAAGAATAACTCCAAGCTCGTTACAAATTTCGAATCCTATAACGAAATTGCTCACTACCAATTTCGAATCCTACTCAGATAGCACTAGTAATTTTGGCTAGCACATTTATTGACAAATTTCAAATCCTATAACTAAAATCAGAGGTATTAACAAATTTCGAATCCTATAACAACTAAGTTCATAAATCCAGAAAGGCTTAGAGCGAGAAGGAACAATAAAACCTTCTCTTGACCACACCGACCCACCATTACAGCAGATGAATTTGGTAAACATTGAAAATAATCGATTGAAATTTACTCGACCAATATTGACCCGAAGCATTGAAAATAATCTTTAAAAGCAATTGCAAATCAAAAGCATTATAAATAATTTGGTAAACACTGAAAATCATACCTTCAGCTAGATTAATCGATTGAAATTTACGAAGCTAGGGTTCTTGATTGATTAATTTGGGGGAAAAGTTAGTATTGATTAATTTGGTAAACACATTTTGGTAGAGTAGAAAAAATAGTGAAGAGGAAAAAAGGAAAAATCAGGTAAACTCATTGCTTAAATAGTAAAGCCCAATATTGACCCGACCCTATTATGACCCTTTAATGACCCTTTATTGATCCATTATAGTAAAGCCCAATATTGACCCAACCCGTTAATGACCCGCCCCGTTAGTGACCCGTTAAAATTGACCCGACCCTTGACCCATTGGGTCGACCCGCCCCGTTGAACACCTCTATTTGTAATCAAATGATGTATATAAAATTTTCTAGAACATTACTTTAAATAATCATACCAATTACAGTTTTATGGGTAAAATCTATAATAGAGAAATGTGAACTATTATCTAATTGTGTACAATATTTGTGTAAGATAAATAATTTATACTAAATCATTATAAATGGCAAAAACTAATTTTCTTGTTGGGAATAAGTCTGGTAACAAGTACTTGTTAGGAACATATTTACATGATATTGTATCCTTTTACACGAAAATATTTTTGTCAACGAGTATTCCCCTTCTTTGGCAATTTTGATATTAAAATACATTTTGCGTTGATTTTGTTCCTAACACCGTATTTTTTTCCTAGCATTATTTGTTCTAGATCTATGCTTCATCTGGGAACACTCTCGTCTTCTTAAAACTCTTAATTAAAAGGAAATAGGTCTTTGTAGTCAAGAACACATGGTTCCAAACAAAGATAGGCTGCCGGCAAATGGTCTCTAGTAAATGTTATTGCCAGAAAGATTGTTTATTAAAGAGTTAATTCTTGTTTATGTTGTTTTACTATTCATTTTACTATATTATTTCCTAATTTGTTTTAGGACATAATATAATCGGTTAATATTCTAAAGATATATATCATCTGAGTATGTACACTCTCCAAATAAATGTCTCGTGTCATCATACATTCTGGCAACTGCTAATATCTTTACGTTGAAGGCTGACTCACAATTCATCTTGCTTATATTATGCACAACCCTAGGGAAAGTCGTAGCAAGTTTTAATATATAGTTGTTTGTCAAGAAAATCCTAACAAGTTCTAATATATAATTATTTAATTGGCAGAGATTAGTTTTTGTTCTTTAGGGGGATTTTCTTGTGCCAGGTACGTGCATTAAATGTTATTACGACTGTAGTGGAAATAATGATGAAAAAATACAGGAATAATTAAGTCGTGTTCAATAAGTTTCATCGTTTTTCACCGCAAAAAAAAAGCTTTGGTACCAGTTATCCAACTAGCCAGCTATATAAGTTAAAATATAGCCAAGTGGGATCTCGTTTGATTTGTGTCAATACAAGTTCTATTAATATCAATTTTTTTATTTGTTATCAAGGATACGAATTTTAAATATTAAGGGTTAGAATATTATCTCGGCAAGTGTTTAAAACTAAACAAGGCATTTAGATATGGTGAATAGCAGGTTTAAATTTGTAATATTATGTAAGATTTCAGATTTAAAATTGTGCTATAATATACTAATAAAAATTAGAGAACTTTTCATTAATAATTTGTTTTTTAAGTAATGGTGCGTTAACTTATAAAATGAAAAATCATGTTTGCCCCGCCCTTTGTTTCCAGATAGCGGTTCTCCTTCTTATCAAATATCATCCAAAGCAATAAAATTAGTTTATAAAAAATAAATGGTAATAAAATTAGGTCAAATAATACTCATCTCTTCACTTCTATTTCTTCATCTTCCTTCAACATAATCTCCATTTGTTTTACCTATCTCTTTTTCCAAATAATGTTTCGGAAAAATAAAACAGATTTTAAAAAGGAGATAAAAAAAACAGAACTTGATAGATTTGAAAGATGTAGGACAACACTGATCCACAAGCACTACTGTGGTAACTTGCAAAGCTTACCAAAAAATACGAATCGTTTTTTATAAAATCTAAACAAAAGTAGTTGAACAGGTTTCCTAAGAAATTAATGATGAAAGCCCTTTTAGTTCGAATACTGTTTATCCTTTTTAGTTACACAATGGGAAAAACGATATGTATATATATATATATAGATATATACCTTCTCCGCAGTTTTTACTTCATTTCTTCACTTATGTTTTCTTTATATTTCCTTCAACATGATCTTTATGTTTAGCCATATCAAGAAAAAATCAATATGCATTTAAAGAGATGATTAGGTCAAATACTTTTTTTTACATATATCATCCTTACCTTTGAAAAATCAATATGCATTGCAAAAGCTCAAATATGAGTGTGAAACTATTAGTTAACTCACCCCTACTCTGATAAAACCCACCTACTTTTCTTTGATCATATGTTGGTTTTAGAGCTGTCCAGTCTGTACCTGGCTTGCTTGTGTTGGAGGCAGTTCCAAGCGTTTGGTATCAGAAACTTGGGATAATCCCAAAAATGTTAATGTTAATGCTAAATGTTAATGTTAATGCTAAATTAAAAATCTCTAACCTAACCCCTTCGGAAGTGAGTCTTAACATTATCCTCCTCATCACGAAGTACAAAATCAGTGTCCCACAACACTCCATCTACATCTCCCATCTTCAACTTATAGGCCTACGCAAAAGCAAAGGAATACATCAACCTTTAAAAGCATCCAATTTAAACAAGTAATGTACTTGTCATTTCAGAAAAAGCAACATGTACATCCATACATAATCATACAGCTTATTTGACAGTAAGATGCTAATGAGAAGCAAGAACTAGAGAAAATTTAGCTGGAGTGCGAGAGCATCTGGTATGGTGTCCTGTCCCAAGCCAAATATACACATAAAACCGTTGATTAGCCAGCCTATCTGCATTCCTCAAAGGCTGTTAAAAGGAAGAAGGAGAACAGTATTATCTTTAATAAATGTACTTTTGGCACTATATTTTACAGCTACCTATGTAAATTGCTTATTAAACTTCTAGTTGTTATTCTTCAAATCAAGCCAATTATCATATTATTTGTTCTTAAATGAAAGACAGCAATCTATGTATAGTGCTTATCAAACTTCTAGGTCTATCAAATATTCCATTGTCATATTTCTTTTTAGTTATTGCTTTATTCTTTAACTGGTAGGTTGTTATATTTCCTAGCATATCATCCCAGAAGGAAAAATTATCATCACATAAATTTTCTATCCCATAGTTTTCCCATAACTCTTTGTTCCCACATAAGCTTCTACAAGTCTTTTGACCAAAAATTTTTTGCGCAAAAATTCTTTGCCCCATATTTCATTGTCCCCAGCATAACTTAATGCCTTTGTTCTGTTTTTCCTATGATTTTTTTCTTCGTCTAGAAATGTACTCTACCCAAAGTCCTTTAACCCATGAATCTTAGATCCCAGTTTATGTTCTTTATGATTTTATCCCAGCAGTTTATTTTCCAGATTTCTTTGTGCCATTTTAGATTTCCCAAATCAACTAATGCCATATTTCTGGGTTTCTCTTATACTTTTGCTTCCAGATTCTGGTTCTGCTTCTTAGCAGAGATAACCCGTACGTTCTTCTTGCTCCGGGAAAGTCTTAAAGTTATTTTCTAGGGTGCTGATTTATGTGGCAGCGCTACTCTGTAAATAAGCATTCCGGTAGTTTAGAAGCCTTGGTGATAAGAAATTGCTGTCATAGATTTACTACAAAGAATAGCTGTCCAAAAAAACAAATACCAAAAAAAAAGCTCTCAGATCTTGCGTTTCAGATAATTCAACTTGTAGTTTTTCCCTCGGAATTACATTACTCTCCTTTTTTATTTACCTCTGCAAAATTTTCGGCCTGAGAATATCCTTCTCATTCATTATTCATCGTAGACAACCTCTGCCAGAGAGCTTTACATTTGTTCCAGAGATTGCAAGGATTATATTAGATAGGACTATAAAGTTCTAGCAACATCAATAGTCTTTTTGTAGCAAAATATTTTCTTTAGACTTTAACATCAAGTAATGCAACCTACAACCGCTAAACTCAGTAGTCTTAAAATTAAAGGTTTCTAGTTAGAATGTATCCGAAAACAGAGCTTCACCCACAAAAAAAAACAAATGCAGGTATTTTTAAGTGGATAATTATTCAAAAGTAAGTCAAAAAAAAGAGGATCAATAACAAAGATACGTTAGAATAGAATTGGCGCTTCACAAAAAATACAGATTCAGCCTGTGCAGGATACAGTGATTGGACATGCATTAAATGTTATTACGACTGTAGTACAACTAATGATGAAAAAGTAGAGGAAAAAAGTCAGACGTATTCAATAAGGTGCATCACAAAAAAAAGATATAGTCAGAACGTTTAAATGAGTTTCTGAAAATGTTTAGGAAACTGTGATTTCATCTTCCCAAATAGCTTTAGTGCCAGTTATCCAACAAGTCAGCTATATGATGTCTAGCTAAGTTAAAAAGGAGCCAGTATAAATAAAGCCCTCTTTTCTTAATATTAAAGGTACCCTGTTGGAGTATATTGAAAGTCCAAGACCTAAGTTATTAGACAACTATACTTAATAAGAATTTTGGCGTTTGTTTTTAAAAGAATATTTTTTTATAATCTTAAATTTATTCAGACTAAGTTATTTCTTTTCTAACAGATGTAGGCTGACTATGAAATTTAAAAAATAGTATGGTAACTTGCATATCAATCCAAAGGATACGAATCATAATTTAATAATCCTATGAGAGAGCATTTAAACCGTTTCCCTTAAAATTTATTGATGGATACCATTTTTTACTCCAATACTGTTTGTGCATTTAGTGACCCGCTATAATAGCACTATAAATATTCTGACTCCTCAATATTTGAACTCATGTCTTCACTTTTGTTTCTTCATCTTCCTTCAACTTAAACTCCGTGTTTTATTACCTCTCTCTTTTTCCAAGAAATTTTATAGAAAATCTAAAAAAAAGGAAAGAAAAAATATTTTTAAAAATTCCGAACTTGATAGATTTGCCAGATATAAGATAGCACTGATCTTTAAGCGGTTATGTGGTAACTTCCAATCCTCACCCAAAATACGAATCCTTTTTTAAATAATCTAAATAGGAGGCAATTGAACATTTTTCCTACAAAATTAATGATGAAAACCCTTTTATTCTCCCAAGACTGTTTGTCCTTTTGGTTACACAACGGGAAAAACGCTATAAATATACGTACTCCTTAGTATTTTAAATCATCTCTTCACTTCTGTTTTCCTTATAAATTTTCCTTCAGCATGATCTCCATGTTTAGCCGAATCAGAAAAAAAAGAAAAAACTCAGAAAAAAAACAATATGCATTTAAGGGGATGATTTGGTCAAATAATTGATGGCTTATTAACTATTACCTCCTTTCTCTTCTCTCGCTTTCTTTTCACCTCATCAAATGTATCTGCATAACGAATATATTGTTAACTCTTTGAATATGAATGGCGATAGTCTTGCAGTATACAGGCTCTTATTACCATCATATGTTGGAATGCGTGTCCTCAGATATGCCTTGTGTTGTTTCTCAATTTTCCTCGCTCTTCCTCATACTCATACTTGATTTTCTTCAATTCTCTAACCCCCCCCTCCAAAATATCATTCCTTTCCCTCAATCTATCTACCACTTCTGTTTGTGAAGAATTAACAATAAATTGAGGGAAAGGAATGATATTTTGGAGGGGGTGGTTAGAGAAATCAAGAAACTCAAGTATGAGTGTAAGGAAGAGCGAGGAAAATTGAGAAACAACGCAAGGCATATCTCAGGACACGCATTCCAGCATATGATGGTAATAAAAGCCTATATACTGCAAGACTGTCGCCATTCATATTCAAAGAATTATCAATATATTCATTCTGCAATTTGGTTGCTGAAACCTTTGAAAGGTTTCCTTTCTTGATTAATGAACTTGAATTAATCGATAAATCGCATCAGATATTGATGGGTTTGATTAGATAAGGGAATTCTCTGTGTGTAATATTTGTGCAACACCCTGCAGAACAAGAACAGGAATATGCAGTTGAGATTTGGATTTTACAGGAATATAACAAGTGGGATTCTTGGAAGAAAGTATACAAACTTCGGTTTCAGCCGGGTACTGTAAGAAAATCTATCAAAGCTTTTAGATTCTTACATAATGGCATTGTGTGTATTCAAACAGGGATTGGTCTTGGGCTTTTTGATCCCAATGCTGATCCTCTTCTTTATGCCATTGTTAGCGAGAGAAGAGAAAGGAGGCACTTGTTACAAGGCCATCAATTTTTGTATTGATAATTTTTTTAATTAGTATTAAATATAGTGCTACGTTTCTCTTTTCTTTTCCCCTTCTTTTTCTTTGTTTTCCCCTGAATGAGTGTGTTGTTGCCAACATTACAAACCATTTGGGCAAAACATGGAAGCCTGATTGGAAAAGAGACCGTGCGAAACAATCCAAAACTAGCTTATATTTTGGAGTCATTAGCAAGGTTCATCATTACTCTTCAAAAGCCTACAAGAAAGAGTTTAACAGATTCCATAGTTGATGACATCAAACATCTAGCTGTTATTTTTAAATACAAGCCAATTATCATAATAGTTGTTCTTTAATCCACGCTAGTCAAAAAATAGATCATACCTTAGCAGATTAAGATTCCCAGATACTTCTAAATGAAACACTGATTTGCCAGATTTGGGTACACATCAGTTCCTTTGATTGTCTTTTTACTTAATAACCTTTGATTACTATTGTTATCAATACCAATAATAGTAGTTCAGAATCTTGTAATAGTTTCATATGTTGAAATCTATTTTTTTTTGTATACGTACATTTGGGTAATAAAATTGTCTTGCCTAGAAGAAAATACTGAATCATACAATGCAATCTTTTCTTTACAAAATATTACTCCCTTCCAAAAACAAATGGGATATTTGTTTTGAATTGGAGGGAGTACAATTTACATAGCTTATAAGTCATTTGTAGTCCTCAACTTATAATAAGGACATAATTCTTCATATAAACTTTTCACGTTATAAATCTCATTACCTCGATTTTTTACCAGTACTAATCGACTTAAAAAACAATAAAATAAGCTTATTAAAATACAAAACCTAATAATTCAATTTATCTTAATTTTAACAGTAATAAATTCCATAAACCTAAATTTATCAAGACACTACCACCAAGCTCAGTAGTATAATATGCGGAGCCACATCTGTTAGGTCTATCACATTTTGCTGCTGTAGTTTCTCATTTGTTAAATGAATACACATCTTCTATAAGCTGATAAAGCCAATTAATCTGAATTATAAATAATTTAATATCTTTTAAAGCAAACTAAATGATCTTTTCCTATTATGTATTTCTAATGTTTTTTAACTATTTAGAGTTTTTTTTATACGTCGACTGCCAATACTTTAAGAGACAACTTAATCTAAGATATCAATGAAGTTAATACGATGAAGAAATATCTTCTGGAAAGAATTAGATATGACCCGATTCTTTCTGTAACTGTAAAGAAAGGAATCAAGTGAAGCTTATAGGCGTGTATCTGGAAGCATATACATTATTATGTAAATTTAAAATAATATATTCACAAGAACATGCTTTTCATCGAGCACAAATTTCTAGCAATATACACGATTCCTTTCCCTGGACATACAATAACACAGTCTTCTATTCTAATGTATTCGTCTACCAATAATAATCAATATTACTCCCTCCCAAAAACAAATGGGATATTTGTTTTGAATTGGAGGGAGTACAATTTACATAGCTTATAAGTGATTTGTAGTCTTCAACTTATAAGAAGGACATAATTCTTCATTTAAACTTTTCACGTTATAAATCTCATTACCGCGATTTTTTACCAGTACTAATCGACTTAAAAAACAATAAAATAAGTTTATTAAATACAAAATCTAATAATTCAATTTTATCTTAATTTTAACAGCAATAAATTCCATAAACCTAAATTTATCCAGACAACTACCGCCAAGCTTAGTAGAATAATATGCGGAGCCACATCTGTTAGGTCTATCACATTTTGCTGCTGTAGTTTCTCATTTGTTAAATGAATACACATCTTCTATAAGCTGATAAAGCCAATTAATCTGAATTATAAAAAATTTATTATCTTTTGAAGCAAATTAAATGATCTTTTCCTATTATGTATTTCTAATGTTTTTTTAACTATTTAGAGTTTTTTTCATACGTCGACATCTAATACTTTAAGAGACAACTTAGCCTAAGATATCAATGAAGTTAATACGATGAAGAAATATCTTCTAGAAAGAATTACATATGACCCGATTCTTTGTTTAACTATAAAGAAAGGAATCAAGTGAAGCTTATAGGCGTGTATCTGGCAGCATATACATTATTGTGTAAATTTAAAATAATGTATTCACAAGAACATGCTTACAAATTTATAGCAATATAAACTATTCCTTTCCTTGGACATACAATAACACAGTCTTCTATTATAATGTATTTCTAATATTATCTTATTATTGTCTATCAATAATAATCTGGCGATTTCGCCTGCCATTATTATTCTGCCAATATTATTTGTACCGACTACCAATATTGATCAGGCAATATCGTCTGCCAATATTGAACTGTCAATATCCTCTGCCAATATCGTATGTCAATATATCCAGGATCTCCTCGATTACACTTTTCACAGTTTGTACTCCATGTGATTTTTTGCCCATAATTTAATTACTCCCTCACGACTGACAATGAACTCTAAAAAGTGGTATGGTAAGTCGCAAATCAAACCAAGTATAAGATCACTATTTTAAAATCATATAACAGAGCATTTAACCATTTTTCATAAAAATTAATTGATGCATACCGTTTTTTACCTCAATACTGTTTGTGCATTTGGTGACCACTATAATAGCGCTATAAATATTCTGACTCCTTAGTATTTGAACTCAACTCTTCACTTCTATTTCTTCATCTTCCTTCAACTTAATCTCCATGTTTTATATAGCTCTCTCATTTTCTAAGTAGTAATTTTCTAGAAAAATAAAACCAAAAAGAAAAAACAAGAATTTTTTAAAAAAACTCCGAAATTGATAGATTAGACAGATGTAACATAACACTGATCTTTCAGCAGTACTATGGTAACTTGCAATACTCACCCAAAGATACGAATCGTTTTTAGAAAAAAAAAACAAACAGAAGTCAGGGAAAGAGTTTTCCTAATAAATTAATGATGAAAACACTCCTTATGGGCCATTGATTTTATTATACAATATACAAAAACTTATCACTTCAATATTTTAATGTAGCAAAATAAATAGTTTAACACATCATATCCATTTTGCTTAACATATCATCCGAGAAAAAAAAATTCATATCCCAAAGTTTTTTCCCATAAAGCTTTTTTCCATTACAAGCTTTTACAAGTGTTTATCCCTGAAGATTTTTTCCCCGAATTGTTGTCCAAGATTTCATTGTACCCATCATAGATTAATGCCATGTTTTGTTTGTCTTGTCATTTTTCTTTATCCCAGATATGTATCATCCCAGAGTCTTTTAAGCCAGAAATCTTAGATCCCAACTTATGTTCTTTACGATTTTATCCCAACAGTTTGTTTTTCAGATTTCTTTGTTCCATTTTTAGATTTCCCAGAATAAACTAATGCCATATTTTTGGGTTACTCATATACTTTTGCTTCCACATTCTTGTTCAGCTTCTTATCGAAGATCACCCATACCATCATCTTGTAACGGGAACTCTCAAAATTATGTTGTGGGATGCTAATTTATGTTGCAGCACTGGTTTATTATCGAAACAACTATGTACAGGAGCATTTCAACAGTTTAGAAGCTTTGATGATGAGAAACTGTTGTCACAGATTAAGTCCAACGAATAGCTGCCAGAACAAATGAGTACCAGAAAATATGTTCCCAGATCTTGCGTTCCAGATCTATTTCCCGGTAAAACTTTTTACCCGCAACATTGCATTGTTCTTAGATTTTTATTTACCCCAGCAAAATTTAAGCCCAGAGAATATCCTTCTCATTTATTATTCGTTCCAGACAACTTTACCCAAAGAGCTTTGTTTTTGTTTCAGAGATTGCAAGGATCTTTTCAGGTAGTAATATCAAGTTATAGCAGCAGCAATATAGACTTTTTTTTAACAAAATGTTTTCTATAATCTTTAACATTAATTTATACCATCTATAACCGCTAAACTCAGCAGTAGATATTATGGCAACCTATGTAAAATGCTATTGAAACTTCTGGGAGTATAGGTTTCAGAATTTGGACTAAAAGACATGACAATTTAAACCAAATTCTGGCAACACAAACTCCCATTCAAAAATGTTATTTGCGGAAGCATGTATTGAAAATCCAAGACATATGGTATCAAACTACTATACTTAGTAAGACACTTTAGCGTTAGTTTAAAAAAAATATATTTTCT
>CM033466.1:1337844-1469766 GCA_019425755.1 Amaranthus cruentus
GGGAACCGCGTGCGTAGTAAAAAATACATCTTAACTATATTTATACACTTCATTACTATATCATATAAAACTTAATGTAGCGAAAAATGCAAAATATATTAAGAACCTAACAAATAAGAAAAATGTCTCTTATTTAAATTATTTAACTATAACATTTTTTTCCTTCTTACTTTTCTAATAACATAATATTATATTATGCTCTTGGTTACTTTTATACCTCAAAATAAGTATATTGTTTTATGTGTACCTTTTACTAAGTGAGTATTAAACAATTTAAATTTGTCGCATGATATCAGAAATCAGAATAGGGAAGTAAAATGAAGAGAAAAAAGATACAAAATAAGACCAAATTGTTAGAGAACTGAATGTTAAAAACAGTTAACATTGAGTAGTGCTTCCAAGTAAGAGAATTTCTACTTCAACAATTTTGTCTCTTCATCCATCAGGGCCGGTCCTAAGGTTTTAGGGGCCCGGGGCGAAAGATTAATTGTGGGCCCCCGACTATAATATAAACATAAAAAACCAAAGTTTAAAATGTCATAAAAGGAAAAAGTGTACGCCTCTTGTCATAAAAGGAAAATTTAAAATGTCTATACATCATATAAACTCAAATAAAAACTCTCCTACGAGCATTTTTCGATATTTTTCGATGCAAAATCACTAATAACAGAGTCTAAATCAAGAGATTCAAGCATATCTTTTTCAATACAAAGCATTGCAAGACCATTTAATCGCTCTTGTGAAATTGAAGATCTTAAATAGTTTTTTAGTATTTTCAACTTTGACAAACTCCTCTCGGCGGATGCAACGGTGACAGGAACAGTTAATAAGATTCGACAAGCAATCGAAACATTAGGAAAACAATCAGCTTCTTTGACAAACTCCAAAATACTTATAGCTAATATTAACCCATCCGGCAAAGTCTTCTGTAACACTCTTAACTCTGAAAGTAGATCATCTATATCAACATCCTGCACATTGTTTTGAGCATAGGTCGCACAAAAATTAACACAACATGCTCTCAATGATTCACCATCTAGTGATTTTAACTTATTTGAATCACATAAAAACCCAAAAATACTCTGAAAGATAGTTAGTTGCTCAAATCTTTCATTTAGCGAGGTGATGGCCATATCCACTAAAAATAGAAAGTAGTTGACTCGAAAATCTTCCTCTGGTGATTGTATCACTTCTTCATGATCACTTTCATCAAATTGCCTTCTGTGTTGAGTACGACGCTTGGTTGGAAAATTAGCCTCAACCCCCATTTTAGCAGCAATAGTTTTGGCATGAGTCAAACTAGGAACAAATTCTTCATCTCTATACTTCTCAAAATATTTTATAGCAACATTTATCTGGTTGATTGCAACATCAATGGTGGTGGACTTAGATTGCAGCTTCTTGCTCACCATGTCAACATAAAATAAAACATCATACCAAATAACCATGCCAAGCAAAAACTTAAATTTATTGATTGATTTCGCTAAAAGTCCAGCGTGACTCTTTATCCCCAATTCTTCTTTAGAACCATGCATCTTTAATAAAGCAAACCTTATTTGAGGGGCTTGGAATCTTATAGCTTTCACACTTTTAATCCGGCTTTCCCAACGTGTGTTAGACAATGATTTAACAGTTAATCCAGGAACATTGTCAGTAAGAACCTTCCATCTTTTAGGAGAGCTAGAAAATAATGTGTATATACTTTGCACAATTCCAAAAAATGAAGTAGCTTTCACACAAGACTCTGACATATCACAAAGGGTGAGATTAAGACTATGACACGCACAAGGCATATACAAAGCTTTTGGGTTTAGTTCGAGAAGCCTCTTTTGAACCCCTTGGTGTTTGCCTTTCATGTTTGAACCATTATCATAGCCTTGACCCCTCACATCAAGCACATCAAGATCAAGAGATTTCAATACCTTCAACAATTCATTAAAAAGTCCAAAACCAGATGTGTCATCAACTTTCAAAAACTCTAAAAAGTACTCTTCCACCTTTATTTTGGCATTTGACATATTCACACATCGAATTATTAAGGTCATTTTCTCTTTATGACTCACATTCGGAGTACAATCAAGAATCACAGAAAAGTACTTTGCCTTCTTAATAATCTTTAGTATAGAATTTTTCACATTATATGCCAAAAGAGAAATCAATTCATCTTGAATTTTGTGACCAAGATAATGATGGTGAATTTCTCCATCTTTTATGCGTCGAATATGCTCTTTCATTACCGGATCAAACTTTCCAATCATCTCCATAATTCCCAAAAAAATTCCCATTACCTTCTACATAAAGTTTCTCTTTGGTACCACGAAAAGCCAAGTTATATTTAGCTAAAAATTCTATACCACCAATAATTCTCTTTAAAACTTCTCTCCATCGCTCATTCTCCCTAATGATTTCTTGTTGCAATTCACTATCAATTGTTTCATTTTTTTCAACCTAACACAAAGCTCCTTCCAAGAACTCATATTAGCCATATGTTCAGGACTGTTTTCATGTAGCTTAAGCCTCTCACCTAGAGGTTTCCAATCTTTGAACCCGATACTTGCTAGGTAATGCTTGACAACATTAGAACTAAACAATTTGCAAGGAAAACAATACACTTTATCCACACATTTTGAGTAAACGAGCCACTTTCTATCACTAGTTTCACTATTTCTCAACTTTCTCAAATAGTAGGTATAACTAAAATGTCTTGATCTAGCATCCAGTGGAAATATAAGATCAAGTTCCCTTATAGGTCCTTTTTCGACTATTAAGTCTCTTGTTTCATGATCAAGATTATCTGGCCAATTACTTGGATCATAAATGTCAATGTGAGTCTCGATTGGGGGTTCATCATCTTCAACATTGTCATTTCCAACAGTATCATTTTCAACATTGTCATTTCCAACATTGTCATTTAAAATATGATCATTTTCAACATTTTCATTGTGACCATCATCAGGGACTTCATGTCTACTTGTATTTCGCAATACAAATTTATCCATAGCACCTCTTTGTCTCTCCAAAAGTTCTTCAGTTCATTGTCTTTTTTTTCGTTTTTCATTTCCACATAAATACTTTTTAGACATCATCTTATCTGTTTCTAAATAATTTAAGAAATTAAATTAAAGATTACCCATAATAGTTAATTTGTTACACTCAGTTATGATATTTGATAATAAACAAGATTACAAATTACAGTAAAACAATAAAAAAAAGTCAAAAAACAAAAATAAACACCGAAACACAACCCAACAAAACCACTTGTAGCATAATACATTAATTACATCAACATAAAGACAACACATGTATATGAAGCATCATTGTATCAACATAAAAGCAACCGCAAGTTTCTGATTTTTTTTTTTAAATAAAATTTAAATTTCTAAATCAATTGCTAATACAGTCTTGGTCTCAATAAAAAATCAAGTTACTGAATTAGGTCAATAAACAAAAAAAAAAGAAAATACCTTTGAGCTTTGAAATTCCAATTGATTTAAGTTTAAGGTCAAACAATCTGAGGTATACAGCGACTGTCTTCGTCTCAAAAAAAAATTCCAATTGGAGGCGATAACAGCAGCGAATGACATTAATTGGCGATGTTGGTGGTTGTCTTCAATGTCGGAGCAGCGGCGAGGGTGTGAGGAAGCGAGAAATCAGGCGTGGTATATTCATAATTCACAATCTTTGTTTCTCAAGGGAATGCGTGAAAGGGGTGAAGAATTATTTTCATTTTTAGCTATATATTGGTTTGGGTAGGCTTTTTTTTGAATTTCTCACTTTTTTTAGTCGGCCCAAGGCACAAGCCCAGCTTGCCCTTCTAAAGGGTCGGCCCTGTCATCCATATGCTTCCATGGGCAGCTAAATCTCCTTACTTACTAACCTCTACAATTAATAATTATTTTTTTATTTATATGAATTCAATTATTATTTTTGTTGAAGTGACACGTGTCCAAATCTTTAATTGCTTTAGTATATAGTAACTATGAAGTATGATAGGGCACAAAACTAGCTTCACCTCAATACACTCTTAGCTATTCATTGTACCTCATTTCATACATATATTTATCAACCTTTTTATAACCTATATTTTTAAAAAAGTTCTTTCTCTCTTTATTAACTATTCTATTTTTCTCTTTTTTCACGGATAAAAATTTCATTTATCAATTTTTTTTTTTTTGACACCAAGCCTTTTTACATTTCTTCTTTAGAGATTATTTCTCCAACTATATATGCAGCAAGAATACTCACTCATTCTTGGATGAACTTACAAACAAATTATCACTCCATTAAGTCAAAGTCAGAGTACTAGAAAAATCGAGGCCCTTTCAATTGCTCGGAAAGAAGAAATATCAAAGGCTCGTGCTTCAAGATATGAAAGTATTTATACTATAGTTCATACTAAAATTTTAAATTTCATATACATACTTTGAATAAAATTATTGTAAGATTAAAATGTTATTTGCATAGTAGGATTCTGTAAAGAATGTCACCTTATTTGAAAATGACATTGCTGCATATGACACCATCATCAAACAAAACTAAAAGTACATCTCAAATGCTACTATAAAACTTCTTGATCCAAAATATTAGACAAGAGAAATTGAAATTCAAATAACAATCATTCACCTTTCAACCAATAGAGTTGGTACCTCAATGCCATGCAATCGCATCACTACCTAGAACAAAAAACATCTATGATAAATTTGGTTTGTATGCGTTCTTACATCTATCTAACTACCTATTTTCTTATCATCCCTAACAATATAATTCATTTTTGTACTATAAGTTTCTTGTTAGATATACTTGGTGTTGTCATCTTTATTAGTGAAGTTCGGCAAGTGAAGGGGGCATTTGATCAACAAAACCGTGTTTGTGATATATCTTTATAGATCACAGGTTTCACAATAATTATATTTAATTTTGTTTCTTATCTTTCACAACACTCTTGATTCAAACCCCTTTGTGGACTTCACTTCTTGAAAACTTACATCTCATAAAGGTATACAGCCACACCACATACTCATAGTTTGTTTCTTATCTTAAACAAAATTATTTGACATTATCTATTCTATCTATATAGGATTGCCTTGGAACTACTATGTCAACTAATATAATACCTGAACCAACAGGCGACAAAGCAAACGCACTTAGACAATGGTGAATAAAAATATGCACAAATTCTATAGTTACAAATGCATTATAAGCTTACACCTCACTGTGATCATACCTTATTGCAGGGCAACTTCTCATACCAGTTTACTTTTTGAAAGAAGGAACAAATTCATACAAACACCAAAGTGATATTATCAACAACATATTTGTACAATCGCTTGGGTCAAAGCAAAAATAGTGAGTTATGAAACAATTTCACGCAATTATTTATTAGCTTTAAAGTACAATTTACTGAATGTGATCTTAGTCTTGTTGTATATGTTCTAACTGATAATCTTATTGACTACTTACTTTTTAAGTCATTTAGATTTATTTTATTTTATTTAATTATCATGAAGCAACTGTAAGGGACACGTATCATTTATAAGTGATATCACCATTTACACAAAACTCCACTCACTAAAATACCATTTCTATTACATCAAATAATTAACCCATCTTTTTTATAGGCTTCAAATATGATTCAAGAAGAGCGCCACTAAATTAAAGAATTTATCAGCAATTTCAGCTATGTTGATGTTAGAAAATTCTTGGCATATAGTAATTGTAATACAAAAACTTTGTGTTCAAATGCCAATCATGTTACAAAAAAATTGCATCTATATTCCACGGTGAGCTCTTATAAACTAACCGTAACTATTTACTCTTCTCAAATTAGTTCTAAACATTGACGCATAGGACATCACTGGGACAATTAGTCTGACGGGATTTATAGACATCATTGAGCAATTATTTGAAAAACCAATTGAAGAATTTTATGAACCCAATACTAGCATAAGTATTTATATTCGCTTTACTAACAACTATATGTATGATAAAAACTAAATACATTTTCCTCTTCAATACTCTCAGGAAAACATACAAGCATATAACAATGTAGCATAATTAATACAAGCAAAACCAGTATACATGGAGCTTGGTCCTACTACGTCATTATCAAAAAACAATGTCTTAAAATGGGTTATTAAATCAATTTTGCTAATGCCCATCGACTTAAATAAATAAATTTTGCTTATGCCCATCGACTTAAATGAATCAACTGCTACTGGTACATGTAGTCTTTCCTCAGGTGTGTTCAACATACAAGTATATTACGACAGTAGCGAAATACATGCATTCTTTTACTTATTAGAATAGAAGTGCATTTGTACCTCTTGCTTCATACTCATTTCATGAAGTCTCTAGATAAAAATATTACTAAAACAAATTAACTCTTCATCTTATTACAATACCAGGATTTCTATAATTTTTTCAATATACTTGCTCTGTATACTATTTTCAACAATAATACTTGCTAACATTTAGAATATTATAATTGGGCCGAACAAAGTTTGGTCTAAACCGTAAACCAAATCGGACCAAACTGGAATTTTAGTATTTGGTCTGGTCTACGGTTTAAATGGTCTGGTATGGTTTTTTTCAAATTAAATTACGATTTACGGTCTGGTTTCGGTTTTTTTATTTTTCAGACTAGACCGGACCACAAACCGTAATATGGTCGAAAATCATAATTTGTATTTAAAAATTTAAGTTGCTACCTAGATATTTTACGATGTAGTTATTTTTATATAGCAATATACACTTGAATGATGTTGATGTTATCAACTAATTATAAATTATTATATTTGTTAATTGTAGGTGTGAAATATTTGCATAAATACATGTATTAATTTGGATTAAAATAAAAACTAAAAACCGTAGACCAGACCGGACCGTTCTAAAACGGTTTGGTCCGATCCGGTCTGAAAAATTTTCATACTATAATTTCTGATTTGGTCTTATTTTAGTGTCAAACCAGACCAAACCGGACCGTGTTCACCCCTAACTATAACATCATTTAGTAATGACGTTTTTTATTGTTTTAGAATAATATTTATTTTTCTCCATATTTATTACACGTAGTTATAATCATAACCACCACAACACAAGTTCCACATGGCAACTAATAGCTTGCTCAAATACAAAGTATTGCCCGCTACAAATATATTTATACGATATGATATTGTTTCATTTCTAAGATTATTTTGATCCTTAGTTTAAACAAGTAATGCCCTGATTTTACAAATGATCCAAATATGCTTCTAAACTTTTCAATATTTATGTCATTGCTTTCATGTATGTTGTCTTGCTAGTAAATTTATTTAGTTTGGTTTTTAATATATTTGATACATTGTTACTATGACTACAGGAAAAATGAAGTTTCGGGATTGAGGTTATAACTATGTCAACTTGTGTTCTTCTATGACGTTGTCTTGTTGTAATTACTGTGACTTTGTCGTCTATGGTTATCTTTGTTATTAAACTGATTTTATTGTACAATTTTATAATGCTGCGTTTTTTGACTAATATTACTCCATTGTTGTATTATATTTGATTACTATTATGTTACTGTTAGCGAGGGACATGCTATTTACTTGTATTATTCTCTTTTTGCATAAAAAAAATTGTACCTTACTGATTGTACCATGCTGATATTGTTACACTACTAGAGACAATACCAGTATGTTGTGTTGTGCTATAGTACTGCTTTTGCATGAACATTATTTTCGTTGTTGTATGTTTGTACAACTTTGTTTAGTGTTTGGGTTGTTAAGTTTTTTTACCTCTTAAGAACATTATATTGTATAGAAGTTTTTTTTTTTTTACAATTTTGATTAAACACTTTTTCTTACTATCTTTCATCATTGTAACACTTTTTTATAATTTTTTTTAGCATCTATATTTTGAATGCCCTTTCAGTTTATTATGCCTTAATCATAAAAATAAGAACGAATCAGATTTAAACCCATTACATAAATCGACTTCCAAAAGTACAGGCTAAACAAATTGCAGTAATATTTTAAGTATCCTTTATACGTTCATTGTGTATGCAATTTTGTTACTACTGCTTCCATTAGACAATGTTGATGACTGATTTTATTATTTATAGTTGCAAATAAACAACAAGAAGCAATGTAAAATAGTATGTTCACAACTACTACTTATATATCTTCAATCATTACATCTTGCGTGTCTTTGCAACACTATCAATTTCCATTATTTTTCCGTATGATTATTTGTAACAATATATAAAACAACAGTATGATTTGATATTGTAACAGTTGAAAAACTACATCCAATTTAAGTTTTTAGACTATCAAAATACGACATCGACATACATAACATTTCAAATCTCCCATCTTCAATTGCCAAGCTAGGGTTAACAAAAACTTCAAACTTTAAAGAGCGGTTACCCACTTGAAGCATAAGCATCTTCAATACAACTAACCATATCAAATACAAGTTTAGACTTTTAGAATAATGATTTTTGTTCCTGGCCTTAAATTCCATACTTTTGACCTTAGATTTATCCCCATTATGTTTCTCCTCAACTCTAGTGTAATCTCGTATACTAGTACTAACCTGCGCATTTAAAGGGTTCATCGGATTCTGGTCATCATCCTTCTGTCCCTTGTATGACTGGTACAACTTTTCAGCACTAATATTCCCAAATAGGAGTTCAGCTGCCTTATTTTTTACAAGAAGTGGCATGTATTCTAAGCTATCCCATACATACAACTGCAGTTTATACAGTAATCATTACAAGATTTAACGAAATGAGTAGTCATTTAAGAATGAAATCAAACAATTTAAATTATCAGATTTCATTTTCATACGGTCAGTAAATCGTTAATGGTTTATGCGGAAACAGAATGCCATGCAGAAACAGCAGATGTTACAATATTCCTTCTGCCGGTAAACACATAATCAGATTTTATTGTGGATTACTTTAAGAGGAACTTTGTTAAAATACTAGTCAGAAAAAAAAATCCTTTTCCATAAAACAGATGTCTTCTTCCTCAATAATTTTTAGTTATGAACTTATGTGTTAAGGGAAACTTAAGGAAAGTTCGACATTTTTACAAACTAAACTAAGTGAAATATATCATTTAGGGACGGTCTAAAACTTACTTGTGGTCCAATAAAAGAACTATAAGTGCATGATATCCCATTAGTACAGGCACTTGACAATCAAAACTCACACCACCACTCATATTTTTTTCAAAAGCAAATATTAGATGTTGATTACTCTTGATTTGGTCCCCTCCTCACAAAACACAATTCCTATCTTATACAAGTAACATAAGAAAATCTTACCATAAATGGTCGGTATATCACTCCAGCAACATGAAGTCGATTTGAATTCTTGTCACAATATACTGAACCGTCTTTACTCAAACCTGGGGAACTGGTGCAAAATAAAAAAGATCAATACATAAAGTGCTAAAGGCACTGATGATATAAGAACTTTAGTAACAAAAAAATTCAAACAGGAAAAAGGGTTCATACTCCAAACTAAATGGACATCCACAGAGCTGGCAGCCTGTGCATATCATATCTTCCACTATGATGTCTGTCTTAGAAGTCAATCTCCTACTTATGAACAACCTTTCTTTCGTGGCGTCAGGCCACAGAGAATGCAAAAAAACTTCACCAATTGATGCAAGAAAGATGGCATTGCACGGATCAGACAGGTGTATTACTTCTGAAAGCAATAAACATTCAGGAGGTTTTTCCTCTTCTAGCACTTTCCAGTTTCGTGAATATCGTGATGCAGGAGTCTAGCGTGAAAAACACATAAATTGTCATGAACAGATTTCTAAGAGGTCGAATCAAGATTTCAAATAAGATATTTGTAACCAACATTCCAATCAATAGATAACAGCAAGATTCACAGAGGATGGCAGAGTAGATGAAATGACACAATTCATTCAGCACCATCAAGATCTACCATACTATACCCTTGGGTAACTCATCAACCAAATAGAGATTCTTTCACATCCAGAGGACACAACCAAGCTGCAAGAAGTGAAAGACACACTTCTTATGAACACAGAAAAAAGACCAAAAGAATCACTAATATGATACAAGTGCTTTACAAACAGAATCACGTGGCTAAAACCAGCGGCTCACAAATTTAATCTTCTACTCGACATTAAAAGGTATGACGCATTACATTTAAAAAACCCAATGTCTAAGTTTTCTCTATAACACATTTTCCCCAAGAACATCATTCCACTGCAGATGTGATCCACAAGTGACACAGTACATGCTACCTGCATTCAGCTACCAGTACCTAGCATCTGCAGGTAGGTGTACAGCTCGCAGAAATACATGGACTGAAGAAAATACATATTTATGTATGATTCAGTTCATCCCCCTAACCATATGAACAAAGATGTATTTAGTTGTATTATGCTTCAAGTTCAAGCATCACAATGACTTATGACCCTGACTCATTTATTAATCTCAATCCTTGTACAGAATTAGTTTGAAACCTATAACGACCCAAACTTCTTTCTCCCTGTAGCCTTTGCAAGCATAAAAGATACTTTGCAAATGTAAAGTTCCTCTCCCCAGCTTTTGACCCCACCAAAATAAAGCTGACAGAAAGCAAATTTCCTCAATCATCCTACTCAGTGTTTTGAAAATGCTCATGTCAGTCAGAATACCCTGGGTCATAGTTCTAAGTCACTTCTGCCCAAAACTTCCTTCGCAGGATTGCTCACAGTCAATAATGCTCATCCACACTAAAGCTGATACGGTCGAAGTGACTTTGATAGACCCACTTCAACATCATAAATCACACACACGAGTTCCTTCAAACCTACTTTAAGAGATGGCATTGGAAAGTTGGGGTATCATGACTTATAGGTACAAAAAACCAAGCAGAAGGAATATGCCTTTCTAAAGGAATAGGCTAAAAGTTGTGGCATCCAGCTCTAGACACAGATGCACCCATAAAATAAAATCTAGAGGCAAGTCTAATGAACTTTTTAGCGATGTCCCAGGATCAAGTGCTCATATTGGTTCTCCACACCATAGTTTACACCAACCTTTAAATTGTCCTCATGAACCCTATTCTAAGTGCTACAGTCATGCTTGTGAAAGCCTTTGAGGACAAGTAAAAACCTTCATTGAGGAATTAATTCATTCCACCATCTTATCATTATGATTTTTTCATGAATCAAATAATTTATGATAATCCATCTGGCGAATCACGAATCTCAAAAAGCGAATTATGGTCAATTTAGGGCTATTTTTGGGCCGTTTTGAGTGAATCACAAATTCAAAAAGTAACTAGCGAATTATGTAACACTGGATCAATCCCCTTGTGAACAACATCTTAAAAGTTCTAAGCCACAATGACAACCTACCTAAGCCACTAAGCATACTTAGAGAATAAGAATAGAGAGATATACAATAACAAAGCAGTCTAAAGACAATTCATGGTCCAAAGATCAACTCATCCCAAACAACAATAGTCAACAAAAAATATAGGAAATATGAGATCCTATGTCATCTCAAAGGTAAAAGAGACAACAAAACCAGAGGACAACCTTGTGAAAGTCACTCAATGACTAAAGAGACAACATCAGACAAATATAAGATTCATTGCGATGTCAAAGGCTATAGTCACGCCTTGAAAAAAAAATATACCTTGTCTCATATACTAAGTCTCGTCGTTTTCTAAGATTCCCAATCCATCTAAGGACATATCAACGTGTAATCAGCGTGAGGACCATTCAATAAGTATCTTTGTTCATATGAGACCCTACATGCTTTTGATGCTAATGAAAGATGATGGACCAGCAAACGTTTCATCCACACTTAGTAACTCTTTGTAATGTTATGCTTGTACTATAACAAGGTCACTAAAGAGAAGCCTAAATGGCTCTTACATAGAAGCCAAAGTTATCCTAGGGCTCGCACCAATCATCAACAATACAATTCGAAGTCGATGAAAAGTAAGCCAAGGTAAAACCCACTTTCAAAGTAGTACAAAGGTTACAATTCATGCAACAAAGCCCATTATGAGACTTTGCAAAAGAAAAACTAAAGAATTATGTTTAAACCATATGATCTGTATATGACACTAAACTGAAGATCTGCCAAAATAATTCTTCTTTTGAAAGTTGTTACCCAATCTCAAACAAACCCATTCAACATCTCCAGACTCCAAGTTCGCCAAGAACATTATTTTAAATCACATTAGACAGGATAGGAGATTTCCAAAGACTATAAGGTCATATGCTATATAAATATGTGTGCTTGAAAACTGGAAAATATCTTATGGGTTCTTAAGTAGTCTACAAGACTCCCAACGTACACATTGATCAGCAAGATTGGATATTCAAATCATATGAATCTCAAGAGTAATTTTAACATATACCAACAAGAAGCTTAATTTGGCAACTTAACACCCGTCAAAAGCATAACTAACTCCAAATTCAAGATCATTTGCTTGGTGATGACAACAGGATCAAGCCTATAATAAGTTGTACTATAATATGTATCCAAAGTAGAAGACCAAACTGTTAAGCTAAGGAGAAGGCCTTATTATCCTTTAATTATGCTCATTTTAGCCCTGTCAACTGTCAGAGAAGAGAGAAAAAAATATGTTCAAGGGACCTTACAGGATAACAATCATGTTTGTAAAACACTCTTGAAAGGAGTAGGGGGGAAGCTATATGTAAACATCAATAAACACAGGGAGGGTAGGTCATCAAAGGACACCAAACAACAGATAATCAATTAGTCATACTAAAGCCAATTCTGGAACCTAATGCAATGGACACTTAGTAAATAAGGAAGGGAAATACAAGAGTGGAATACTTGACGGAAATCGAGTTGATTACAAAGAGTAAATTTAGTCTGTTGCACCCAATGTATGACCCTCCGAAGCTTTTCCTTAGCAGTTCCCACAACTGGACAGCTATTCATCAAATCATCCAAGCCTGATTCAGAGACACAGAAAATGATATTTAAAAAATTGACTACTTGCAAACGTAGTGATGAACTGATAATAAAGAAAAAGAAATTTAAAAATGAATAGGGAATAAGAAAAAGAAGAGAAAACCTGTGGATAGGAGGGAAGAATAAGGATGGATGAGACGTTGAATGGATGAATAATGGACAGTTTTAGCTTCCACCATACTCCGAAACTTGATAACTTTCACATCTAAGATTAAATAATCAAATCAAATGAAAATAATAACAGTTAATTAATTAAGATTAAATAAAAAAAAGTTTGGTATACACTTACTGCGGAAGAAAAGGATGTCTCCAGCCGAGACGCAGGAAGCGAGATGATTATTCCAAAGAGAAATGGAAAAAAAGGGTCGAGTTTCATCGCCAACATCAATGTCTGTCCTCATAACTTCTCCCCCTTTAGATAATTTATACTGCAAATATGAGGATCAAATCAGGTTTAACAAAAGCCTAATAAATAAAATCAAAATAAAAATCAAGAGTGAGAGTGAGAGTGAGAACGAAACCTGAAGGGGCGTAGAACGGTGAACGAAGACGAGGAGTTGGACGAAATCGCCGACGTGAAAAGTTGCAGCAGACAGATCAACTAGGGGTCCGTACCATCCCATCCCCATCTCTGTCCACTCCATACTCCTTCTCTTCCCAACTTCTGCTTTTTTTTGGCGCCTAAGACTCAAACTTGCAGTGAAATTTGTATTTGTAAATCCCAAAGAGAAGATGAATTACACTTGGTGAGAAACGAAAAAGCTTTCAACTTCCACAACCACCCAACTCAAAAGTAAATTTCGGATGAATCTACAGTAACTTTTGAAAAAAAAAAACAAAAAAAAAAAGTAAATAATCTTTTTTTTTTTCAAAAAAACTACGTTGTACTTAATACTTATGTAATGTATTTTTGTTTTTAAAAGACCATCACTTGATGGAAATCAACAGTTGGCCGTCGAGTAGGATGCTAACTTTGTAAAAGACTACCTTATATGATATTTTTGTTTTTAAAGGACTACCACTTCATTGCAGAATTTAAGAAGTTAAAGAAGAAAATGAGCAATGAGAGAGTGGAAAAAATGTTGAGATAAGTGCATTAGAAGTCAAAAGCTTTTTATTAGGTTTCTTTTTTTTTGTTGGGTTCACTTGTAATTTTTAATTGAAAATTTAGTGAGCAAAAGTATGAGCAAGAAACAACCAATGTAAACAATCGTATTAATGAAAACTAGTTTTTTTTTTATTGTTTTTTGGTTGCAGCAAGAAACATTACATTATGCCATGAATTATTATGAGCAAGTAGTGCAACAAAATCAAATTGTTTTGTAACAAAATGAAAAACACATTGAAAATCTAATTACATTGATTACTACTTAATTGTTCATAACTGCAAAAACTAACTGATTGTTTCATAATTTAACAAAAACAAGTACTAATTGTTTAACTAAGTTTTCTTAGTAACAAAAAAACAACAAAACTAGAATTGTATGTTGATTGGCTTCATTATCTCGTACGTTGAATAGTAATGTGCAATATTTCTACAAATAAAAAAATACAAGCACAAAAGTAAGGTAATTGAAGTAACAGAAAGCATTATGATCAGAAACCCTAAAAAATTGCAATCAATTAAAACACACAAATAAACATTACAATCAAGCAAAAAACAAATATAAAAATCAATTTAACTAAGTTTTTGAAAGAAAAGAATTTACCCTTACGTAGTTTTCCATTTGAAATCAATCTTTAATTTCTTCAACAATCTCTTTTTTTTGCCATAGACAATAACTTAAATCAGAGAATCAATGCTAAATGATTAGAATGAGAAATTGAGAGGATGAGAAGAGAGGAGATTTTGAATGATGAAAGGCAAGATTTTTAATTAAACTAAAACATGCAAAAAAAAAAGACAACTCAAAATAGCATAAATAAGTGCAGTTTAAGTTTGATTAGTAGATTAGTGAAATAAATGAAGATTTGAGAGCTTACCAGTAGATTAGATGAATTAATGTTGCATTGAAATGATGATTAAGTTGTGGCAGTAAATGATGCTTTCTAGGAACAGTGAGAGAGTGAATGAGAGTGGAGGGATATAAAAAAAAGAAGGAAAGTTGTAACTTAACTGATCTTAAAGTATGTCATGTGCCTCTCACATGTAAAGTCAACGTCCCACTTGACGGCCAACTAACGTTTTGTCAAGTAGAAGTCTTTTGAAAACAAAAATTTCACATAAGGTATTTTTTGAAAAAAAAAAACTCAAAATATGTAGTTTTTTTCAAAAGGTGTTATAAATTGTGTAGTTTTTTTTTTGTTTTTTGTAATTATTCCTAATGTTAATTAAGAACTTATTTTTCATCCTACTCTCCTGAGAAGCTTACTTTTCAAGGTACCATCCACATAGGATGGACCGTAAAAAATTCTTTTACCAAACCACCGTAGGAGATAGAGGTTTAGTTTGTATTTCAAGTCAAATGGCTTTCTTAGATGACGATTTGTCATTGGCAATATTTTAAAAAAAAAATATTAAAGAAAAATAAGTCGTCATCTCAGATGGTGATTTGGTAAGTATATATATTAATTTAGTATTATTACCAAACGACCATCACAAATGGCGGCGTGCTCTTCTATAAATTTCATTGTTTGGTTATTAACAATTTTTTTTGAAAAGAAAATCAGTCTAACCAAACCAATAGCTTAAATAACGATTTGGTCTAACATACTTAAAAAAGATTTGTCTTACATGGATGGTGTCATGGTACCATGCGAAATTTGGATTAAAAACAACTTTTATTCTATTGAAAACCTAAAACAATATGAAGTGTAAAGAAAATAAAGTAACAATTTTATAATTTTCTCCCTTCCTCTACCTGCTGTCAAATTTTATAGAAATTTAAATAAAATTCAAGCATTCTTAGAAATCAATACAAATGTATGCATTAGTCTCTCCATCTTAATATATTTAGAAATGCTTGATATTATGAAGAGTATTTAAAATAGAGAGAATCAAACTTCATAAGAATTGCATTAGAAATCCCTAATTAGCATTGAGGTATACTTATTTCTACTTATAATTAGTATTAAAATTGTTTTGGGATGAAAAGAATCTTAGCTTGATTAATATATTGATGCATTAAGAACAACAAATTTTGGTATCCAAAAACGGGAATTTCTGTTTCTCATTCTAATTGTGGCGTCCGGTGAGTGTTGTCGAATAGTAGGTAGCCAAACATAAAAACAGAACCACAGCATCTTACAGTTAATTAAGAGTGCAACATGTTCAAATAACAGAAGATATTCCTACATAAGTCAACTGCTCCTCAAATTAACCAAAAAACATACATTTGAGCAACAGCATAAGAGGTTAGCCTGATAAGATTAGAACAGCCCACTTCTAAAAAATAAGATGGACCTAATCCCTATCTCTAAATCAACAAGCAGCTTTTAATAAAAACAGCCACTGGTAACAATATCCAGCTTTCCCTAATAAGCCTCACTAGACCATATGTTTGTTACACTATACATGGGTATTAGTTTCTAAAAAACAGCTCCACCAAAGTTATCTGAAATACGAATTCATGTATAACCTCGCACCAATATCACATGGACCATCCTCTCCGCCAACGGCATGGAGTACAACAGGAATTGTAGTTAAAACACGAACAGTGAGGGGGAAAACAGCAGGTTCAACATCTGATTCTAGGTTAAAAGGACTACAAATCACAGCCACTTCTTCTAGCGCCTTCAGTTTACCAGGGCTCCCTCTCCGTTGGAAGCGCTTATTAATCTTGTTATTGGTAGTATGTTCATAGCTGAGTATGAGTGTGGACGTCGCCTCAAGCCATTCTGACTTTAAGCCATCAACGTCATCATAATATATGCGTTTTTCAATCTACAACACAAGACAAAATTCTGAGAAGGAGAAATCGCCTCAATTTTTGTTTCAAGTGAAGCTAAAAAACAATACATACCGCAAACTTCTGCACATATATGGACATAAACCTTGGACCTACACCCAAAACCCTTGCGTCTGACACCAAAATCTGCAATATAAGCCAACAAGGTCAAACCAAGTTATACACTCAATGAAACACTAATTCCATGACCCTAACTCTCATGATTCATAGTTTCTAGAAACCAATTTGTACAAGCCTTACTCCTTTACATGTTTTATTGAACACTTCTCTTAAATGATTAAATTTAAAAATTCATTTTGCACGTGGAAACTGATGCCATATGATTTTTACATATCAAAACCACTAGACAAGATAGAACTCATAAAATTTTGGATATAAGATAAAAACTGAAATTTTGGCGTATATTAGAAGTTTTTGAGTTGATGAACACCGCCAGAGAAAGATTTGGTGGAATGAGATCCTAAAAAGATTATTAAATTTAAATTTCACTAAAACCAATAACTTTGCAACAAGCTAAGTATAAAACAAACAAGCATTGTCATACAGAAAAAATTATATACCTCTTTATTCCTCAGCAAGACCCACATGTACAGTTTATCAACAGCATCCTTGACATACCGACTTGCCAATTTTTTCTGATTGCAATAAGAGGCCACAACCATAAGTGTCTCCTTGCATGGTACCCCATGCTTCAATGCAGCAGAGTAAAATTCCTGCTGAGCTTTTACAGATTGGAATGCAAGCGCATCAAATTTAATTCCAGTGAAGCATCTAAATTTGCCTGCCTGATTGAGTCCATCTTCTGTGCTTTGGTGTTTCATATACACCTGCTCTGCCTCTATAGCAGCACTTAATGTCCGATGTACTACTATGTCAGGATATCGACGCAAAGGAGAAGTGAAATGAGTGTAAAGAGGAACTGCTAGTGCATAATGACCCCATTCATCCTCAGGCACCATAGAGTCTCCAGTACAGAAGTATTTTGCTAGCTGCATTGGCTTAGTAGCATAATTGACGAGTATCTCATAAAATACTGAATCTTCCTTGAGTATCTCCTTCATCTTCTCCAGTGACCTATTCAAGCTACCAGATGAAGAAACATCCAATTCTAACCCGTGTTTGCTGCAAAAAACTTCAAACTCCCTGAGCTTTCGATTGTTGGGCTCAGGATGCCTCCGCAACAGAGCACGGTCTGGAAAAGCTCTAGATATAATCTCTGCAGCAGTACTATTTGCCAGAAGCATAAACTCCTCTACCAAAAAATGGGAGTCTTTGCGCTCACAGAGTACGCTATCATATGGATATCCAAACTCATCCAGTAAGAAGGAAATTTTGGCATTGTCAAGTCGTAAAGCACCATTAAGAAATCTTTTGTTCTTCAAAACTTTAGAGATCTCATTAAGACTTCTTATTGACTGGAAAACATCATGCCAAGTAAAATGGCCATAGAGCTGAGGAAAGCCTCTTGTTTCAACATCCAAACTGTCTACACCAATTTGGCCATCAATTATGTCCTGTGCATGCTCATAAGACAGCTTGCAACAAGATTTTATCACCGTACGGCCAACCCATCTATCTAAGACATCACCAGAAACACTCAAGTCCCAAAAGATGGAAAATGCAAGCCTATCTACTCCAGGTGTAAGTGAACCCAATTTCTCCGAAAGGAAAGGAGGCAACATGGGCAATTTACTTCTCAACATATAGACACTGGTAGATCGATCACATGCTTCCACATCCAAAGGTGTACCTGGTTGAACAAAATAAGACACATCGGCAATGTGAACTCCAACTCTGTAAACATCATTTGAAATCCTTTCAACTGACAGAGCATCATCTAGGTCAGTGGCCATGGAAGGATCAATCGTAAATACACAAAGATTTCTAATGTCTTCTCGATACGGAAACTCTGTTGTTGGGACCTGCCATGAATCATCTGGTAGGCAAGATAGCAATTCAGCAGGAAAATCAGAACAACAAATTGCATTTTCAAATAGTATTGACTTGATACGTGGCTCTAACTCTTCCCCTTTCCCAAAAATATGTAAGACACAAGCTTGTGGAAGTAAATTATCTTCTGTCCAATTTTCAATCCGTGCAGCAACAAGTTCTCTATCTATTGATGCATCACCATCATCCAACCTTCTCTTAATATTAGTCGGCAATGCTCCCACAGGGACAATCATCTTAGGCAATTTTAGGTCAGTTGGTATTAACTGAATGTAATTGCAATTGGATGGAGGCGATGATATTGTGTTTTTTCTGTTCTCTTTTCGGCAGTCCTCCTTGTTATAAAGCAAACACTTCGCATTAAGAAAACCCACAACAGTTCCCCTACGAGGGGAGGGTTCAATAATTGCGATAACTCTACCAGTTGGTCTTTTAGATGGGGAGGAAACAACTGCATGATACAATTTCTCAATGGAATCTAGAACCTCATTCTCTGCATGAGGGCAACCTTCCCCTGAAGGACCAAACATTGTAGAGGGATGATTATTAGAATAGCTGTAGTTCATTTCACAACCATTCTCTTCAACATGTGGAAAATTTGTGACATGAGGGGAACCGGATTCTTCAGAGTGTACAGCTTTTCCTTTGGAACTGTCATGAGTAATCTCAGGGCAAACGGTAGGCTCACGATCATCCACAAGAGACAAACAACTGCCAGACCCCAAAGAACCTTTCATCTTACTCCATAACAGAGGAGGATCAACCTTAACTGCAACAACATCTCCTTCAACCTGCACGATACCCAACCTTCATTATTCATTATGTACACAATCAACAGTAACATAACAAAATTTCATACTACTCATCAAGGAGATGCATACACAATGACTGAATATATGCAACGATGTGTTATAGAAAATTTACATTCTGATACAAGATTAACCTGAATAGGATATCAGCAAAATCAACAACATTCCATTACCCTAAATAGCACCCACCTAGGGTGGGTTAGGTTTGCGGGGTCGGATTACAGATTCTTACTCTTGTTCGTACTAACACTAACAAAGACTGTTTCCAACTTCACATAACTAAGAAGTGCACAACCATTTCACTGTTGTTCACTATAATCCAAAACCAAACAACTGTAAATCTTTAGTCGAATCAAAATAAGTAAAGAAAAAAAAATTGATGCACCATGATTAACACAAGAAAGTTACAAGGAAAAGGTGAATCATCTTGAATACAATCTCACCTACTATGACTTCCAAAATTAGGAATACTAGCTTTGTTCTTAATGAGTATTTGTTTTGTTATATACACATATATATATATACACACACACACACACACATATATATATATATATATATATATATATATATATATATATATATATATATGGGGTCAAGTTCTAATGAGAACCAAGCTTAAATGAGAACCGTGAGAACCAATCTCCCCGATAAAAATGTGTTACTTTTTTACATAAAATGCGTTACTTTTGAACAAAAAAATGTTACTTTTATTTTAAAAAAAAGTTGATACTCCCTCCGATCTTAATTATTCTTCCACTTTGGGTTTTTCACAAATATTAAGGTAGATAGAATCTTTGGGTTGTAATGGGTATTATTTTAATTAAATAGTAGTGTAAAGTAATGATTGTATTGGAAGTATGAGAGAAAAAATAATTAAATAGTAGTGTGAAGTAATGATTGTATTGAAAGTATGAGAGAGAAAATAATTAAATAATAGTGTGAAGTAAGGAAAGTGGCGTTTTAAGGGGTAAAAGTGGGATGAAAACTTTCCAAAAATAGAAAGTATTCTAAAGTGGAAGAACTTTTGAAACTACCCGTTATAGTAAGGTGGAAGAACTTAAAAGAACGGAGGGAGTACTTTTTAGCAAAAAAAGTACTCCCTCCGTTCCTTTTTGATGTTCCTATTTGGGTTTTTCACCAAGATTAAGAAAAATGGAATCTTTGGTAGTAGTGGGTATTATTTTAATTATATAGTAGTAGAAAGTAATGATTGTATTGGAAGTATGAGAGAAAAAATAATTATATAATAGTGTAATGTAATGATTGTATTGGAAGTATAAAAGAGAAAATAATTAAATAGTAGTGTGAAATAAGGAAAGTGGGGTTTTAAGGGGTAAAAGAAAGATGAAAACTTTCTAAAAATGGAAAGTATTCTAAAGTGGAAAAACTTATGGAACTACACGTTTTAGTAAGGTGGAAAAACAAAAAGGAACGGAGGGAGTATTACTTTTAGAAAATAATATTTTTTTCAAAAAATCAAACATATTACAAAGTAACATGTTTTTTTCTGAAAAATAACACATTTTTATGTAAAAAGTAACACCTTTTTATGAGTTTTTTTCAGAATTTTTTTTGTAAAGTAACAGTTTTTTGCCTAATAGTATCATAAAAAACAGTAACACCTTTTTGCCTAAAAGTAACACCTTTTTAGTAAAAAGTAACACTATTTTGTAAGGCAGATTGGTACTCACGGTTCTCATATAAGGATGGTTCTCACTGGAACTTCTTCCTACATATACATATATATATATATATATATATATATATATATGTATATATATATATATATATATGTATATATATATATATGTATATATTACTACTATTTTGTTTTCACTCTTTAAGTGTTTTCACTTAATCCTAACCCTATATATATGTATATATATATATATGTATATATATATATATATATATATATATATATATATATATATATATATAGGGGTAGGATAAGTGAAAACACTTAAAGAGTGAAAACTGAAAACTAGACAGAGATATACATATTGTAACAAAAGGGGTACATATTATCTTATAGGGTGTACATATTTTTTGTCAAGAAAAAAGTTCATATTAATTACAAAAATATCATCTGAATATGTACCCCTTTTAATCATATATGTACACTATTTAGCAATGTCTAATTATTTACAAAACTGCCACCCAAATATGTATTCCATTTGAGCTTTTTATATACCCCTGTTTTAAGTTTTCACCATTTTAATTGGTTTTCACATGATCCAAATCATAAAAGTCTAATTATTTACAAAACTGCCTCCCAAGTATATGTATATGTATATGTATATGTATATTATATATATATATATATATATATATATATATATATATATATATATATATGTATATGTATATATGTATATGTATATGTATATATATATATGTATATGTATATATATATATATATATATGTATATATATATATATATATATATATATATATATATATATATATATATATATAGGGGAGGGATCCAATGAGAAGGGTATTGAAAATGAGAAGGGTAAGAAGGACTCTACACCCTTGATTTCATTAGAATAAAAAAATCTATGGTCATGATTAAGCCAAAAACACATAATTGTAAAAGTAACTATGTTACACAGAAAAGTAACTATAACAAAATTTTTAAAATGTCCTTACTTTATAACATAGTATCATTTTTTGTATACATAGTAACCAAACAAAATCAAACAAAAATCCTTCTCATCCTTCTCATTTTAAAATCCTTCTCATTTGATCCTATATAAAATTCATATATATATATATATATATATATATATATATATATATATATATATGTATATATATATATGTATATATGTATATATATATATATATATATATATATATATATATATATATGTGTGTGTGTGTGTGCAAAATGAATTGAAAACAACTAAAATGGTGAAAACAAATACCAGACTGAGATATACATATTTTTAGGAAGAAAACAATTCATGTGTGTGTGCGCGTGCGCGCGAGAGTGGGGTATTTTAAAAGTTCTACATTCCTTGTTTTTTAACGGTCCTACACTAAAACTATGTTTTACAAAACGTTTTGAGTTTACCTCATGTACAATAAAGTCTATGTCTATCAATATGTAAGTTATGTTTGAATAAAAATTCAGTGCAATATTATAAATTTTGTCTTCAGTGATTCGAGTTTAGCATTAGCACCAAATTAATCCAAAAGCACTCAATAAGTTTTGGATATATAAAAATCTATATCCCTTCCATACATATTTAAGATAGAGTCAATGACAAACAAATACTTAAACATATTCAAAACCATGGGGGCACTTGGAAGAGCATCCAAAAGGCTAGAATGCCATGCATACTTATAAAATATACAAGAATAACCTATAGGAACATCATTTTTTAAAAAGCGAGTAGCATATAGTATACTTTGTGGCTAAGTAAGACATGATGAAGCCTTGTTATATGAAGAAAGTAAAGCACATATTAATTAAGGACCTTTTGTAGAATGATATTCACCAAATATACCTCATGACTGATTTCTTCATCATTTGAAAATCAAAATCACTCTCTTAATATATCCCAGTTGCTAATTATCTACCAAGTCCAAGGAATAACACTCACAGTTTGACGATAAAGAGAACAATGAACCGAGAGTGGCAAGATGGATAAAAGCAATATGACATTACTCTATGATTTATAAATATCATGCTTCTGTAAAGGCTCCTACCTACAATACTGTAAGGTGATCTAAATTTCTCTAGACACTGAAACTAGATGCATGTCAGGCATTATTGAATTGAAAATCGTATAGAACTTCTGGAGATTTAAACTAAACACAGAAGAAAATTATTGACCAGGAACAGACTCAACATCAAACTCCATAAGAATACTAGCTCCAAATTCTATATGAAAAAATGAAAGCAGCATTTTAAATAAATATACTACAAAAGGCATTTAAAATGGAATGTGTAAAAATGAATTTACCGCTCTGTTTTGCCTAGGAATTCCATTAATAAATACATCTGTTGGTATGCCTTCAATTGTACAATATGCCTAATAATAGAGATAGCAATAGATCGCGTAATCAGTTTCAATGAGATTCTCAAACACAAATATATGAATAACACTTTAGTACTTCAGATATCTGACCTCGATTCTATTATGTGCATTAACGCGAAGCGTTGCTTGGAAAACCTCGCCTCTCTGACAAAACATAAATAGGAAAAAAGAAAACGCAATTAGGCACAAGAAAATAAACAAAACGATTACCGATGAACATTTAACATGAGTTTTCAAGTCTAATGGGATTATATCGTTTGGTTAACCTGCAATGCCTCTGTAACAGTATTCAAGGACCAGTGAGGATCAAAGTACTTCTGCTTGTTAGATCCATGAAGTAGGTAAGGTGGTTTGAAAGTTCCCTCATCATGCAATCCAGCTGAATCCTGATATGTAAGAGGAGTTGGACAAGACCTTGCAATAACTTTGGCACTGGAGTCGAAATTTGCACCCTGTTGATCGGTATTCATTGTAGGGAAGGAATGAAATGCAACAGTACGGGCACTGTTTGGTGAATGTTGCTTTGATGATGAAGCACTTGGCATATTACCATTTTCAAAGCCTTCATATCCATTTTGGATATGTCCATGTACTCCAAGATTGTCTGGGCCTAAAAACATTCCAGCCTTACCATTGTGAATACCAAAAAAAACAAGTTCCAGTTTCTTATGAATTGAATATGGGAAACAACTCGGAAAACTTAAGATTTTTCATAATACAAAGTACTAACAGATGTTCAGATTTAAAAAACAATGAAGAAAAGAGTTCCTTCGGCTCAAGGGCGGAGCTATTAGAAGGCGAACACTGCTAATAAGGAATAATGTAATATAAATGTGGTATTTACTATTTAGCACCCAAATTATTTTAACTCTACCTTAGTAATAGACTAATAGCTGGCATCGCTCAAACACCCTATACGTCGAACAATTTTCGACCCGTCGCCTAAAGTCCTAGCTTAACCTTTGCTTTAGCTGCTCCTAGTTATAATTTTCCATTGAAATTGACGGGAAAATTTTATCCGGGTATTTAAATGATACAAAGCAACGCAACACAATCTCTGATGAATTTAAAACGTAATAGATGACAATAGCCAAAAGGATTACAACTCAATTTAGGTCCAAAAACAGCAAAAAAAAAAGAAGGTAAAGAGTCAATAACACAGTAATCTATTGTTTTAGGTAAAATAATCTTGTTCGTTGACAAAATCCAGAAAATCAAGATAGCATCGGAAGAAGGGGGCAGGAGAGAACGAAATTTTACCCTGGACGAATGAATTTTGCTTGGAACGACGAGTAGATCGACGCTTCTTCTTATCAACGAGATCTTCAGACCTCACACAAACAGATTGTTGCTGCTGTTGCTGTTGATGTTGTAATTGTTCAACAACCATCATTACCATAATACACTAATTATAGAATAAATCTCAGGTTAATTCAAGTAAGTAAAACAAATTGAACTATAAACAATAAATCTAAAACCAAAATTGGAAGAATATAGGATAAAGAAAAGCTTCCGAAGAGGAAAATTTGACGGAAGAAATGAGAGGGAAGAGTAAAAGAAGAGGTTGAAGGAAAGAACAAAGAATCTAAGAGAAGCCAGAGGTTGAAGAAAGAGTTTTGGGGTTAAATGTTACATTATTATTTTTAGGGGTGTTTGGTACAAGGGAACGAGAATTGTGAGACTACAAGTCAAATTTAAAGGTGAGACTTTAAAGTGAGACTTAAAGATGAAATGTCTTATGTCTTTGTTTGGTAAAGAATGAGACTAGATTAAAAATTAGTTGAATTTAGTCACAAATTATAAATTTCCATTCTCCAATCTCAGTTACCTCCCTCCCCTACGACATTTTTCATGGGACTTTACAATATTCTCATTTTCCAACCTCCTCAAATTCCCAATCCCTCCTAACAAACAAAGAGATTTAAAATCTCAACAAAAAATTCTCATTCCCTTCCCCCAAATCCCTCGTGCCAAACACCCCCTTATTTATTGTTGAATAGAAAAATTAAAAATTAATGGGATGGTAGATACTTCCTCCGTTCCAAAATACTTGCAACACTTACCTTATTTGTCCATTTCACAATACTTGCACTATTACTATATTTGGCAAAAAATAATCTTATTTTATTATCACTTTATTCCTACCCCACATATCACCATTAATCATATATCATCCCATTAATCATTTAATATACCCACAACCAATACCTACCTTCCATTAATTAATTTTTTATTTCAAGTTTTTAATTAAATTTAATACCCATTCAACTAACTTACCTTAAATTTATTAAAAAAAAATTTAAAAAATAAGGACCTTTATTAAATACCCCAACCAACCGTTTCATCTCCCAACCTTCCCATTAAATTCCAACGGTACCAAGAACACTCCAGAACCTACCCTCCCTTTAAAAGCTAGTGATCCTCCCCAAACCCTAATTAACCCTTCATTTCCTCCCTCTCTCAACGGCGCCTCTCCCTCTCTCTCTAGAAACCCTACCAATCCTCCCTTTCTTTCGTTTCAGATCTTATTGTTTTGGGTTATTTTTATGGATTCTTCATCTGATTATTATGGGTTATCTCATCCTCCTAAAATGGAGTCTTTTGATAGTGATGAAACTATCGGTTTTTCTGATCCTAAAATGGAGAATGGGTTTTGTTGTTCATCTGATTTATACCCTTTTCCTGATCCTTACTCTGATGACGAAGAAGGTTTTTTACTCTATGAAAAAAGGATACCCCCCAAAATGACCCTTCGTGGTAGAAATAATGAGCATTTCTAACCCTATCTTTTCATGTTTTTAGATTTGATTAATGTTGTTGATTTCTGTTTTTGTCGATTTTCATGTTTAAGTTTATGATCTGATCTGATTTCTGTTTTAAAAGTTCATGTTTAATGTCGAATTTTCATGTTTAGTTCATGCATGTTTAAGTTTATGATCTGATTTCTGTTTTAAAAGTTTATGTTTATGATCTGATCTGTTTCATGTTGTTCTGTTTTATGTTTAGATCTGATTATTTGTTTCTTGTTTAAGTTTTGTTTAATCTTAGTTTATGTTCATGCATGTTTATTTAATCTTATGTCGATTTTTAAAAGTTGATTCATGTTTATGTTCATGATCTGATCTGTTTCATGTTGTTCTGTTTTATGTTTAGATCTGATTTTTTGTTTCATGTTTAAGTTTTGTTTAATCTTAGTTTATGTTCATTCATGTTTATTTATTCTTAATTTTATGTCGATTTTTAAAAGTTTAGATCTGATTTCTGTTTTAAAAGTTTATGTTCATGTTTATTATTGCTGGTTTTAATCCTTAGTTTAGTTTTTAAGTCTTGTTTATTATTGTTGGTTTTAATCTTAGTTTAGTTTTAAGTTTTGTTTAATATTGTTGGTTTTAATCTTAGTTTAGTTTTAAATTTTGTTTATTATTGCTGGTTTTAATCCTTAGTTTAGTTTTTAAGTCTTGTTTATAAATGGTGGTTTTAATCTTAGTTTAGTTTTAAGTTTTGTTTAATATTGTTGGTTTTAATCTTAGTTTAGTTTTAAATTTTATTATAATTGCTGGTTTTAATCCTTAGTTTAGTTTTTAAGTTATGTTTATAAATGGTGGTTTTAATCTTAGTTTAGTTTTAAGTTTTGTTCATTATTGTTGGTTTTAATCCTTAGTTTAGTTTTGAAGTTATGTTTATAATTGCTGCTTTTAATCTTAGTTTAGTTTTAAGTTTTGTTTATTATTGTTGGTTTTAATCTTAGTTTAGTTTTAAGTTTTGTTCATTATTGTTGGTTTTAATCCTTAGTTTAGTTTTGAAGTTATGTTTATTATTGCTGGTTTTAATCTTAGTTCTGTTTATTTGTTGGTTTATAGTCTGGATGTATGGTAAAATCCCTATGATGATGGGGTATAAACTGATAAATGTGTGCACAAATAAGTAAGCAACTTCATGCCACCTTGGGCTTAAGCACAAAGTAGGTTGATACAAATGCACTATTGCTTATGCCATTTCAGTTACATTGATGGGGTTAATTTTGCCTTATTCTTTACTACTTTCTTTGTTCTGTATTAGTTGCACCACCCATTCACTTCAATTAATTATGGCATAAACATGTAACTCTGAGTATTAATGGCATGTCATAGATGTATTTTGCGTCCTTACTTGTGTTTACACTCGAGATGAGGCTGATTTGCTTGCTTGTGCACACATTTAAATGATGCTAACCTTAAACAATCTGTGGGAAATAACACAACACAAGTGAAACATGGGAATAAAAATTGATGAATGATGTTAAATGTTAAATGTTAAATTGATGAATAAAAATTGCTTAAACAATCACCTCAATGACTAATGAGAGGTGTTCCCAAATGCAATGTTACAACTTAAACGGAACAGAGGAAGTATATAATCATATTAGCATATAATCCTTTACAAAATGTTGATTTAAATCTAGATTTCAATCTAGACTATACAAAATGTTGCATATAATCCTTTACAAAATGTTGATTTTAATCTACAACATACAAAATGTGGCATATTTTCATCCTTTACAAAATGTTTATCCTATGACTAATTAATTTCAATGTTCTTGAGGAAGAACATTGAGATTAATTAACCCGCGATGTAAATATTCATTTGTTGAATCTATCAACTCAGTAGCAACTTCAAGTTGGCTTGGCAATTGACCTAGCATGTCTAATCTATTCTTTCCCATATGTGGTTGCTTGTAATTGTTACCACCTCTAACTTTAAGTACTTCAATCATGCATAATTGATATTGAATCCATGAGTAATTCAAAAGTTTTGGATTGAATGTTTCATATGCATCATAAACTGCCTTAACTAAAGCTTCTAAATCCCTTGGAAATTCTTTAAATTGAATCGATTGAAGCGCATTAAATATACCTAAATCCAATATGTTCATGTCTGGACTTGATGCTGGTTGACAGACAAGCCTTATATTGAATCCATCTTGTGTAGCAGCTTCATTGAATGCTTGATCATTAATTAAAATGTGTGGTCTTGCATTGTCTTGTTGTATCCATATATCCCTGACTCCATTTGCTGGCCATTTTGATCTAATAGCTGGTAAAACTTCGGCAATTAACTTTTGCCTTATGACATCTCGGGTAACTCTTGTAATTGCTTTTAATTCGGGTGTACCCGCTGGCCTATTGGTTGAACTCCTTACTGCCCTTTGTATTTCTGTAAAAGGGAAGATGCCTATCTTTCCATCCCATAATATGTCTCCATTGTTGTTTATTATAGGTCTAGCAACAGCAGCTATGAACATGACTTTACCTATAAATTTCTTGTTTTGAACACACCTATATGGCTCTTCTTCTTCCCATGTGAATAAGTAAAATCTTTGTGTCTCTCGACTCATATAAAACCATTTCTCGTCTATGTGTACCATGTTGTACATCAAACCAAACTTGGGCAGTGTGTTTACTGTTGCCGGTATAACTTGAGATAAAATAAAATTAAGTCGATTAACTTTGTGCTCATGTGACAACTTTGGTTTGATTGAATTTGTGTGGGATCTAAGGTCTTCAGCCTTTAACATTCGATACACTTGTGAATGACCCATTTTCATCTCACTAGCAATTGCTCTAATAGTTGTTCTTTTCTCAATTGGAATTGCATTAAGTGCTTCCATGTTAAAAACATTTTTTTTCCTTCCAACCCTTCCCCTCTTCTTACTTCTAACATCAATAACACCTCCATTGGCTATGGATGTTTTGGCACTTTCCCATAGCCTCCAAACAGTCCAACGCGACACATTATTTGCAAGAGTTGTTGCCTTTATACTCCCTTTAGGCAAGATAATACTTGGGGGTTGACAAAGGCAAGTTAATTGTTGAACAATCAACTTCCTTTTTTCAACAGTGAGTTCCCTACTAATTGTTGCTATTTGGTTATGTGCTGGATGGTTGGGTTCTGAACTATTGCTGTTTGGCTCTGTCGTATTGTTGCTGTTTGGCTGATTCTGATCTTGTTGTGCTGATGTTTGGGAATTATTTAAACACAAGTCTAAACTGACATCAATATTCCCATAGGTTTCACTTGTGTAATCTTCAAAAACATCATAATCATCAATTAACCCTAATTGTTCAAAGTAAGAAATAAATACCTCAATGTCGGGATCGAAATTCTCATCAACATTTGTGTCATCCATCTTGTTTGTTTATCTTCAAAACTGTACAATTATAGTGCTAGTGTGTGCTTGTGTTCTTTTGTAGTGTTAAGAACCCCCTTCCCCAATTAATTAAATGCCTCTTTTTCAGAGGTGATGATTAACATCGGGTTAGACCCTCGAGACTTTGAAGTTGAAGCTCAAAGTGTCAAGGAAAATGCTGAAAAATTAAAGGAAGAACAAAGACTTAGAGAAAATGCTAAGATTTTAATGGATGCTCAAAGATGGAAGGGAAATGTGGGGAAATCAATATTCCCAAAGTGATAATGCCTTTATATAGGCTGTGTAATTAAGCTGTTTTTGGATTGTATTTTGGTGGGGAAATTTCATTTTGGGGGGAAACTTAAAATTTGGCTATTAAGTGTATTTTGGATTGTATTTTGGGTTAAGTGTATTTGTGGGTATTAAATTTGAGAGGGAAAATCAGTTTATGTGGACTGATTTAGTAGACAATTAAAGCTGTTGTTTTTTTTTTATTTAAATATGTTAATTTTAATAATATTAAAATCAGCCCAAATCCACTAAAATCTAAAAAATCAGACATGATGTGACATGCCTTAATTCCTGTGCCTAAGGGGTGTGGTGCAACTAAAACAGAACAGAGGAAGTACTAGATAGGAATATGTTTGATGGAGAGAATGAGAGGATGGAAAATTAATAGTCAGGACTCGAGAGTAATTTTTTTTTTTTTTTTTGTAGTAGACTTGGGTTAAAATTAAATTAAAATATGACGTTATGATTGGTCGGTGGTAAATTGGACGTCGATTCTTGGGTTTTTTTTATTATTGTCCCTGTCTCATTGAATTTGAAACATTTTTCATTTTAATTCGTTTGTGATACAAAAAACAAACGATGTTTTGGGGCTTAATTTTCTGTTTTAATCATTCATTCTTAATTCTTGCTATTACACACATTGTTTATATACACACTAATACTCATATTCTTGCCTAGATTAACAATATTACAACATTTTTAGTTTCCTAGATTATACACAAATATTCTAGGAAATATTCCGAGAATAATTTATTTCCTTAATTCTAACATTCCCCCTCAAGTTGGGTCGTAGGGTCACAATACTCAACTTGCACAAGACTTCATCGAAAAACTGAGCTCCTACTGCCTTTGTCAAAATATCTGCTAGTTGGTCTTCTGATCGAACATGAGAAAGCTTGATTATCTCATCTTCCAACTTCTCCTTTATAAAGTGTCTGTCTACCTCAACATGTTTTGTACGATCATGTTGTACAGGATTCTCAGCTATGTTGATGGCAGCTTGATTATCACAGTATAGTTCACAACTCTTGGTGGGTGCGTACCCAAGTTCAGTTAACAACTTTCTAAGCCACAGCACTTCAGCTATCCCCTTTGCAACTCCTCGAAATTCTGCTTCAGCACTTGATAGAGCCACTACCTTCTGCTTCTTACTTCTTCAAGTTACAAGATTTCCTCCTACTATGGTGAAGTAACCTGAAGTCGTCTTTCTGTCATCCCTGTTGCCTGCCCAATTTGCATCTGTATATGCAACAAGATCTAGATGATCGTTCTTTTTATATAAGATCCCTCTTCCAGGAGAACCGTTCAAGTATCTCAATATTTTGATAACCGCTTCCATGTGCTGAACTTGAGGTCTATGCATGAACCGGCTAGCCACTCCTACAGCATATACAATGTCTGGCCTAGTATGAGCCAAATAGATCAATTTTCCCACCAGTCTCTAATACTGCACACAATTAGTGGGTTCTCCTCCTTTAATCATCTGCAATCCATGATTCGTCATCATCGGAGTATCAATGGGTTTACGATCTAACATTTCGGCTTCGGCTAACAGATCAAGGATGTACTTCCTTTGTGATATGAAGATGCCTTTGTTTGACCTCAAGACTTCAATCCCCAAGAAATATTTTAGTCTTCCAAGGTCCTTCATTTTGAACTCTTGAAACATTTTGTCTTTGAGAGCTTTGATTTTATCTTTGTCGTCTCCAGTAATGATCATGTCATCCACATAAATTATCAAGCATGTTATCTTTCCCCCATTTTTCTTCAAGAACAAAGTATGATCAGAATTGCTTTGACTATATCCGAACCTTCTCATAGCTGATGTGAATCTCCCAAACCATGCTCTTGGTGACTATTTGAGCCCGTACAACGCCTTCCTTAGCCTGCTGTAACACCCCGGCCCAACGGACCATCGGTGACTACTCATGGAGACTGTAGACTAGCCCCACAGACCAACACAAGTCTTTCCAGTGCACTTTGGCCTCACTCGTGCGCACCTAGGAAAACTTCCCAGGAGGTCACCCATCCTAAGATTGCTCCCCACCAAGCACGCTTAACTATGGAGTTCTTAACAAATGGGCTACCTAGAAAAAAAGATGCACCTTGTTGATATGAGTAGTCTATCAATCCCTTTTCAAGCTAAATCTGGGGTATCACACCTGCATCTTTCATCATCTGAGAAACCAGTAGAGAATCCTGGTGGGGCCTGCATATATAACTCTTCCTTCAGTTCACCATGAAGAAAAACATTCTTTACGTCGAATTGATGTTGGGGCCAGTCTAGGTTTGCTGCTACCGAGAAGAGAACTCTTATTGTGTCAAGTTTTGCCACTGGAGAGAAGGTTTCAGAGTAGTCAATACTAGAGATGGCCATGGGCCGGTTTATTCGTATCCAAACTGCAAATCGATTCGGAAAAAATTTGAACGGGCTCGAACCGGCCAAGTACTGGGCTTGAACCGACTTGGTTGGTTGGTTGGTTAGGGTTAGTTCAAAAAAAATATATTCGAACCGGACCCGAACCATCGAACCGATGAACCATCGAATTGGTTCAAAAAGCCCGAACCGCACCGGTGAACCAAACCGAACCAATTCTTAACCGAACCAATTCGAACCATTAAATGGTACCAATTCGAATCGGTGAACCGGTCGAACCGAACCGATGAACCGGTACTTCCAACGGCTCTTTTTTTGAATTTTGAATTTATTCATCCATACTTTCTATAAATACCCACCCAAACATTCACTTATTCCTCACATCTCTTCATCTCTAGTTCTCTATAAGAAATTTACTCTCTACTTCTTTTTACAATTAGTAAATTAATTAGTCTCTTATTATTTCTCTCTCTTATTAACAAAAAGATTAGTTTTAATTTCTTTCTCTGATCTTTAAGTAACCGAAAAAAGTCTCTAATTATTTCTTTTTCTTTTTAGCATAATAATTAGTCTTTAATTAGCAATTTAATCATGTCTTCTTTCCTCAAAAAAGCTTCAAAAAAAGTTTCAAAGGTTGTTTCCAGTGGAAGCAAACATAAAAGAAAAGCTTCATCAGATCCATCAACAACACCTTCAATTACAAACTATGAAAATGACTTCAATACTGATGATGTTTTGGAATTTGGAGCGCAGTTAGAGGCGGAACTTGACGTTAGAGAAACAACTCCTCTAAATGTCAATAAATCTCGGCAATCATCGGTTGTAGTGTATTATATGTAACTCTATGAAAAAAAGTATGTAACTCAATTCCTAATTTTATTAGCATTTCATTACAATTGCATTTTTATTAATACTTAGTGTATTATATATTAGATGGAGGTACAGGGACAATTGCTCGACATTTATCACGAAAGCATGGAAGCACAAAGGACAGTTGTAGTGCTAGTGCAAGCGGGAGCCGACAAACACAACTCCACGGGTATGCAAATGAAATGACCGGCGCTCGTATGCCTTTCTCTTATAATAGAAACACAATGATTGATGAATTTAGTAGATATGTGATTGGGGATGAAATGCCTTTCATGCATGGAGAAAGTAAAAACTTTGAATACTTTACTAGAGTCTCTTTACAACCACAATTTAGAGTCGTCCCTAGAAACACCCTTAAGCGTCGCACTCAAGTTCTTTATCAAGGAGCTAAGGCTCAATTAATTGAAATGTTTCGTAATTTAGATAATCATGTTAGTTTAACCACTGATACATGGAGCTCTTGTTTTGGTGAGTCTTATATGTGTGTTACCGCCCATTGGATAGATGAGAATTGGTACTTGCAAAAACGTATTATTGCTTCTGAGGTAATGGAGGAGAAACATACCGGTTTGAACATCAACAATAGTATGATGGCTATTTGCAAGAAATAGAATTTGCGTGATAAAGTTTTTTTTATTTCTATTGATAATGCAACGGCAAACACTAAGGCAATAGAATATTTGATGCATGAATCTTCATTTACTAAGATCTTAATTGGTGAGTTTTTACATGTTAGATGTAGTGCGCATGTACTTAATTTATCTGTTCAAGAAGGTGTAAAGAAGTTATCACCATTGTTAAATCCTATTAGAATGGTAATTAGGTGGACAAGGAAAGAGGGAAAGTATAAAAGAAAATTTATGCGTGGAAGCTGGGTTACCAAAGAGAAAATTTAGTCTAGATACACCAATACGTTGGAACTCCACTAATAAGTTATTAACTCAAGCTATTCAATATCGTGAAATTCTGACTTATTTATATAACAATCGTATTAATGATCCTACAAGCATGATTACGGATGACCATTGGAGCCTTGCTATTTTAGTTCAAAAATTCTTACTGTTTATGATCTTTGTTATGTATATCAGCCAAACATTCATTTAGTTATTTTAGAATGCATAAGAATAGTACATGAGATTACTAATAATATGAATGTTGATGTGTTAAAGGATGTGCTTAAAGATATGATGAAAAAATGGTTATCATACTTTGAAAATATTCCTTATATTTATGGTGTTGCTTGTATTATTGATCCAGTTGTAAGGGTAGAAAGTTTACGTAAATTGTTACAATTTTATTATGTTTCTCTCAATCGACCTACTTATGATGTTGATGGTTATATTGAATCATGTAAAAGACTTTTACATGATCTTTACAATTATTATGCTTCTATATATATCTCGGGGACTTCAAGTAATAATGCACCATTTGAAGGTGTACAAACATATGATCCATTTATTTCTAATATTCTCAATAGTCAAAATCGATTTGCTACATCTTCAAGTTCCACCCGTCAATCCATAGAAGTAGATGATTATTTGTGTCATCAATTTGAATTCCAAGAAGACCACGAAATCCTAAACTGGTGGCGACAAAAACCCGGTAAATTTCCCATTTTGGTCAAAATTGCAAAGGACATCCTTGCAATTCCGGCCTCCACTATTGTTTCGGAGTATGCTTTTAGTGTAGGTAAACGAATTTTAGATGAAAAGAGGTCTCGACTTGCTCCAGTTACCATCCAAATGTGTGTTTGCAAAAAAGATTGGGATCAAGTCGAACAAAGAGCACAAGGCTTAAGGAATGATGATGATGACCCGTTGATGCGGATGGACATGGATACATCGATAGGATCTCCCCCAGAAGAAGATGAAAGAGACTCTAATTAGACTATTTCAACAACAAACAACTACAACAAAAAAGGTACATAAATAGTTTTACGACTTTGATTCCTTCAAAATACGTAGGGAACTTAGTATTTATACTAAGTCCAAGTCCATTCCCCCTCTTTTTTTTACTCTCTAGTTAAGACGTTAATCATGTACTATTTTTAATTTTGTAGAATATTTAAAGAGAAAATAAATTAGTGCATTGATCATTATTTATTGCATTTATTTTTTTATTGGTTATTATGATAAATATTTATAAATATAAAAAAATAAATCGAATTTGAACGAATTATTCAGCATCAAATTGAACCTTGAATCGGTCGTGAACCGAACCTTGATTCGACTCGAACCGAAAAAAAGCTCAGTCGAACGGAACTGGTTCACGATTCGGTGGGCTTGAACCGGGACCGAATCGGAACTGGTCATGAGCGGTTCAGGTTCAAAAAATTTTGATCCGAACCGGTGGCCGATTCGAACCTGAACCGGTCCGAACCGAACCATGGCCATCTCTAGTCAACACCATATGTCTGGGTATATCCTTTCGTTACAAGCCGAGCCTTGTATCTTTTTATGGAGCCATCTATATTATATTTCACTATGAATACCCATTTGCACCCAACAATTTTCTTCTTCTCTGTTAAGATGCATTTTTTCCATGTACCGTTTTTTAGCAATGCACTAATTTCTTCTTCCATGGCTTTCCTCCAGTGATCATGTTTCAAGGCTTCCTCAACACTCTTTGGAAGTTCAGTTCCATACAGGGCGACATTAAAAGCTAAGGCACTTTATGACATATTTTTTCCATTGGGCTGATCGATAGGATATCTTGATATTCTTGCTTCATAATCTGGATCATATCTCTTAGGAGGAACACCCCGTGTAGTACGTGGTGAAAGGACATACTCTTTACCTCATGTTTCATCTTTATCTGTTTCCACAGTCTCAACAATAGGGCTATCAACACTGTTAGTATAAAGAGATTGTTCATCATCTAAATTACTCACCTGATGATCAGACAGTATTGTTTGTGGTATGAACTGCATAACTGGACAAGTTGGTTCTGTAGCTCCGCCTACTTGCTCTTTTGGGTCAGGGTCAGACATTCATGGACTAATTAACCATTTGAGATCGTCATCTTCCTTCTCCCCCTGAAATGGAAGATGGTTGTAGTAGAAATCTGATTCAAGAAACTCGCAATCTATAATAGTGTATACTCGTCGAGGCATAGGATGATAGCATCTATACCCCTTTTGGTTTCTCCCATACCCGACAAAGACACACTTAACAGCCCGTAGCTCCAGTTTACTTCGTACCCGTTTAGGACAATGAACATATGCTATGCATCCAAAGATCCGGGGAGGTAGAGAGTGTGAGGATGGTAGTGGGTGATGCATTTGGAGGGCTTCCAAGGGAGTTTTGTAGTTTAGGGCTTTAGTGGGAAGTCTGTTTGCGAGGTAGTTAGCTGTGGCTATGGCTTCGGGCCAGAAGGATGTGGGGACATGTGAATCAAGCATAATAGCAAGGGTTATTTCTAACAAGGTTTTATTTTTCCGTTCGGCTACACCATTTTGTTGGGGTGTGTCCGGACAAGAGGTTTGATGGATAAGACCTTTACTAGCAATGAATCGATGCAAGTTAGAGTTCACATATTCTTTTCCATTATCTGTCCTTAGAAAACGGGGTTGGGTCTAGAATTGGGTACAAATCATATTGTAAAACTCCACAAAACACCAAACACCTCAGACTTATGTTTGAGAAAATAAATCCAGCTGATCTGGGTACAATCATCAATAAAAACAACATAATATGAGAAATCATGTATTCCAGTTACAAGAGAAGGACCCCACATATTTGAATGCATAAGCATAAAAGGTAAACTGGTGTTATCCATACTACTAGAATACGAATGTTTATGACTCTTCGCAAGAATACATGTTTCACAGTTAAAGGCTGATTTTAACCCAACTAGAGTAGGAAAAGTTTCTCTAGATACCCTACAGATGGATGTCCAAGTCTTCGGTGCCAAGTCCATAGTTGTCTCTCCTTTGACCATTGAGCAAGCACTGCTTGGCCTTTTTGAACCATCTCTTCCAAGTAATACAGTCCGCCTTTCTCAATACCACGCCCAATAGTTTTCCCTGTCTGAGCATCCTACACGAGACAACAATCAGGTTTCATGAGCACAGTACAATCCAAATCCCTTGTATGTTGACTCACAGACAAGAGTTTATGTGTGAGATTTGGAACAAACAAGCAATTATTTAATTTCAAATCGTCAGATAATGAGACTGTTCCGGCTCCTTTGGCTTTAATACCCTCCCCATTAGCAGTTTTAATGAGGTTCTTTTTCGGTATTTCATGTGTCAAAAAATCTTCTAGGTCATGACATCGTATCTGTGGCTCCACAATCAAAAATTCACCTATTACTTGAAACAGACAAAGCACAATTATTTTTAGGTAAAAAGAAAAAAAAGGTGTGGCTTTTGGGTAGCCACGTACCCCTCCTCTTTATTTAAGGGACTCTCCATTTCTTCCAAGAGAGTACACGACCCAATGCTCTTTTTTCCTTTAAACCCTATTTCTCTAAATGAGATATCTAGGGTTCCTGTTTCCTCTTTACCTGCGGCGCCTTCAATGGAGTTTCCTTCCTTGATCCCCTCCTCACTCTGACCTATGATTGCTCTCCCCGTTTTTGGTTGATCGGAAAATTTGCCGGCTGTCTTTGCTCCTCTCTTCTTATCGGGCCACCAATCTGGGTATCCCACCAATTTGAAGCACTCATTTTATGTGTGCCTCATGCCGCCACAGTGGGTACATTGAAGATGACTATTTTCATCCTCTCGCCGGTAATACTTTCTGATCTTCCTTTGACTGCAAAAACACCACCTGTGCCCGATGATTCACGATCTATTGAGGGCTCTCTTTGCATGATTCCTCTTCTTATTACTTCACGTCGTATACTCTCATATGCCTCCTCTGCTGTGGGTAATGGATCTTGAAGGAGTCGATATCGTCTGTCTTTGTCAAAGGTTTTATTTACCCCAGCTAGAAATTGATACAATCAATATTTTTGAATTAATTGATTGTAAATGATGTTGTCCTCTGGATCCTTCATGAGAGTTGGTTGCCTTCTGTCGATTTCCTTCCATAGAGTAATGAGTTTGATGTAATACTTCTCCATTGTGTCTGTGCCTTGTTCGATTTTATTTGCTTTGACAGTGAGGTCGAAAAGTTGGAGACCATCACTACCACTGCCGTATAAGGTTTCGATTCCCTTCCAAAGTGTTTTTGCAATTGGGAAATCGAGAAATTGGTTGACTAGGTCTGGATCTATGCTTTCGATTATCCAAGAGATAACAATTGAATCTTGCCTGACCCATTGGTTGTACTCTTGGTCCTTTTGTGATGGTGGTTCGGCGATGATATGATTGAGCCGACCACGACCATTAAGGGCTAAGTGCATCAACCTGGACCACTTGGTGTAGTTTTGATGGGTTAACTTTTTGGATATTGAGAAAGAGGGGTTGTTTGCTACGATTTCAGTGGGTGGTTTGTTGGTGTTTAACTATGAGAACAGTTGCAACAACTGTCCCATTGTAATGGGTTGGTCTAGCGTGATAATGGTGTTTTTGGAATCTGACTTCATTTTTTCTGGTAAGGTAAGGTTTTTTCTGGTAGACGATGAAGCCGCTTGGACGATTTTTCCTTAGCAACATCTTGGCTCTGTACCATGATACGAAGACCAAACGATGTTTTTGGGCTTAATTTTCTGTTTTAATCATTCATTGTTAATTCTTGCTATTACATACACTATTTATATACACACACTAATACTCCTATTCTTGCCTAGATTAACAATATTACATCATTTTTAGTTTACTAGATTATACACAAATATTCTAGGAAATATTCTAAGAATAATTTATTTTCTTAATTCTAACAGTTCTATTTAATATGCATTATTTCTATTTATTTATAATGGTTCACTACTTTCTTTTAATCTCATCTATACATTTTAATTTCCATTTAATCTGATCTATACATTTTAACTTTCTTTTAATTTTATTCATAAAATTCATTCTCTTTTTTCATTTATTACTATTTTCTTAAAAATCCTCTTCTTTCTCTTTGATTCAATCCTATCAAGAAAGATGAATAATTATGGGAAATTCCACATGGTAGCATCCAGTTTTAATGAAATGCTGTGGTAACACTTTTTAAAGAAAATTCCACATGGTAGCATCCAGTTTATGCACTATCTAATTGTCGTAGTATTTCCCGTTAAGTTCTTGTTAAATTCCGTTTAATTCATCATTTTGTAAGGTTTTTCCACATGGTAACATCTAGTTTTTGTTTAATTCACCATTTTAACGTTTAATTCACCATTTTAATATTTAATTTAGCGTTTAATTCATTAACGCCAATAAATGTTTAATGATTTTATGGAAAAATTATAAGACATTACCTATTCTATAGGTCTATTTCCAAAAAAACTACCTTATGTAACTTTTTATTTTATTTTATTTTTTTTTTTGCAAAAAACTACCTAATTTGATATATTTCTTTGCAAATGACTATCACTTAACTGAAAACAATAGTTGACCGTTAAGTTTGAGGGTTTGACCAATTTGAGAGGTTAAGTTGTCTATGTGACAGTAGCTCATTAGTCCCCATTTTTTTAAATAATTTAAAATTAAAACACATATCCTTATGGGGTAACTCTTTTGAAAATCCGGTCAAAACAAGCAGTTATTCGTCTATTTTCCGATACGTAAACTGAAAAAGATATTTGACATCATTTTTACCCATCATAACAACTTTTTTTTAAAAACGGACGTCGCGATTATCCTTATGGGATCACTCTTTCGAAAATCAGATCAAAAAAAGTACTTATTCGAAAGAGTATTTGTTTCGACCGGTGAATTAAACATTAAAATGGTGAATTAAACGTTAAAATTATTTTTCCAAAAAATTATTTAACACATTTATAATTTTTCCGTAAAATATTTATGGGCATTAATGAATTAAACGATGAATTAAACATTAAAATGGTGAATTAAACGTTAAAATGGTGAATTAAACAAAAATCGGATGCTACCATATGGAAAAAACTTACAAAATGATGGGTTAAACGGAATTTAACAAGAATTTAACGGAAAATGCTACGGTAATTAGATAGTGCATAAGTTGGATGCTACCATGTGAAATTTTCTTTAAAAAGTGCTACCCCTGACATTTCATTAAAACTGGATGCTACTATGTGGAATTTCCCAATAATTATTTGTATCTCATTTTTGCTCTTTCTTTTTAAGAAACGTTATTAGTCTTCTTTTTCCGATTCTTTTCCCTCATTAATGTTCGTTGGGAACATATTTCCCGGTGTACGTCTATGTGAAATATATTTTCCATGATACCGTCCACGTAAGAATATATTTTTTTATCAGCTTTTTTAATACCAAACTGCCACCTGATATAGCGGTTTGGTTTGAAATTCAATTAAATCGCTATCTCAGGTAGCGCTTTGGTCTATTGCAGTTTTCAGAAAAGGTCAAAAAGTAAACCGCTATCTCAAATAGCGATTTCACTACAACAAAACAAGGCAAATAATGACACATTTTCATTGACTCTTTATTGAAGCGTCGCAATTTATTTGAGAGGCAGAATAAAAGTAAGGCAAATAGAGACACTTTATTAAAAAATGTCGAAAAATGTTAAAAAATAACCGCACAATTAGATTTCAATAACATCTTAAATCGTGCTTGCCAGTTACACTAAGCGGCGTTCACCCTCTTCTACCACATTTCCCCATTTCTCTTGATCGGTCTGGAGAAACTAACTTCTCCCATGTCTACGCTTATGCTAATCAAGATTCAAAATCAATTTGGATTCTTGTATGAATTTTCTACTCACCAATTCAGGTTTGCCTTTCGTTTTGAAAATTAACAAAATTGTTCTTGTGCAAAAAATTACGGTTTCCAGAAAATCAAAATAACAAGTAAAACTTTTAAAAAATTATTTTTTGAAATTGAAAATGGTGAGAAAAGAATCAGTTTATGGGTAATTTGTGGTTTGAGAACTCATTTCAGGGTGTTGATTTCTTGATTTCCCATTTTTATTGATTTTTCTTTCGGGATTATCAGTTTGTACAAGAACAATTCTCAATTTCAAATGAGTTCTTTGAGAACATGCAAATTGTTTACTTCTCCCATTTTTCTTTCAAGATTTTCCAGATCTGAGGGCTTTGTTATCTGTCGCAGGCTTTGTGTGGACGACGTGTTTTGGAAGAATAACGCGAAGAAAGATTGATGAATCATTAGAGACAATTTTGGAGGTTTGTGTGTACAGGAATATTTAGTGCTCTGCAACAATTGACATGTTTGTACAAGAACAAGCTTGACAATTTGCACCGAAAGAAAAGAGAAATCTTACTTTTCTTTGAGAACTCATTTTGAAATTAAAAATTGTTCCTGTACAAACATGCAAATTGTTCCATTTCACAACCTAATAATCCAATTTTGATAGAAAAATCAATATAATTGCACTTTTGATTCAAGGGAGGAGTAAATCTTTTTATTATATTCTTTGATAGTTCCGATTTATTGCAAATGAATATTTTCCAATTTGTTGATTGTAACTTGTAGGGATAATGATGGGAAACTCACTTTTGATATCACAAGGAATTTGGGTGTATTTCTCCAATTGCATTTACTAAAGGTATGCTTGCAAATAATATTTACTCATTTCTTGTACTGTTGTACATCTAACGCTTTTTCGAAAAATTAGTTTCCGAAATGCAGTACTATAAATTATTTTAAGATTTGATGTCTCTATGAATAAGATGAATAAGATGTAGAAATGAGGTGAGGCTTTGGTTATTTGGTCTGTCTTTTTTTGTTCATCGGTCCATCTTAACCTAATTTTCTTTTTGTATTCATTCCTCATATTTTGATTTTGTGTTTTTTTGTTCATCGGTCCATCTTAGCTCTTGTTTTGATTTTGTGTTTGGTTTTTTATTATCTAAATCTGAGTATTTTGATTAAACAAAGAAATAGGTGACCTTGCATTCTCTATGAAGATTTCTGTTAATGGAACTTGGATTAGTCATTTTTTTGGTTTTGACATGCTGCAGTAGTCACTTATTGAAAATCAAGTGTTCTCTCTTTTGTTTGAACTGATTTCATCTGGTGAACTGGTCTTGTTAAGTTCAAACAACTTAGGTTTATTATGAAATTGGCCCTATTCCTTTGTACCTTTGATTTTACTTTATTTTTCAATGTATCCCTTTGATCTTACTATATTTCATTTTTGAGTCCTGCAATTAAATTGGTTAACTAAAATATGTGTTTGGTTAAGAAATTTTAAGTCTTGGGTTCAAGATCATGCATACCAATTATAAACAAGTACTGTCTACTACCTTCTTAAGTTCCATAACCAACTTCTTTGATATAGAGGATCAATTTTTGCTGTAGTGATTGACCCGTTTAACAAAATATTTTTTGTTATATGTTATGATTCTTTTTCTGATATTTGATCATGTGCTGATGTTCCAATATTGAGGTTTTGATTCTCTAGGAATTACTGCGTTTGGAGCGTACAATGTAGAGTAAATTCGAGTAAACAAAAGTGTTCGTGCAAAATAGTGATTAGGAGATGTAATACCAGTTATTTGGTTTTGGCTTGCTATTTTAAGCTCTGGGTGTTAATGTTTTTTTTGCTATCAACAATTGTGGGCTTTCAAGATATTTATCTAATTTTATCTACTTTGGATTAGGTTAGGTTCTCTGCTAATGTGGAGTCTTTATATTTTCAATGAGTTGGTATATCAGTACAACTCAATTTGACAGTTTGAAGTGCATTTTAAATTTAAGTTTGATGGGATATTAAGATATTTTTTTAAGGTCCATTTTGTGGAAGGTTTGCACTAGATCCTTAGAACTACTTGTAGTTGAAGTATGTTTGAAGCTCATATTATCACTTTCTATATATAACATTAGTATGATCCTAATATGTAGATGATATTATCACTTTCTATATATAACATTAGTATGATCCTAATATGATCCTAATATGAAGCTCATATTTATTGTTTTCTCTTTTATTATATTATATTTGCGTGTTATTAAATAAAATGTTTGTGAAATTAAATACAGGAATGTGATCATAGTACATAGAGGTGCATTGCAACATCAATTGATTCGAGATACGTAGGCGCTCTACTCAAAACATTGCAAGTCAAATTATATCAGAGCATCATCGGTCATCCTAAGTGCAGAAACATTATTATTTTCGTTGATAATTTAATTTTACATAGAAATTGTTTAAAAGTTGTTTGGTATTTTGTAATATTTATATAATTATGTGCTATATTCTTGGTTTGAATTTTTGATGGTTTTACGCTATATGGTGTTTAATATATAGTACAAACTACGATGACATCAATAAGCGTCATAATATTGCGAATAAAAAAACTATAATGTATTGCAAAAACATTTAGTGATGGAAAAAAGCGTCACTAAAATAAATAGTGACTGAATAATGAACGCAAAAAAAGACACAAGTGTAGATACCGACGCTTATAAGCGACGTAAAAAGACAAATAGTGACGCTACAAGTGTCACTAATCGGCAAATTGTGACACTACAAGTGTCGCTAATTAACAAATATCGACATTTAAAAGTGTCGTAAAATGATAATTTGACATAGCAAATTGGCGCAAAATGACAATTACCGACGCGAAAAAGCGTCGCAAATGTGAATTTTGACACTAAAAGCGTCCAAAAACGATACAAAAAAGGACATCAAAAAGCGTCCTAATTGGTGAGAATTGTGACGCTTTTCGAAGTGTCGGTAAATAGCGACATTGAAAATAACAACGCTTTCGCGAAGCGTCGCAAATCTATATTGCGACGCTTTAAAGCGTCGCAAAGTGTTAAAAAAAGAGTCACAAAATGCCTTATTTTTTTGTAGTGTTTGCTTTGAAGAAGAAAAAAAATTGTTGGTCATTACGAGAAAAATGTATTTTGCGGGAGTCAAACACACAACCTCAAGCATCCCACAAGCTTCCCGCGCACCAAGTTTACCAACTAAGCTTCTTGGTATTATTTGTTTCATTCTCACGCTAACTTTATTTATATTTTTAATTGGTTAGGTTAAATGAAAAAATAAACTTTTAATCCGCGTTTTCATTTTTTATTTTTTTAATCTATTAGACAAACTGCCATCTTAGGTAGCGGTTTGAAAATAAAAAAAATATTTTTTAAAAGGTACTAGACCAAACTGTTATCTTAGGTGGCAGTTTGATATTAATATCAAACTGCCATCTCAGCTAGCGGTTTTATTTGACAAAAATATTTTTAAAAAAGGACCATCCTACGTGGATGGTACCATGGGAATTAAGTTTTCTATCAAGGTAAAGTGGGAAATAATTTTCTAAACTACAATATTAAGGGCAAAGAGTCTCTTTTTCCGCATTTGCCTCTATGAATTACTCCTATAAACAATGAATTATATACTCCTACCATATTTTAAAACTTGTTCCTAGAAGGATGATTATAGAAATTAATAAAACAAATTATATTTTAGTTAATAGATATATTATTCTATTGATCAATAAATGTGATATTTGATAAAAGAATAGTGGATACCGTAAGTAGTTAAGTAGAAAAGATATGAAGACCACAACTAATATAAAAATATTTAAATAAAATTAGTAGAAAATATATAGAAATCATAAGCAATATGAAAATATTAAAATAAAGTTAATGAAAATGGGAATGAATAAGGTTAATTATGTAAAACAATTTTGATATAATAGAATGATTCTTTATGGAAACAACTTTCAGAAATGGAGGGAGTAATAATCATACATTACTAGATGATCACCCGTGCTAAAGCACGAGACATTTAGAAACTATTATGCATAAATAATATAATCGTTTCAAACAGATTAAATAAAAGTTAAGAAAGAAAACTATGAATAATAATTTTAAAAAAACACAACAACGAAAATTGAACAATAAATAATACTATTTACACATTATTAGAACATAATTGTTGATTACAATTATATTTCCACATAGTTTATTGTTCTAATAATGAAATTCCACATAGTTTATTGTTCTAATAAAGAAGAAAGAAAACTTAAATTGTTGATATATTTTAATGAAATTCCACATAGTAATATTTGTAAATGTAAAGAAGAATTCTAACATTAAAAAATTATCAAATTACAATTTTATCTCATTTGCCTCTCTTTTCTAGGAGACTTTTTTTTTAACGCAACATTTATTTCTTGGTGTTGATAAATAAAAATGATGTATGAAAGTCACAATCTTGCAAATGACTGACATTTTATACACCTTCAATTTGCTGCTCACCTCATTTGATTATCTTTAAGACTTTGAGTTACCCATTTTATTTTTGAACGGAAAAAGATATTAATAATCAAACCTTTCATCCATCCGCTGTGAATAATAATTTTATTTATTTTTGGACTTCTTTTTGTCTTTGCTTCGCAATAGAAGACAAATATTTTTGCAATTAGCCACTTACTTGATCAAGTTATTTATCAACCTCATTTAATAAATATTTTAGTATATGGAATGATGACTAATAATATATAGTATAAATAAAGAGACATGCTCAATTTACTAGTAGAAAATATCATAGTAATTTGTATTAATATATAGAAGATAAATCTTAAATAGAAAATTTATTTTCAATCTTACTAAAATTACATATAATATTCCAGCACATATAAAGGGAAGAAAATTTGTTTCAAATTTGCTAAAATCACATGTAATATTCTAATTGATATAAAGATGTAAATGTCCTTAATCTTAAATAGGAAAAATTAATAGTCATATAAAATTGCAATAGCATGCGTTAATGTATAGTAATCTTGTCCTGAGAGCTACAATAAAATTATACGAAAGTGTATGTGAGAAGCTAATTTGAGCCGGAATGTTTTTTACTAGCTAGAGACTGACATGTGTCATTAGGTGGTCTTTGCCTTTAGTTTGCTAGCAACATTTTTTATTTTTTAATAATCCAACATTTGCACTTTGTTTGCTATCAGTATACCCTATTAGTATGCTGATAGCAAACAAAGGGGAAAGATTGGATTATTAAAAAATAATCCATAGGTGAGATTATTCACAGCAGATGAGTGTAATGTTGATTATTAATATCAAATTTTCTTTTTTAATATTAATAAGTTTATCTTCAAAAAAAAGGTTTATTTGTTTTTGCTTGACCTCTTTTTGTGTTTGTTTCGCAATAGAAGACAAATATTTTTGCAATTAGCCACTTACTCGATCAAGTTATTTGTCCTCATTTAGTAAACATTTTAGTGTATATATATAGAATGATGACTAATAATATACAGTATGAATAAACAGGCATGCTCAATTTAGAGGTTGAAAATATTACTATAATTTGATATATAGAAGATAAATCTTAAATAGAAAATTTATTTTCAATCTTACTAAAATCACATATAATATTCCAACACATATAAAGGGAAAAAAATTTGTTTTCAATCTTACTAAAATCACATATATTATTCCAATTGGTATAAAGATATAAATCACCTTAATCTTAAATGGGCAAAATTAATAGTTATATAGATTGCTATAAAGATATAAATCTCCTTAATCTTAAATAGGCAAAATTAATAGTTATAAAGAATTGCAATAGCATGCATTAATGTATAGTAATCTTGTCCTGAAAGCTACATAAAGTTATAAGAAAGTGTGTGAAAAGCTAATTTGAGTGGGAAATTTTTTTACCAAAGGCTGACACATGTCATTAAGTGATCTTTGTTTTAGTATATAGAATGATACTAAAAGCTTGGAAAATTTTGACAGTGGAACACTCAATAGAATTGCACGATTTTTTTAGCATCAACATCTATAAACATGATATTAAAATAAAAAGAAAGTCAGAGATATTATACAGTGGAACACTCAAGTTTAACAGTTATATGTATAAATTAACTCTATAATTATGGAAATTAGCAAAAATTTATTATGCAGTATATTATGTTTTCTAATTTACTCAATTTAACTATAAATAATTGCTATTCAAAGATACTTAATGGTAGAAATACTGGTCAAGATAAAATGACATGTTATTTTTTTTAGCCAACAAATCAGTTTTATTTGGAAAAAAACTCTTAAATTGTGCCTCTTGGAATTTTTCAAGTCTTTTATATAATATATAGAGTTGTTCAAAAGTGACCCGATCTGAAACCGAAAGTAAGTCGACCTGAAAATATGTTTCTTTTTTAGGTTTATCGAACCGATATTACTCGACCCGAAGTTATACCCGAACTGGTTGACAATCGAAAATGGAAAAACTAAACCCGAGCTGTAACCGACTGTTGTAACCAACACATAACTGTTAATCGAAATTACCCCAACCTAATAATGACCGACCCGAGTCATATCCGGCCCGAATCATGCTCGAAACCGAACTCGAACCGGCTAAAACCGACTTAACCCAAACGAAATTTAGATCGAGTTGTTGTAAATCTAAACCAATTTTTAACATAGAAGTATGATCGACTCATATGCAATCATCTTATTAGTTATTCTAATAAAGTGATAAATATTTTAGTAAAATAAATTTTATAAATATTTGGTTTCATATATTTAGAGTTAATTATCAATGGTCAATGTTTAATTAACTACTTTTAATCGAATTAGATGAAAATTGATAGAACTTTATAATTTTATTTTCAGGTCAAACAAGTAAAAATAACAATGTAATGATCATCACTAATTGATTTGCATTTTAACTTTTTTGCTTTAAGTAAAGGGAACCTTATCATCAATTAAAAAAAAACTAACATAATCTGATACTGACTTGATCGATAGTAATTAGTAATTCGTAGCCGAATTCTACTTGAAAAATACCCAAACCCGATCTGTACCCGGTAAAACCCAACCAATTATTGACCGATGACAACCCGAGACCGATTGAAGCTCGACACGAACTTCAACCGACATCGAACTGATGCTAACCCGATAGTTCGAATAACCGATCTTTAACCGAACCGTGACTAACCAACCCGACCCGAATGTGACTCGTCGTAACACACATTCGAAATATAACTGATCCGAAATACAACCGAACCAAATGACACCCCTCCGAAACCGACACGATCACCCGAATGAACACCTCTAATAAGGTTTGATGAAAAATGACATGGCATTTGATTTTGACCAATATCTCTACCATAAAAGTATTTTTAACGAACAATGATTTTAGATTGAGTAAGTTAAGGAATATAATATACCGCATAATATATTGCTGACAATTTTCAATCTTACAAAGTTAACATATACATCAAACATTATACATGTTTCAGTTACGAAACTTGATCCGACAAATGACCTTGTGTTCCTAACGATGAAGTGTTGTTGAAGCTCAATTGTCTTTAATTTGTAGTTGAACGATTTCGCCTCTTGCACTTGTGATCCTGCACACAGCAAGTTAGCCTTGCCTGGGGGGTGATCTCCCGGAAAACCTCTCTGATGCTTAAGTCAGATGGAAGATAGGAGATCAAAGGATGAAATGGGAATGAGTATGATGGATACATGAGAAGATGGGGTTAATGAGGGATGAAGGGATTTAAATCTATATGTAGAGAGTTATTGGTTATATTTGGGTAACATAGCCTCAAATGAACTCAGAAGGGGGTAATTATAATAGACAATTAAAAGATAAGGTAACAGATAGTTAAGGGGATCATGGGAGAGATTTAGGAGATGATGGGTGGTTATCATAGGGCATCAGGTAGTTATCTCCTTGGAAACCAAGTAATGGAATAGAAAGGGTCAAAGGGCAGTTGATTGTAATTAAAGAAAGGGAAAAGGGTATAAAGCTAATTTACAATATTTAAATAAAAATAACATAAATGTTACCACAACATTTAGCCCTACGCATGAAGGATGATGCAAGCGGAGAGCCCCAGCGATACGAAACATCTTGCTTTATGCGGAAAAGGATCCACCAAAAGTTAAATTAATTACCTCCAAAATATTCAGACCGATCTGACAAGCCCCCTGCCGACTATTCAAATGCTGAATTTCAGCTTCAGGATGAGAACATTGACCCACGTATAGAACACTATATGGAAGATATGATTAACATTCCGCAGACTTGATATAAAGGGAGTCGCGGCTTGCAATCATAAGAGGTACTGAAAAGGCTGATAACTTAGAACTTTTTTTGATGATAAGTCCCCCTTTGCGGGTCCGACTTATCAAGTCCACGACAAGCAAGGACAATCTTCAAAAACCAGGGAGTATGATGTTTATCATACCGCGGACGGGTTTTAACTTAGCTGGATTTTTAAACCCAGAGATACATCAAGGGGTCTGACTTGTCGAGTTCACGGCCAGTTGAGTTTTAGAATATTTTCAAGAAATTACCCCAAGGGTGGGGGAGATTCCGTGGAAATGACACAGTTCCAACCATTTTGTTCATATAATGTCTCGGAATAACCATATAAGCTGGGACTTGGAATATTTTTTGAAAATCAGATTGTCAAGTGGAGTCCGTCTTTTCGACACTACGACAATGCATGGAGTTTTTAAACTTGGATAAATGTTTTTTTTTTGGATTTCAAGAACGCCCAAGGGGTTCGACTTATTGACCCCACGGTATCATCATGATTTGTTTTCAAATGCAAGGGGGTGAGTCTCCGAATGCTCCAATAGCCTCCACTATCTTGTCTGTAACTAACCGCAGAAACATCAACATTTTCAGAAAACCTGGTTACCAAGAGGGTCCGACTTGTCAACCCTACGATGGCTAATGAAGTTTTTTTTTAACTAAGAATAAATTTAGAAGATCAAGTCACCCAGGGGGTCCGACTTATCAACCCTATGGCAACACCCTGAATATTGAACTTCAGATGCAAGGAAGAAGCCGCGGAATAAGAGTGTTGATTCTTGAGTTACAATTATACCGCGGAATGCTAGACTAAGGAGTCCACGACAGGATATGTTGCGACATGCCCACTGCTTTAGACTTAGAATATTTTTGGAGATGGATGCCTCTTAGGGGGTTCGATTTATCGATGTGGCGACATGAACTTATCTAGATGTCGCCATGTCAATGAGAAGGACACGGCTAATTTGTGTTTTCTATACTTACCCGAATTCATATTCCAACCCACTATTAGGGACCCGACTTATCGACCCTGCGACTGATTATAAGGATTTCAGTATGTTCAATAAATGTCGCCATGTCCATAAGTCGGACAGGTAAAAAGAGCCATCTTCTGTACTTTGAATTTTTTAACCAAACTAGGTACGTGGGGGGGCCAACTTATCGACCTCACGTACCTCTTTGCCAAAACATGCCTTCATACTTAGAATATTTTTTATTAAGAGCTTAGTTTTGGGGTTAGACATATCGACTTAGCGGCAGGATGTGAGATTTCCAACATTTAGAATATTTTGAAGGTTTATTCAAGGGTCCGACTTATCGACCTTACGAAAATCTTAAGGGGTTAATGAGAACAAGACTTAGAAATTTTTCAAGATTCACGACCTATTAAGGGGTTCGACTTATCGACTTCTCGGTAAGACTTCTTTAATTCTTCATTATTAAAACCTTTCATATTTCAAGTTTTGAATATTTTCTATGATGTTGGTAGTTGGGCATTTATTACTACTATAAATAGTGAGATTTGAGAACTATTCCTCTAACCTAACTTTCATTTGCATCCATAACTTTATTTTAGTGAGAGAAAGCTAGAGAGAGACGCTCTGACAATCTTCATCCCATCTTCAAATTTTCTGACAATTTCCTTCAAGACCTTCAAAGTCTGAAAAAAATCTTCACATTTCTGACATAAATCTTCAAGATCTTCAACAAGGTATTCAAATTTTCCTCAAATTTCTTTGAATTTCTTCAAACTGTTCATCATTTTCTTGAATTATTCATGAAAGATATTCATCAAGGCTTTAAATACATTTATGAACTTAACCTTAATCTTTGAAAATTTTCAATTATTAATTTATTTTGACCATGGCTGACAATAATTTTGCGGCTTACTTAGAAACTAACCTTGCTAAATCAAGATTTCCCCCCTTAGTTGTATGCACCCAAGTAGAAAATAAGGGCACGGAACAGTGTGACTCGGATGACAGTAGTGATGTACAGATTACCCCATACTATGAATCAATTAAGACCAGGGAGTCGTTTGTTTCTCCTATTTACATATCGGACAAACGTCAACCTGCTCCTTGGGAAGTGAGCATTTATTTCTTCCCCAACTACTTGCCAAGAATAAATCTTGACCTGGAAGGGTTTTTGTATGTAGATACCGAAAAGATGGAAGATTCAGCAGAGTCTTCTGGCAGGGAGAGTGTCGTGCAACCGCCTTCTCCTTTTTACATACCGGATCACTCTTCTGAACTATTTTATTGACATAACAACCAAAGGAGATCTGGACAAGTTGCGGGACAAGATTTCCTCAAAGTACGGACTGACAGATGAATATAATTTAATAACCTCAGGGAACTATGATACAGTCAGGTTTTCCCCTCCACACTGTATAGTAGTATACATTCTTGCTTTAAACATAGGGCTTAGGTTTCCTTTGCACCCATTTTTTAGAGAAGTTTTGGATTTTTTGAATATTTCGGTACCAGAACTGTATCCCATCGCCTGGGGTTGTATGATTGCCTTTCTCATTTTGTGTTAAGTTTTATCCGTTCCACCCATACTAACAGCCTTTAGATACATATTTAGAGCGCGACTATGTAATTCACAGGATTTGGGCTGTGGATGGGTGACTTTTTACCCATCGTCGTGGACTGAAGATAGTCCACGACCTTCCTGATAACCAGAGGAATTACAGAACAAAGTTTGCATATCTATACTGTTCCAAGGAATGGAACATTAAGACTTCTTTCGACATTAAGCTCAATATTACGGGTTTTAATAACGCGGTACCGCAATGTTCGGTAAAGGACGCGGTTATAATCGAGTATGCCAAGATGGAAGTGCAACAGGACAGGAAACCTATGAACGTCCAGTTCAATTGAATTCCTTCCCCAACAGAGCTCAGAAATGAGGATCTCCTTTCCGCTTTTCATATCAGCTTATCAATAGATAATAGTAAGGGTCGCTATTACTTGCCTCTATTCATTTGCATACTTGTATTCTTACCCTTGGTTTCTGTTTTCAGGAATCGCCAAAGAGAACTTGAGAAAGAAAAATCCAGAGCTGATGAAGAAGTTTTCCATGATGCGGTTTGCACATGGCCCTGACCAAAGGCCTGCAAATAAGCCACTACCTCTGCCCCTGAAGGTGAATTCTTTGACTTGTTAAATTATCCTTAGGACTTTATTGACGTTGTTTCTATACAGGACTCGGTAACTACTACCAAGGGGCTAGACGCTGTACCTTCTAACAAAGAAGCTCTGCAGCTCTTAGAGGAAAGAAAGAAGTTTCATATTCCTGATGAAACAAAAAGGGTAATCCCTTCCAAGAAGAAGGAATAGTAGAAGGAGAAAGCAGAGGAGAAGAAGGAGAAGAAGAGAAAAAGGAATCTTCATCCGCGGAAACGCAGCTAAAAAGGCTTCCGCAGAACCAATAAAGACAGTTGTTCCATTAGTGATCAGATCTGTCGAGGGAGATGTGTCTGTTCCCTTCAAAGAAAAAGTTAAAGGCAAGGGTAAGGAGAAGATTGATGAATCTGCTCCTATCGTCGAGCCTTTAAAAGAAGCGGAGTACAACCGCAGGGATGTCGTGCCCTTTAACCTAGGAATGCTTTTTTCAGAGCTGGGTTACAAGGGAATGGTGACCAGATTCAACCGAGCTTCTGCTCAACTGGTTAGCTAAAAGGACGTGGATCATCTGGATTCCGTGTCATCTGTTGATAGGGTGCGTCAACTGCAATCATCGGTAGCGGAGGTAATAATTTATCGTCTTGCTTAACTCATGGTTTTGTTTATGAAATTGTAACCGTCCTGAATTATGAAGGCAAACACTAATTGGAATTTAGTATTAATCAAGCGGAAGCTTACTTTTGCCAGCACAATTAAGGGGTTACTTAGAGGTTAAACCAATATCCAAGTAAAATACTTGAACCAAACCAAAGCAATATGACGGAAGTCTTAACTGTCCAAAATATAGGAAAATTACAACCAAATCGAAATAAGTCCAAAGTTCAAATACATCCTTAAACCAGTCCAAACCTAAACAACCCAACTAATAGTCTCTCAAATACAATAAAGAGATCTAAACAAAAGAGGAGTCATACTCCAACTCGGGTTCATCTTCCGCTCGCATATCCATTCTTCGTCGAGGTGCCATAGGGGTTTACTCTAAAAACAAAACCATTGAAAAACATACAAAGCATAGTATCAGCAAAAAGGCTGAGTATAACACACTAGTGTCTGTCAAACAAGTTATTAAAACCTTTTTGATTTGAGTAAATTCATTTTGAAAGATGTTTTTTTCATTTGATAAATCATATTATCATTCAAACTTAATTCAATGGTTTTATAGTAATAATTCCAAGTTCTCATATTTCATCATAAACCATAAGATCTCAATGGATCCAAATCAATTTCAAACTCATATCATAACTTTTTACATGGGTACTCTGTGAGTCATCCTGTGACTCGTTTGGTAGTCGGTCTACCGTCCGCGACATGTCCGGCAAGTGTAACACAATGGTATTGTGAACAATACGCGCTCAACATTGGTGAGTCGTTTAATCATGCACACAACATTTGCTGTGGCATATGTACCCGCCATTTAGGCTAAAATATTTTTGTATATAATATATACCTTGTAATTTCAATAACATTTGAAAAGTCAAAAATATTAACTTTTTCCTTATGATAAACATCTTTTATTTGCAACATAGCAAAACATATTTTCTTTACAACATAGCAAAATCAAATCATAATTTTTCCCACATGGGTAAAACATGCATAGCATAATCATATCATCAAACATAACCTTTGTATTATATTGGGGCATCACTAGCATGTGTGGAAATGCATCGTAACAAAACGTGATTAAAAATTCTATACGATTTTTCAAGGAAACCACTAAAATGTTTAGTTTCAATCAAAGAGTTTTGAAATTAATTCAAAATAACTATGATATAGTTCATAAGTCTTTAAAATCATTATGACAAAAGATTTCATAAAACACTATTTCCTTAAATACGAAATAGTTTTGCCGATAATAAAATCGATAATTGATTTACAAAAATACATATTAATTCTCCAACAAGACCCACATCAATCAAGTCATTATAATAACTTAATTAAAATGAATTTAAGGTTTTCCCATCAGATTATAATTGGTTTACAAATTTATAATGATTTTACGATTATTTCGACAATTTAGGTATTTATCGTTGTTTAAATGATGTTTTAAATCCATAAAATTTATAAACCATCTAAGTAAAACTTATTTATACTATGAGACAGTAGGTTACTAATAAAATTATAAATTTTTGATATAGGTCTATTTTTACTCAAATTTAATTAACAATATTACGCCTTTAAATAATTAAACAATGTTTATGAATTTGATAAATTAGTAAATAATTAATTATTAGTTTAATAAAATTTACTAAAGTTCCAGAAGTTATATAATATTATTATTAGCTCATTTAAACTTATAAATGTCATGTATGATATTTTATCTTTTTATATAGACATCTTATCGATAAATCAAATAAAATCGGTTTAAAATTACTTAAGTTCGAATAAAATAACATAAAAATTTTATGATGTTCCATAAACTATTTTAAGGAATATAAAATTTTAAATAACCATTAAAATCGTGTAGGGTATTTTTAATAATTAACATTGTTATTTAGCCAATAAACCGAATAAAATTTATTTAACTCCATATATGGTCACGAAAATAGATATAAATTTTTCCACATGTACCTACTGTTCATATAAGTGTCTCATAAAACTTTCAAGCCCAAAAGACGCCATTTAGTATTTATTTTGTATTTTATCGTTTTCTAACGTACCGATTATTAATAACCGAGTAAAACTTATTAAGGTCCTCAAACGTCAACAAAATCTTCTCAAAATTTTACCAAATTTAGTTACTGTCCATATGAGTATGTGATAAGAATTTCAAGTCCATGTGCCTTTTTTTGGTAATTATTTTAGTTTTTACTATTTAACAATTTACCGATAGATAATTTAACGATTACTCAAAAATCATGAAAAATTCCAAACTAAATATATTCTGGCCAAATCTTGTTGGAGACATTATAATATGATTTTATAATTAGTTTTTATGATCAAGAATTAATCTCATACTATGTTTTGTCATAAGAGATTTTAACACCTTAAAATCCCTTAAAATATCGATTTAACATATAAATTTCAAAAAATTATTCAAGAGATTCTTTTTTTAACATATAGCTACTGGAAATTATTTTTAAAATACATTTTAAATATTTTCCAAATCCATATAATCATTTCCATCACAAATACTTTCACAAAGTAGTGTAAATCATGCCTTTAACCATACAACAATTCATAAAATTCACATGCATGATGCCCACAATAATAATACATGTAATGAATCATTTCTTACTCAAAATTATCATTTTGATATCATTTTTCAAGATTTAAGAACTTCTCTTTGGGAGTTTTATTTTTAAAAACAAGTTTATACAAAACTTTCCCAACTTGTTCTTAAATCCTTTAAAAATCACCCCATGTGACATACCTCGACTCCAAGCCTATATAAGTATTTCCTAAGCTCCTACGTAAGCTCCGATGCGTTCTTAGAAGTGGTTCCAACTTCGGGTCCTTGCCCTTCAAGCCTCAACTCCAACTCTTCAACTAAACATATTGCATTCATCCAAAAATCAATAATAATTTTGGATTTCTAACATGCACTTAACTTTCCTTAGTTGGAGTTGTTAAACTAATACTTGTGATGATTTTAACATATTTGGAGTATACTTATTATGTTGAGCAACATACTTAATCAAGTCTCATAATTTTACTTAAATTTTTAAAGTAAGAAAATATATAAGTTTGTGAAAAGAACATTTTCTTTTCTTTTACTTTCTATTATAATCGATTTTTTTTTATAGAGGTTTTACAAGTGATAATTTTCTTAGTTCTAGATACAAAAATATCCATATTAAAATGATCTTAGTTTATAGAAAGATTCATGTAAGACTGTTCTTCATGAACAAGTTTTAACAAAAACTAGTGGAATAAAGAAATGATCATAACTTACTCTATGCTTGGTGGATTTCTTCAAGTTTGGTGTCTATGGAAAGCTCTTGAAATGAAGATTATTTTTATGGAATATTTGAGTTTATAAACATAAATTTGCAGAAGTTTTAGATGGGTTTTTGAAGAAGATTTGATGTGAAAAGAAGGTGTTTTAGTAGTTGAATGTTTGAAGGATGCTAGTATTTGTTCATGGATGAACTTGGGAGCAATGTGTTGGGTGTTTATGGCTGAATTCTTATTCAGAAAATAGAGTGTTGTTGCTTCAAATATTAGTCTCTTGCATGCTTGTAATGATGTATAATCTAGGTTAGAACAATAGGGGGTTTTGGGTAGAGTGTTTAGGTAGTGTATGTAAGTGAACAAAGAGTATGGGACAGCCATATATGCTGCTGTTTGGGGCTGTTTTGGAGGGGATTTTTGTCTCATTTTGGTCTATTATAGTGTAGGAAAGGTTTATCTAAGATAGTTTAAGGTTTGGGTAAAAATTGTTGTACATGTAACAAGTTATGTAACTTGTACTTCATGTTTAAAAATCACTTGTATATGTGTATGAAATATTTAATTTACTCCCATCAGATTAAATAATATGCTCGGATAATAATTAAAATTTTCTCGAACTATTATCGGTAGTTGCTCAACTTTAAGTTTTACCTCCAAAGTTTACGTTTCTTGTTATGATTCATAACCACGTTACGATTTAACAAGTTTCTAATCATCGTAGAAAATTTTCAAATCTCTACCATCACTAATTAAATTTTAATTAGTGAATGACAAATATTAAAAGAAAAAAATTAGGCGCTAAAAAATGACTAATGAAATCTCATTAATAATGCGGCTGTTTTAGAAATATTTTCTAAGTATTCTTGTTACAGACTTTCTTGAGGCTGTCGTACGAGTTGAACCTGCATCGGCAAAGTGCCATTGACAGGGAGACCATGGAGGCTCTGACTGCTTGATGTGATAAGTAGAATGAAGAGCTTCAAAAGCTAAGAGAAGAACTAGGTGAGCTGCTGGGTCTCAAGGAACCCACCGCAAATTGGTTCACCAGAATCAATTTCAAAGCAGGTGGAGGAGGATATGGAGAAGTTTAGGGTGTTGCTGGATGCTGCAAGGGTTCACAAGCTTCGTTCTGAGAGGCGGGCCAGAAATGCACGTGATTGGCTAACATCTGATGAGCCTGAAGCCGCGACCATCCTGGACAAGCTGACCCACGAGATGATAGAGGCTAGTGCTATGATTAGCCTAGAGACATTTCGTCTAGCTGCTACGGCTATGGGGGTAGATTTCGATTCGCTTCGCCAAACAGCAATGGAGAAAAGAGGTGAGGCGCTGGCCAATCTTCAGGAGAAACTTGAAAGGGAATCCCTGGTACTTGTTGACCCGGAGTGGGATACCCAAGAGAAGGAAGATTGGTTGAAGAAGGTGAGCGAAGAAGCAAAAAAGGAGGTTGTGTGCCTAAATTTGGAAAAGCTGAGCATATCCCCTTCACCTGTGCCTGAACCTCCGCGGAATATGTCGTTTTCCCAGCTGGAAAATCTAAGTTTAGATTTATCAAACTTGTTGATTGACAAGGGGAAGAGCCTTCAAAGTTTACACAAAGATTTATCGGAGATTGAAGTGGACCCATTCAACGTTAAAGAATATGTAAGCTTCTGTCCAGACCAACAAGATGCCCAGCCTCAAGAAGTTGCCGCTGATGCCGATGTTGCTGATTTTTTTAGTCCAGACCAACAAGACTTGTAATTTTCAGAACAATGATTGTAATTATTTAGAACTTGGGTATTGTAACTATTTGTGAAGTACTTGCGGGAGTCCGCAGAGTATCTTCCTCTAAACATTGCTTTATGCATATGATGCGTTTTTTGTGAATCCGCGGAACATATGCTAGGTTTAATGATGTATTTTGTCTGATTTTTAGTGATTGCTTGCTTTTCGTAAGGGCCCTCTAGTCCGTATCATCGATATGACGACTTATTGGAGTTTTCAAATACTTAGAATATTTTTATCAAGGAACCCTCTATATGGGATCCAACTTATCGATTTGACGACCTTTTAAGTTCTCCACTTGAAAATTTCCCCCCAAAGAACCCATTATTTTGGGTCCAACTTATCGATGTGACTACTTTCTTTGCCCTTCAATACTTAGAATATTTTTTGATAAGCGACTCTCATTTTAGGGTCCGACTTATCAACTATACGGATCACAAGTGATAAAATACTGAATTTTACAAAATTTGCAAAGGTAAAATTTGATTAAACGGATTCATATGTTGTCAAATACGTCTGACAAACTTGATCTCTAATGGTCATGTATTGTGAGAGCATGTCAAGTACGTCTGACATTTGAACTTATTATGAACATCTGATGTAAATTATCAATACTTCATATAACGATTTAATGAAAATTCGGATTACATAGCTTGAACGGAAATTCTTACATAACTTGAATGAAAGTACTGACTAAATGAAATGCTGACTTGATAAATGGAAAAATTGAAAATTAGATGACTAACTGCCTTATTGATAGTGACCCCTTGCATATCTTGTTAAATGAACTATTTTTTCAAATGATCTCCATTTCATGGTCGCTGAAGCTTTTTGCCATTCATGTCAAAAAATTCGAAAGTTCCTGGTTTGATGGTGCAGATGATTTTGAATGGGCCGTCCCAATTAGCTCCGAGTTTACCTTTTTCCACCATTTTGCCAGTTGCTTCAATTTTGCGGAGTACAATGTCACCGTCTTGAAGCTTTCTTGTTTTGACATGGCAGTTAAACTGGCGAATCATTCTTTGCTTTTGAGCAATAGATCTCAACAGAGCATATACTCTTGTTTCTTGTAGCAGATAAGTTGATTCTTTGTTCCGTGACATTTTTTCCACGTGCATAGTATATGACTCTAGTTGAAGGGATACCAATTTTTACGGGTAACACTGCTTCCGAACCATATACCAAGGAGAAAGGAGTGTGACCTGTTGCTTCCTTCATGGTTGTTCGGCTAGCCCAGAGGATGCCGGGTAATTCTTCATCCCATGTTCCTTTAGTTCCTTCGATTTTCTTCTCGATACCATTTAGTATTTCGTTATTAGCTGGTTCTACTTGGCCATTGGTTTGCGGCCTGGAAACTGAACTAAATCGGATTTGAATGTTGAATTTGTCGCAATACTCCATTGTATTTTTGCTAATGAACTGTCGTCTGTTATCTGTAATGATGACTCGGGGAATGCCGTACCGTGTGATAATGTTCCGCTAGATGAACTGATAGACCTGCTTATCTATGATGGAGCTTAGTGCTTCTGCTTCTACGTACTTTAAGAAGTAATCAATGGCAACAATAATAAACTTTCTTTGCCCTTTTGCTGGAGGGAAGAGACTAAGAAGGTCCATCCCCCACTTGTCAAAAGGTAGTACGGCTTGAATAGCTTAGAGATAGTTGGCTTCTGGTCTATTTTAAAGAAGTATTAGCACTTGCTACACAATTGGTTTTAGGTAACACCCAAAAAGTGTAACCTAAAGTGCTTAAAATGTTACTATAGACCTAAGGTAACACTTTTTTGGGTGCTACATCTGGCGGTGTTACCTATTCTCTTTGGTAATACTTCTACATGCCTATGGTAACACTTTTCCAAGTGTTATTTTAAATAACTTTAGGTAACAATTTTTTTTTTTTGCATATGTATCTTTTTTATAGTGTTACTTATTATTTCTTATGTAACACTTTTTTATAATTAGCTATCACTTTTGCATCTCATCAATTAAGCTATTGTAACATTTTTCAATAATGTATCACTTTGGACTTCTTTATGTAACACTTTATTGAGAATTAGGTAACATTTTTATTCATATTAGCTAGCACTTTTTCATTTAATCAATTAAGCTAATGTAACACTTTATGATTATGTATTACTTTTAATAATAATAATAATAATAATAATAATAATAATAATAATAATAATAATAATGCCAAAATATATCAAAAGCAGTGACTAACCGTATAAACTTAATCTACATCATTCATACATACATCGTATATTGTGTATATCTATATATGTTTGTAAGAACTTGATTAGACAACTAAAATATACAAAATATATCTAAACATGTTCATAAGATCAACTTCATTATACAACTAAAATACAAAATATAGTTTGAAACTAAATTTCTATTGTTCTTTCTCATTGTGATCTATGTGTGCATTTTCCTCGCATTCAGCTTCATCATCACTGATATAATTTGTTTCCATTCTCTCATCTTGAATCTGTATTATGTCTAGGAAATTAAAGGCCGAATTCAAAAGACAATTAACTTTAAGAGGAACCCCTATGAGTGACAAAACACCAACCACTCGATGACATTTAAAAACCACAACAAAAACAAACCAAATATGCCTACAAAACAAGCAATCTACAAAACCCAAAAAAACTATTTAAAGGACCAACTAAGTTTAATTATAGATTGTTTTCAAAAAAAAAAAAGTTCAATTATAGATTTACAGAAATTTCGGCAGCACATCCTTTGCATTTTGAACTATATCCATATTTTAAAAATAAAATTTTCATCACAGAATCAGAACCACCTATATGACATTTCATACCACGTTAATATTTGAATAAACGTCGACCAACCGAAACCTAAAAACAAATTGAACATGAAACAAAAACCAAGAATCAACCCAAAATCACTTTATTCAAAATCGATATGATAACTCAAATGAACACTACTTGTGCTCATAACTACAAAAGCTAACTAGACAATTATTAATAGAGTCAAAAAATTTTACGTTTTCTATATAAATCAATATGCTACAAAATTTCACGCATAACGATTAGGCACTATAAGCAGTATAGCTTCAGAGACCAATGAAGCAATTCTAAAATTGTAAAGTATCCAATAACATATGAAGCACTATAATCAATTGATTACTTTACCAGATTTAAGTACTAAGCTTCCTACTAATTCTCGTTATTTAATTAATCACTGACTGTCAATTTAGTGGTTGGTAATAAATGTTGAAAATGATATTTTCTCCTTTTGTTAATATTCTTCCCATTTAGAATATTCTATTTTGGAGAGAAAATTTTGATTAAAAATTTTAAGATATATATAGATGATAAAATATATCCATGTAGGATCTCGTTAGATTCATCTTAATTTATACTTTTTTATCATATATTTTTTATAATTTTTTATAATACGTATTTATAGATATTGAGGATCAAAAGTTGCTTTGAAAACTGTGCAAAAAGTAAATGGGAAAAATAAAAAAGAACGGAGGGAGTAATAAAAATTAGTGTAGTTTCAGTAGAAAAATCTCTTAATAAATTAAATGGTCATGTTTTTTCTCTTACTATCATCTCTCTTTCTTTACAAAATTATTCCAATGCATTATCATATGAAAATATGATATGAGGTAGTAATAGAAAATTGTAAAACAAAAAAACAAATTATCATCCAAATTTCATTACCATGGGAATAATATGATACGTATCATGAAAATTTACATTAAAAATCATTTCATTGCCATCAATCAGTGAAAATTTATCAATTAGCTAGAATTTTTTGTGTTGGATAACTTATGGTCAATAGGAAATATAATTAGTTAAATTTCACATGGTATCATCGAACTTTTATGAAACGCCAGTAGTAGCACTTTTGCAAGATTTTTCCACATGGTAGCATCAAGTTTATGCCTTATTTAACTGCCGTAGCATTTTACTTTAAATTCTTGTCAATTTTCATTTAATTCACTACTTTGACGTTTTGATCACCCTTATACTTGTTGGTTGTTGTCGTATTTATAATTTCCCCTATATCATTTTTATGCTCCTAAATATTTAATTCACCATTGTTTCTGCTAAGAAACGGTCGAATTTGTAAACGGGGAACGCCTTGTGAAGTAATGTCAATCCTTCGAAGAGAGATGATCTGACCGTCGCAAGCAGAATACCTGCAACCACAAGGAAAACTAACCGGGGGCTGATGTCCCGGAACAGCTCTCCGATGCTTAAGTCAGATTCCAGGAGAGAGTCAGAATGTAAGGAGTCTTGTGGAGTAATATTGCGTAACCTGATTATTGGAGTCAAGTCTCCCTTTTAAGGTTGGTCTTCTGGGAGTTACCTCCGCTGGGAGGTTACTTTGGGGTAGATAACTGCTGGAGGTTATCTCTGCAGGATGGGACATCATGGAGGGCGGTTATCCGGAATCAAGAGTAGTTTTCAGAGGAAGTGTCTTTGACCCAGGCAAATTAAGGAACTGTTGTCCTGTTGTTGACTTTGAGCAGTAAGCTTGACTTTTGACTTACTGACTTGAGGTTACGTGGACCTTTTGAGTAGAGGTGATGACCCGTAACATTGGCCTCCCGCATATGGGGTAAGATGATAACTCGCTTCAAGTCGATCTTGATCCTTATGCAGAACATTGTATTATAATGCTTTAGTTATAATATCCTCATATGATACTTGAAGTAATGATGTCTCGGACTTTTCAAGTCTCGGACTTCTTAAAGTCTCGGATTTTTTAGGTGCATCCTTAGATTGATGACAATGCGCCCTGGAGCAGGGGGGTCCGACTCCTCTGAGTCTCGGACTGCCTAATGGACAGTAACTTTGGCCTCATTATCTCATAAGACAAACCAAGGGGGTCCGAATCATACGAGTCTCGGACATCCCTGAGTATACGTAGGTATACTTGGCCAAAATTGGGCCTTAATACGAAGACAAAAAAGGGGGGGTCCGACTTATAGAAGTCTCGGACACCTTAAGTATACATAGGTATACTTGGTCAAAATTGGGCCTCAACACTTAGAGGACCAAGGGGGGTCCGACTCATAGAAGTCTCGGACATCTTAAGTATACATTGGTATACTTAGTGGAAATTGGGCCTCAACACTTAGAGGACCAAGGGAGGTCCGACTTATAGAAGTCTCGGACATCTTAAGTAGACATAGGTATACTTAGTGGAAATTGGGCCTCAACACTTAGAGGACCAAGGGGGGTCCGACTTATAGAAGTCTCGGACATCTTAAGTATACATAGGTATACTTAGTGGAAATTGGGCCTCAACACTTAGAGGACCAAGGGGGGGGTCCGACTTAAAGAAGTCTCGGACACCTTAAGTATACATAGGTATACTTAGTCAAATTGGGCCTCAACACTTAGAGGACCAAGGGGGGTCCGACTTATAGAAGTCTCGGACACCTTAAGTATACATAGGTATACTTAGTGGAAATTGGGCCTCAACACTTAGAGGACCAGGGGGGGGTCCGACTTATAGAAGTCTCGGACATCTTAAGTATACATGGGTATACTTAGTGGAAATTGGGCCTCAACACTTAGAGGACAAGTCTCGGACATCTTAAGTATACATGGGTATACTTAGTGGAAATTGGGCCTCAACACTTAGAGGACTAGGGGGGTCCGACTTATAGAAGTCTCGGACATCTTAAGTATACAAAGATATACTTAGTGGAAATTGGACCTCAGCACTTAGAGGACCAAGGGGGGTCCGACTTATAGAAGTCTCAGACATCTTTCTATGATTTGCAGACGCAAGCGTGATTTCATCAACCGTGGTGTCGTTTCCCAAAAGAGTATTGGGGGTATTAAATTCTCACCTACCCATTTTGTCATCTTGTTCCAAATACATTCTAGTGAGAGAACTTCAAGAGATTTTCAACAATTTTCTAGAGAGAGAAGCTCTGACATATTTGAAGATGTTCTGACCGTTTTTACTTGGAAACACATTTTCCACAAGGTATGCTCTAATTTTTAGATCATACATAAATTTTTTGAATTTTTTCATTTGATTTTCAATAAAAATCCTCAAATCTTCAACCATTGTTCTTGAGATCTTCAAACTGTTCTTGAGGATCTTCAATTTGTTCTTGAATATATATTGTTTGATTTATACCCTGTATCACTATTCGTATATTGTTGTTTATAACATGGAGACCATATACTTGGAGGATATATGTAGAGAACTTCCCAAACTTAACATTAATAAGGACTTGGAATTCCGGAGAGAGGAAACACGAATTGGTTCAGATGAGTCGGGTGATGATAGTCCAGTATATCACGTGAGTCCGCATTATGAACCAATTCTGAGTGATGATGAGTCTGACGTTTCGCCTTATTACCCAGAAGAGATTATTTTGCCTTATCCTTGGGAAGTCTCTTTAGCGTTTGTTCCTGGATACTTGCGTGTTAATCCTAAACTTTTGGAGCTGGTTCATGTAGATATGAAGAAGAAGACGGCTCCAGAGTGTTCACCGAGTCGGGACACTTCCGAGAAAACCCCCCATCCATTTTACATTCCAAACGGGGGGCCTTTGAATTATTTTGTAGATAGACCGACAATGGATTTATTGGATAGCGATAGGAAGAGCATGGCCCGGAGGTGGGGCTTAGTAGATGGCTTTGACGTAGTAAAGCCCGGGCTGTACGACACGGCGCGCTACCCACCAGGGGGGTGTATTGCTGTATACGATAAGGCCGTTGAGACGGGTTTGAGGTTTCCCTTGCACCCATTTGCAAAGCAAGTATTGAATATGCTAAATATAACTGTGGCTGAGTTTTATCCCAATGCCTGGGGGTGTATAACGGCATTCCTAATAGTTAGCAAGGGCTTGAGAGTAGAGCCAAGTATGACGGCCTTTCGTCATATCTTTAGGGCTAGATTATGTAACTCAAAGGCAAATGGTGCCGGATGGGTTACTTTATCTCATAGGAGGGGCTTCAAGATTGTAAGTGATTTGCCAGATAGTAATAAGTTTTTTAGGACCATGTTTGGTTACCTGTATAGTAGGCAAGGTTGGGATATCAAGACAAGCTTTGATATTGATCCGAAGTTGGACGATTTCAACAATAATATTCCGATCTGCAATCAAGATGAAGCCTTGATAGTTCGGTATGCCACCATGACCATAGAACTGAGATGTAAGCCAGTTTTCGTACAAAGGAGATGGATTCCCAGATTCCCGGATTTAAACAGGGAACTTTTTCTAGCCGCTTTTGACATTAGCCTCCGCGTTAATAAAAGTAGGTTTCTTTTTAACTGCGTTTTTATGATTGTAACATCAGACACTAACCCGGATTCTTATCTTTGCAGGAGTGGCAAGAGAGCAAGTTGGGTTGAAATATCGACAGCTGATGGCGGGATTCAACACTTTAGGAGCTTTTGCTGAGGCGCTTAAGACTACTCCTCCACCAGCCGTGCCACGCCCACCAAACGTCAGTTGAAACTTAAAACTTTATTGCAGTTTATAAATAATTTCTGACCATATTATGAATTTCAGAATTCGGCAACGGTGACGGAGGGCCTGAAAGATGCGCCGAGCCATGCGGAAGCTCGGATTCTTTTGGAGAAGAGGAAAGAGATTCCTCCTCCTGAAGAAGTATCTAGCAGGGCCGAGAAGCCCAAAAGGAAGAGAAAAAGGGGCTCTTCCACGGCTAAAGCTGAACCAACACCAGAAAATCCGGTTCTGGTGGAGGATGATGATGAAGCCTCTTCTGGCTCAGGGGAGCCGATAGTTGATGCCGTGCCTTTGCGCACTAACTTCCCTGGCATCAAGATTAAGGAGCCGAAACTCAACGTTTCGGGCTCTTCTTCAAAGGTCGCTTCTACGGGGAAGGGGAAGCAAATCCTGGTGGAAGAGGAGACGGTTTATACCAGGAACATTAAGGCGCACAAGCCTGGTGTTCCTTTTGTAAACCTTACTCCTGCCGAGCTAGCAGGCCGGTACAACAGGGCCAGTCGTTGTTTGGTCACCCAAGACGACATGGATCACCTGGATTCCCTGAATCCAGAGGACAGGATGCAAAAAGCTCAATCTGCAATGGCTGAGGTTAGCACTTGCATATGTATATATCGACTCTCTTTCTGGACTTGGTAATTTTAATCATCTAATCTTTCCTCTTTTCTTTTTCAGGGTTTAATAAGGATGATGTTTGAGACCTCCAAGATTCAGTAGAATGAGGTGGACCAGGAGACTATCCGGTCACTGACTGCTCGAATTGACGAGCAAGATGTAAAAGTGGCCGATCTAAAGGCTCGGCTGGAAAAGTGCAAGAGTTTATCGGAGCGCTTAGATCTGGCTGAGAAATGGCGAGCAAGGTTGAAGGAGATTATGACTGAGGCTTGTGGGAAACTGGAGAAAAATGTTGTGCTTCCGTTGGAAATATCGACAAACATTGGGAATATCTTGGAAGCTTTTGACAAAGTTTCCATCAAGAGTAAGTATTTGACCGGCCTGATTGCTGAGGAGCAGGCTAAACTGGAGGATGTTCTGGAGGCCGCCAAATATTTTAAGGAAAAGTCCGAGCGGCGAGGACGGATTGCTAAGGATTGGTTATCTTCCTCTGAGTGCGGGTCATTTATGGCTAAGCTTTCCGGGGAAATGATCAATAATGGCATCTTACTTGAAGCGGAGGCGACTAGGTTGGCGGCTCTTGAGATGGGGGTTGACCCGGAGAAGCTCACTGCCTTAGCTGTTTCGAAGAGGGGTGATGCTTTGAAAAATTTGACTGCTGTTTTTAACAAAGGCTCAGAAGCGCTTAATGACCCGGAATGGGACGCTGAGGAGCAGAAGCAGTGGGCTGCGAAAGTTTCTCCGGATTTGGAGAAGCGGGCATCCAAATTGGATTTCACGATATATCTTCCCAAAACGCCAAACCCTCCTGCTGTCCCGGATAGATCTGGTTTTTCACAGATAGAGCACAGATGTACTGATCTAGCCGGACATCTGACTATGGAGAAGGAAACTTTCCAAGAGCTGGCTCAAGAGTTGGATGCTAGGGAGCCTCTCACTTTTGATCTGGATGATCTGTTGAAATTGTCTCCTTCTCCGGCTCCCAGGTCGCCTTCTACAGTTTCAGCGGCCAATGAACAAGCTAATTGATATACTCATTTCATATCTCGAATTTTTGTAATATGAATGACGAAACATTGCCATTTTTTGTAACTATTTGTAAACATTTTCAGGAGATCCGTATCTCCTTTAATTGTTTATATACGTAGGTCTCTCTTGCTGATTATTCGACTGTTTGTGTATTTGTTAATACTTGTATGCCAACTTTCAAAAATGACTTTTAGATCCGAAAAAACCCAGATTTCCGAGTTTTCTTGTAAAGGCTTCGGGATTTTAACTGCAATCTTTAACTGGACAGATGTGTCCGACTCAGGGAGTCTCGGACATTCATGCAGCAAGAAAATAACTTGTTTCTGACCTCGAGGGGGTCAGACTCATAGGAGTTTCAGACCTCGAACAGACCTTCTAAAAAGATCACAAAACTTAACTTAATAGAACATAGGTTCTCAGCAAACTTCAGAGGGTCGGACTCATAGGAGTCTCTAACCTCAAACAGACCAACACAAATTATAAACTTTGATAGAACATAGGTTCTTGTTGAGCTCACCGGGGGGGGTCAGACTCATAGGAGTCTCTGACCTCAAACAGACCAACACAAATTATAAACTTTGATAGAACATAGGTTCTCATCAAACTTCAGGGGAGTCAGACTCATAGGAGTCTCTGACCTTAAACAGATCAACACAAATTACAACACTTGATAGAACATAGGTTCTTGTTGAGCTCATCGGGGGGGTCAGACTCATAGGAGTCTCTGACCTCCAGCACATGCGAAAACGAGAGTTAAACAGCAATATCTCATGATTCGAAATTTGCACAATTCCTTGCAACCATCGTAATTATATAAATAAGCATATAATGAACATAGGTTCATGTGGTAAACATATTGCACAATTCCTTGCAACCATCGTAATTATATAAATAAGCATATAATGAACATAGGTTCATGTGGTAAACATCCAGATTCAACAAAATTGAAAGCAATATTCAACTGAGAAACAAAGTTCAAAACTAAACCAAACTTATATGTATGAATTCAAATGTAAGATAGTGGCCCCTTGCAAGGGGTTGTTCAAATGTAGAATTTCTTGAGGTGATCTGCATTCCATGGCCTTTTGAGCAACTTTCTTGATGCGTCTTCCAGTTCGTACGTACCCGGCTTGATGATGCGGACTATTTTGAATGGGCCTTCCCAGTTGGCCCCAAGTTTTCCCTTTTCTGTGGCCTTTCCGGTTGCCTCTACTTTCCTGAGAACATAGTCATGGAGTTGTAGTTGTTTGGGGTTAACCATCCTGTTGAATTGTCTGGTCATTCTTTGCTTTTGTGCCAAGGAGCGCAAAAGTGCGTTGCCTCTTGTTTCTGGAAGCAGGTCCAAATTGATTCTCTTTGCAGCATCATTTTCCTCATATGAGTAAAAAGCAATCCTGGTGGACGGAATACCTATTTCTACTGGGAGCACAGCTTCAGAGCCATACACAAGAGAGAATGGTGTATGCCCTGTGGCATCTTTGACAGTTTTGCGCATGGACCATAAAATACCAGGTAGTTCTTCATCCCAAGAACCTTTGGCCCCTTCTATCTTTTTCTTAATGCCAGACAGAATGATCTTATTGGCAGATTCTACTTGGCCGTTTGTTTGGGGCCTTGACACGGAGCTAAACCGTATTTGAATTTTAAACTTGTCACAATAGTCAAGGGTGTTCTTGCTTATGAATTGACGGCCATTATCAGTGATTATAACCCTAGGAATGCCATATCTGGTGATGATGTTACGCCAAATAAATTGACATACCTGTTTGTCTGTGATGGTGCTCAATGGTTCAGCCTCAACGTACTTTGAGAAATAATCAACTGCGACTATGATGAACTTCCTTTGGCCTTTTGCAGGAGGAAAAGGCCCCAGCAGGTCCAGACCCCATTTGTCAAAGGGCAGGACAGCTTGGATTGTGGTAAGATAATTGGAAGGCTTCCTGGGAATTTCTGCAAAGTACTGGCACTTTTCACAAGTTTTGACCAGCTTTTCCGCATCTTCTTTCAACTTTGGCCAATAATACCCGCTCCTCAGGGTTTTGTTGATGATGGTTCTGATTCCTTGGTGAGTGCCACATCCACCTTCATGGATTTCACGGAGAATATAATTGCCATCTTCTGGAGTTACACACTTCAGTAGGGGGTGTGTGTAACTCTTTTTGTACAGATTTTCCTCAAAAAATTCGAACCACTTAATTTTTTTCAAAAACAGAGGAGCTTGTGAAGGATCTTCGGGGAGGGTTCCATGCTTGAAGTATTGGATGAAAGGATTCATCCAAGTGTTAGTTTTGTCTATCATGGAGACCTCTTGATTGATGCTAGGAGAGGGTAGAACTTCCCATGTAATGTTCCGGGCTTTTGGTCCATCAGCTGAACTGGCGAGCTTGGCCAGAGCATCTGCTTGGGCATTTTCAGATCTGGGTATGTGGCTGATAATGAATTGCAATGGCTGAATCAGGGATTTGACTTTCTGCAGGTACATCTTCATGCTATCATCTTTAGCCTCGTATTCCCCATTTACTTGTCCCACAATAAGTTGAGAATCGGAGAAGGCAGAAAGCACCTTGGCGCCAGAATTGCGGCAAATGGTAATACCCAGAATCAGAGCTTCATACTCTGCTTCATTGTTTGAAGCAGTGAATTGAAAGTGGACGGCATGCTCCATCTTTACCCCTGCAGACGAGACGATAATTATTCCGGCCCCACTGGATGATCTAGTGGAAGAGCCGTCAACGTAGAGCTTCCACTCCTGGTTGGGGTCAAATGTGGACCCAGTGGTTTCAGCAATAAAATCAGCCAGGGCTTGGGCCTTGATAGCTGTGCAGGGCTCAATTTCAATACCAAAATCGGCCAGTTGATTGGACCAATCAGCAACCCTGGTAGATTGATTGTTTCCTTCTAAAATCTTCTTCAGAGGCTGGCTAGTACGGACCCTTATTTGATGAGATTGAAAATAGGGCTTCAGTTTTCGACTAGCCATCACGACTGCATATAACGCCTTTTCTACCTCACTGTAATTGCCCTCTGATCCTCTATAAGCATGGCTTATATAATAGATGGGAAATTGCTTCCCTTCTCTCTCAGCCACAAGTACAGCACTAAGAGAGTATTCAGAAATTGCGATATAAAGGAATAGTACTTCACCTTCTAGAGGAGAGACAAGTTTGGGTAGATCGGCTAAATACCTCTTGAGATGTTGAAATGCTTCTTCTGCTTCTAGGCTCCACTCAAATGTTTGTCTTTTAAGAGTTTTGAAGAATGGGGAGCATTTGTCAGCGGACTTTGACATGAATCTTCCGAGAGCAGCAACACATCCAGTAAGTTTTTGGACTTCTTTGACGGATTTTGGGGAGTGCATGTTGAGAATTGCTTGAATCTTGTCTGGGTTTGCTTCTATGCCCCTTTCATCCACCAGAAATCCCAAGCACTTCCCCCCAGTTACCCCAAACACACACTTTTCAGGATTTAAGCGCATGACGTGGTTTCTGAGGGTGAGGAATGTTTCTCGGAGATCTGCAGCATGGTCTCTAGACTCCTTGCTTTTGGCGATCATGTCATCAACATAGACCTCCAGGTTTCTTCCAATCTGGGCGTCAAACACTTTGTTGACCATTCTCTGGAATGTGGCTCCGGCGTTTTTGAGTCCGAATGGCATGACTTTGTAACAGTAGACACCGGCATTTGTAATGAAGGCAGTGTGTGGTTGGTCTTCTTCTGCCAAGGGGATTTGATGATATCCCGCATTGGCATCCATGAAACTGAGGAGGGCGTGCCCCGCCGTAGAATCGACTAGGCGATCTATCTTTGGCAGAGGGTAATCATCTTTGGGACATGCTTTGTTCAAGTCCGTGAAATCAACGCACATTCTCCACTTGCCATTGGGCTTTTTCACCAACACCACATTGGAGAGCCAATCAGAATATTGGCACTCACGAATGAAGTTGGCTTTCAAAAGCTTTGCCACTTCTGCTCTGGTTGCCTCTATCCACTCCTTCCCCTAGTGCCTTAGCTTTTGTTTGACAGGCTTATACCCGGCCTTGATATCGAGTTTATGGCACATTACACCCTTAGGGATGCCGGGCATTTCAGAAACGCTGAAGGCAAAGATGTCTCGGAATTCCGAGATAACATTCAACAGCTCTTGTTTGATATCGGCGCTCAGACTGGCCCCGATCTTGATCATCTCACACTTCCCCCAAACATCGACTTCTTCATGCTTGTCGGACGGTTCTGGTCTTTGGGAAGGGGATTCTATAGTAAGTATAGCAGCATCTTCTAACTTTCTCTTCTGCCCTGCTTCACGAGAGGTTTCTTCGCCTTTAAGAGAATTGACTAGGCATTCTCTCGCCGACTTTTGATCACCTCGTAGGATGCCAACAGAAGAGTCATCTTTCTCATATTGGAGCAGTAGTTGATGGGTAGAGATCACAGCTTTGATCTTGTTGATCAGGGGGAGGCCCATGATAGCGTTGTAGGAGAACTTGAGGTCAACTACTGTAAATCGGACGGCAAGGCTACGTCCATTGTTCTTTTCACCAACTCTGACAGGGAGAACTATCGTGCCCAGTGGGAAGACTCTTCCTCCGCCAAAACCAATCAGGGGTCTGTCCATAGGCTGGAGGTGCTTTTCTTCGTACTTCATTTGGCGAAGGCAGTCCATGGTTATTAAATCAGCAGAGCTACCGGTATCCACAAGGACACGGCGGACTTTCATGTGACCAATCTTCAGAGTGACCACCACTGGGTCGGAATGTGGCTGTTGCAGGGGAATGCTTAGATTTTGATCGAACTTCATTTCTGGACAAGTTGGTTCTTCTTTGGGGGGACCCTTCACCAGGGTATGTATACTGTCTCTTGCGGATCTGATTGTGGGGAATTCTTCAGAATAACCCCCTACTATCATGTTGATCACGCCGTCCATCGCGGCGGATGGATTTCTGGAATGTTGAGGGACCAGCTTGTCTATATCGTCATACCGATGTCTCTTACCGTCGGTTTGTTTTTTGTCGTTATTGCTTTTGAGGAATCGATCCAGCTTTCCTTCCTCCGCATATTTGTTCAGAATCTTCTTCAACTCACGGCAGTCGGGAAGTGTATGGCCATGTTCCTTGTGATATTCGCACCACAAATCCATGTTTCGGCGGTATTTGGGGGTGGGAATAGCAGCAGGAGTAGGCAACTGATCTCTGATGGCATAAAAGATCTCTTTTCTGTTACGGTTGAATCTGGCTTCATAACCGTCGTCTTTGATGTCTCTGGGAGGATACTTCCGGTCACGGTCAGATCTACCGGATCCTCTTCTGGAATTATCATCATCATATCTCGCCTTATTCCGAGTATCTGTCGTTCTGTCACTTTTTCTTTTTCTGGATGTGGGATCCAGTTGCTGGCAGATGTCGGACGCGGTGATGAAGCTTCTTGCTTGTTTTATCGCCTCGGCATAGGACTTAACTTGGTTCTCCAGGAGTTGGAACTTCAGTTTATGAGTCCTCATGCCATTGATCAGAGCCGATACAGCAATCGACTCTTCCAGATCCGTAACCGCCAGCACTCCGTCGTGGAATCGCTGAAGGTAAGCGGATAGGGACTCTCCATCTTGTTGTGTGATGCTTAACAAATGGAAGTTTGATTTTTCTTGTCTTCTTGATGCTGTGAAGTGACTGAGGAACTTGGCCTCGAGTTCAGAGAAACTGTGGATGCTTCCGTTGTGTATAGAAGAGAGGGATGTGAACCATGTCAGGGCTAGGCCTGTGAGTGAGATCGGGAAAAACTTGCATAGAAGAGAGGGGTCTGTTGTGTATAGAACCATGACGTTTTTGTAGGCAATCATGTGTTCTTCAGGACATTGAGTGCCTGAAAATGGAGGTATGGCTGGAACCTTTATCTTAGACGGATTAGGTGTAGCCAGAATGTCCGCGGATAAGGGAGAGTTCAGCAGCATAGGCGCTTCTTTCTCACGGGAATTAGCGGAGGATTCGGCCACATAATCTTTGGTTCCCCGATCTTGGTAGTCTTGGGTTCGTTGTCGTCTTCTTCCGTCCATGAAGCTTTGGACAGTACTGCTTTTTTCACGTCGACGGCGGTCGAGGTGAGTTCTCAGATCAGTTGTAGGTCTCTTAGAGGAGACGAAGTTAGAATCATCCCTCTTGGAGGGAGTTGGTTGTCGTGAAGTCCTTGCTCGTGATTGAGCAGGATTTTCCTCTGCTTCCCTCCTGCCTTGTTCAGAAGGGGCTTTGTTTTGTTCGGCGAACATGGTTCGCAGATCTTGGATTCGTTGATATCAGGATTGTTCGGTGTTGAGGTTGGCTGTTGGGCAGTTACATTGCGCAACTGTTCAGCAAATGTTCGTGAAAGGGTGGTGGCAAGGGCATCAAGATCCTGCCTTGTCACTGGCCGGTTTTCACGCTGTGAAGCGGAAGTGTCAGTGCTGCGGGCGACAAACGCTTCCTTGGTGTTTGTTCTTCTAGGTGCCATCTTCAGACTGAGTAAAGATTTGGGTGTTTTTTAGGAAGAATACTTCTGCGTCCCCACAGACGGCGCCAAACTGTTTCTGCTAAGAAACGGTCGAATTTGTAAACGGGGAACGCCTTGTGAAGTGATGTTAATCCTTCGAAGAGAGATGATCTGACCGTCGCAAGCAGAATACCTGCAACCACAAGGAAAACTAACCGGGGGCTGATATCCCGGAACAGCTCTCCGATGCTTAAGTCAGATTCCAGGAGAGAGTCAGAATGTAAGGAGTCTTGTGGAGTAATATTGCGTAACCTGATTATTGGAGTCAAGTCTCCCTTTTAAGGTTGGTCTTCTGGGAGTTACCTCCGCTGGGAGGTTACTTTGGGGTAGATAACTGCTGGAGGTTATCTCTGCAGGATGGGACATCATGGAGGGCGGTTATCCGGAATCAAGAGTAGTTTTCAGAGGAAGTGTCTTTGACCCAGGCAAATTAAGGAACTGCTGTCCTGTTGTTGACTTTGACCAGTAAGCTTGACTTTTGACTTACTGACTTGAGGTTACGTGGACCTTTTGAGTAGAGGTGATGACCCGTAACAACCATTTTAACATTTACTTTTTCGTTTAATTTATCAAAGCTCTCAAATATTTAAAGGTTAAAAACTCTCAAAAGTAAGCCATGCAAGGAAACGACAATTCTAGCTTAGTGATCAGGTACACAGTCAGCAAGCAATACATTGCATTACATCCTTTGACTCATAAAAATTTGTAAACTCAGACAAGGAGAGAAGATGAACTACTTTAAAACTAACATCAACACTATCAATAACATCAACCCAATCTTTTTCACAATGCCATTTTTTATAATTTTTTGCTTTAAAGGTGTATGTTTTGGGGTGTTAAGTTTTCCCACACTTTTGGATAATTTAAGAAAAGTTAAAGCAACATACATTGAGTGACAAATATATTTGCAAAGTTGGTTTTTTACCGTATGACATGAATCTACACACAATAGATTTTAGGGAAATTATCATTGGTGCCCCTGAGGTATGCGTTTTTATCAATGGTGTCTAAACTTTTTTTTTTTCCAATGGCACCCTTGAGGTTTAGTGGTAATTACAACCGTGACCTTTTTAAGTATTTTCCGTTAAAATTCCGTTAAGTTTCGAAATTAACCTAACTAGGGTTAGTTCTTCTTCTTCTCCTTCTTCACTGCTTCCATGGCTGTCATTCCTTCTTCACTCAATTTTCTATGTGGTAGTAGGTGGCCCAGTAGATCCAATACTACAAGTTTTCTCCTTTTTCACCCTCTCAATCCAATCAAATCTTCCATTTTCTTCAATTTTAACAAAAAATTTTGACCCTGATTGGGGGTAAAAATGAAAAATCTTTCAAGTATTTCTGTAGTTTTAATGGTGTTTTGTTAATGCTGATTTGCTTGAGGATGATATGAGAGCATTGTTGGATTTCGTGAACAAAGTGCCTCATTTACATGCTCTAGATTGGAGCATAAGTTCTCAATTTGTAGTAATTGGCGGGATTACTTGTAATGCTGATTGAAGTGAATAATCTTGTTGTTATCAATGAAAAATTGTAGTGATTGGAGTATAAATCAGTGGTACATTCCTTGAAAAATTGTAGTGATAGGAGTATAAATCAGTGGTTCATCAATGAAAAATTGAAGTGGGTAATTGTTAAAATTGAAGAAAATGGAATATTTGATTGGATTGAGAGGGTGAAAAAGGAGAAAACTTGTAGCATTGGATCTTAAAAAGGTCACGGTTGTAATTACCACTAAACCTCAGGGGTGCCATTGGAAAAAAAAAATGAGTTTAGACACCATTGATAAAAACGCATACCTCAGGGGCACCAATGATAATTTCCCTAGATTTTAATATATACCTTGTAGTTTAAGGATAAGTTATATAGGTTCTCTTTTTCTTTTGCATATACCAGTATCAATGAATGAGTTGTTTTAGGCATTAATTGTAACAACCCGACTTACCGTTGACTAAGCAAGACAGGTCATCACAGGGTTTACTAACCCAAAGAACTTAAATCACACTTCCAAAACTTGAGCAAAGGAGTCACCAGTTCTTTAATGTAACTAACTCGGTTAATTCTCAAACCAAACATCTAACTAAAGCTTAAAGAAATCACAAAAGTCTTTATAAAAGTTAACATAACCAATACAATCTAGTCTATTATACATTTGCCAAAGCCTAATACAAAACTATCAATTCTAACGTGCTCAGCTCACTATCACGACCTTGGAACTCTACACAACTCCATAAACCCATTAATCCCGACTGGTTCCGATCTGTAAACAATATAAAAGATGGAAATAACAGGGGGGTCAGATTAAACTGAATGAGAAGTAACAATCCAAAACAACAAAAACATAATAATTCAAAACATAGGCTTAAAAGCAACATCAGTTTCCTAGATCTATGTGCCCACAGTGAGTCTAGTTGAGAGGAACATCCATAGCTCTAAGGCTATGTCACTCTCGGGTAAGGCTAGTCAATATTTGAATGACAATTCACCTCAAAATAGGGAGTAAAGGAGGTTTTCCCTCTACTCCGTCAATGACCAGCTCGTGAGCCCGATCCATTGACCATATCAATATCAACATAATCATTCATAACCAATTCATCATCAATAATTATCAATTCAATATAGTTTGATAAAGAAAACATTTTCGAAATAGTGGCCTGGCCAGACCCTTTAAGGGACTGCTACTACTCACCGACAATGTCGCTTCAAGGAGTCAAGACCGATTCATCTCAATCAACTAGATGGTTTCATCGACGTAGTCGCATCCTGAAGTTTGACAATAGCATAACGTCACCAAAGAGCGTTCGATACAACTATACTAACGTATAACTTATTACATCTCCTCCTACGACTATAGCTTAAAACAAGATTATATTCTAGCATTTCTACTCATAAATGACTTGCGCGTTGTTCTAACACAGACCCCAGAACGTCCTCAAAATATTATAACTGCTATCAACACCAATTTACAATCTTTTAAAGATTTCTCAATAGTCATCATCTTCTTATAATAACAAATCAAACATCATTGTTCATTAATACCATAAATCGTTAATTCTCAAAAGAATCTACTAATCTTTTCAAGAATATCAACCACAACCTTATAATTGATAATCTATTCTAACCTTCAATTAATGTTTCAAAGGATCTATCAAGAACTTCTAATCATCCACAACGTTATAATTAACTAATCTTTTCCATCAATTTCTTTAATTCAATATTTATAATTTGCATACTAACCATCAAGGCTCATCAACTTAACCCAATTTTATTGGTCTCCAATTTCCATTCAAGACACTATTTACACATCTTTGCCAAACTTCAACAATGTCCCAAAAGACTTTAATAATCAAATTTAAGAGTGTAAACTATCCAATATTATACCACATTACGTATCTCTTAACAAAATTCATAATCCCAATATTCTTTAATTCAATATCAAACATTCGAAGGTCCATCTATTCTAATTAAACCAATTATACATAATAAATCTTGAACTCAACTAATCAATTTCATGGTTTTAATGATTCTTGATGAGAAATTGTAATGACTAGCATAATGAAATAAAAGAATAAAGAAAAAAATAATCAAAATTCATTAGCATTGAATTTGTGAAACTAAAGAGGAATGAAACCAAGAAAAAGAAAGAAGTTGACCTTTTCTTGTGGGCTTGCGGCAGATTTCAGAGAAGAAAACTAAGGTTTGCTTAGTTTCTTTATTTTGAAGATCAGGGACCCTTGAAAATTTAATTCATCACGGAATCAACCATTTTCAAAGGGGAAAGGCGAGATGGAAGATGTGCAGAGCAACGACTGCCAATGCCTTGTTTATGGAAGGTAGAATCAACGAGGAAGGAAATCGCCATTGTTGTACTTTCTTTCAAAAATTTGAGAAAGAAAAACAGAGGAAAAGGATGGAAGAGGAAGACGGGTTTCGAAACTTTGAGAGGAAGTTTAGGGCTTTGAAATGAATCTTGATTGAAGAAGGTGAATGGGAAAAGCAACTTTCTGATTTCTTTTGGTTTCTGATATTAGAAATAGCTTAATAATGAAAGTTGGACAAAATTTTATTAATAAAAAAAATGAAAAAGAATTAAGGAAAATACGATAAAATAATAAAATGAGATAAGAGATGAATTTATGCATCATGTCATACTTACTTGAGTCCAATTTGTTTTCTCATGATCCAGTTAAATACTACTCTCTCTTAATTAACTTATCTTATTCCAAAATAAGTTTTGATATTTATTTTCAATCTCTCAGATTCTAAAATATTAAATTCCCGTATGTTTCATTAATGTCTCATAACCAAAAGTATTGAAAATATATTCATAAGACAGTCTGATATTTATCCTACCTTTTAATCAAATTCGATTTGATCAGCCTTTAAAATGAAATTAAAGCTATGTAAAAAACAATGTAGTTGATTCGATCCAAAACACCTTCTTCGAAATTGATATAATAACTCAAATAAATACCGCCTCTGCTCATAACTACAAAAGCTAGCTAGACCATAATTAATAGTATAGAATCTCAAAATTTTACTTTTTCTATATTAATCGATATGCTACAAATTTTTACTCATAACAATTAGGCTCTTATGTAGTATCGCTTCAGAGACCATTCGAAGCAATTCTAAAAATGTAAAAGTATCCAATACCATTGAGTATAACATTTGGAAATTAAAAATATGTAGATAGTGGCATTATGATCATTGATTACTTTAGGAGATTTTAGTATTAAGCTTCCTACTACTTCGCATTATTTAATCACTAACTGTCAATTTAATAGTTAATAATAATTTCAGTAGAAAAATCTCTTAATAAGTTAAATTCTCAGGTTTGTTTTCCTCCTATTATTTCTCTTTCTTTACAAAATTATTTTAATACATTATCATATGAAAATGAGATATTAGATGATAATAGAAAATTGTGAAGAATTTTTTTATCATTCAAATTTCATTATTATGAGAATGATACGATATATTTTGTGAAAATTAACACTATAAATCATTCTCATTGCAATCGATTAGTAATTAAAGATTAGACATGCATGATCAAAGCTTCAAAGGAGTATTGTTTATGGGTGTTTAACTTTTCCATACCTTTGAATATTTTAAGAAAAAGCTTCTGCATGTCAATTGTCACAACTATTATTAGATGATCACCCAAATCAATTATCACATAACATTTTAGCAAACATGATTGTTGCATTGAACGCGCACTGAATTGATTCAATAATTTTTCCACTTTGGTAAAAAGAAAAAGGTGATTGTCACTATACTTTACAATGTGTTAATTAAGATGATTGTCATTAATTTACGGCTCATCCTCATTCTTTATTTGCTAGCTTACGTGTAATAGTTTGATTCCGCTGTAAATTGCTAAAAATAAGAGCATGTGATGTTTACATGAAAAATAAAGAGTGAATGAGAAAATGACAAACATAATTATGAAAACTTTTGTAAAAAACTAACTCGGCTCCCTTTAAATTATATTTTTATTGGAAAATTTCTTTTTAGAAGATAGAAACTAATACATGTTTTTTTATAAATACCTATATCTTAAAATATATTCAAAATATATACATTAGATTTTTCTCTAATGTATAGAATTTTATTAAGTATGTTTTAAAATTTATTATATTATTCGCATATTTATAGATATTGTTATTTGAGCACATGTTATGAGAACTGTGTGAAAAATAAATGAGAATATCAAATAGAAGTTGAAGGAGTAGTAAGATAGCATCAATAGTAAATGGTTCTTAACGTTACATTCAATTGTGATTATTATTGTATGAAGTGGCTTCATTCGTTCAATATTGTTAGTTACGTTTGAAATGTTCTATACAAGAAGAGAAGAATTTAGACATGGTTTGTATGTACCATCAATAGTAAATGTAGAATTTTTGTAAGCTATTATTCAGACTTGTTTTAAAATAGCAAGCCGTGTAGACTATCCACTCGTCAAAGTTAATTCCTAAAATTGATTATAAAAAATTTATTAGTATTCCCATATTTTTGGACCATTTAGGAAAAAGAGTGGAAACTTTCTTTCCATCATATTTCTATTACATACTCTATTTTGAAGTCTAGGAACTAGGAGTACATCATAAAACATGTCTATTTGTCTGAAAGTAATGGACATCATTTGCAATAATTGAAGTGTTGTATGAGTGGCAACTATTAATATATTGAAATATTTGCAATTGTGATAATTCATAAAATTAATAATAAATTCAATGTTGTATGATTTCAAATTTTTGTACTTTCTAATTGTACACAATTTAGTTGAACTAAATATGATGAATATGTATAGCTTTTAAATATTAAATGATTGTTGTTCAATGAATTTGTTGTATTTCTGTTAAATAAAAACGAAATTTAGTCCTCGTCTAAACATTAATGAAAATTAATTGATTACCGTGGGTTTGCATGTAACATGTAGTAAAGATTACACATGCATATGAAAGCTTTAAAGTACCCCTTTTTCACACTATCCAATGCACTTATTCAATGCTTAATATCTAATATTATACATAACGAAATATTATAAAAAGTGAATATTAATAATCTTTGAATTGAGATGATGAATCATACAAAATTTCACTTTACTATGTTTTAATCTATAGATTAAGAATAGAGATAAATTAAGAGTGTTAAGCGAATAGTCAAAAATGTAAATGTTCCATTTATAGGTGTTTAACTTTTACCACACCTTTGGATATTTTAGGAAAATACTTAGGATACATTGAATGCGACAGGAGGGCTAAGTATGCCTTGCATAGTTGCATAGGTCGTTTTTACAATACGACAAGAATCTACACTTTATATAATTTGATTTGTATCTTGCACTTGAAGGATATATTATTTAGGTTTCTTTTTTGTTTTGCATATTATTGGTATCCGTGAAAGAATAATTTTAGACATTAGTGACTCATAACTTCAAAGGTTTCAAACAAATCCGATCCGACTATAAGCAAAATTGTACCATAATCTAAGCAATATTTTATGAAATCTTATTTTTCTGACTTGTCATTGGACATTGGGTAACTAAATCATTAGAGATAATTATATACTTTTTTGTTTTCAAATGTTCCTTACATTTACTTTTTTGCAATGCAAACTTTAAAATCAAATAATTTTAATTGTAAGTTTTTAAAAATTTTAAAAAGTTGATATTTAGAAAGTATATATTGAGATGAATCTCATAAATATGTTTTTCTTATCAAAGAAGATCAGAAATCAAGGCCAAAATTTGACAAATTCACAAATTTTATTTGAGAATAACATATGAAAATGGGAGAGTAACTCATAAAATTATGTTACAAATAATGATTAGACTCTATAAATAGACAGTAAGGCTTTCCCAGCATTCTTACATTTTGTTGACAAATATAGAACAAAGGTCATTGCAAAACCTTTCAATGATTTGCATTCACATAATAAAGATAGTATAATACCAGCTTTTCGTGTTAGTACGTATGCTTAATTACTACCTCTCATAATGAATTTCATTTTATAAGCTTTAGCCTTTATGACTTAGCAAGCACAACAAAAGAAAAAGGTGAAACGATAAAACAAGGTATGTAAAATATGTGTGTATGTCAATTGTCAATAGTCATAATTAGATAATCAGCAAAATAAATCTCATAAATCTTTACACAACATTTTGAGTTGATTTAAAATAGTGCATTGAATGCGCATATTGATTGATTGATTCAATAATTATTCCCATTGTACATGGGAAAAGAACAAAAGTAACTATTACTAAATTTTACTGAATTGATTATCACTTAATCAAATAAAAATATAATAATATCTGCAAAATCTGTCAAGGCTTGTTCAACATTTAAACAGCTTCTAATATCGTAATCATTCATGGCTTCATCAATTGACCCATAGGCAATGATTCTCCATAAAAACGATGCTGCAAATTAACAAATTTTTAATTAGCAAATTTTAGTGTTTAAAAAATTGATTATTGCTTATAAATTTTTAATTAACAAAGTGGTTACTAACATGATTTCAAGATATTATTGGGATTTGATTGAAATTTAATTTCTTACACAATATACTTATGAAGAAGGAATTTGTGACACGTACATTTTGTCGCTGACCCAAAAAATTCTCGCTCTTTTATTTTTCTAATTATGCAATTATTATTATTATTATTATTAGCGAATTTGTAAAGATTTTTCTCAATATTTGTTACAAAATTAATTTGACGTATTTGAAAGATATTATAAAATTATATCCAATTTACTTAGTATTCAACCTTAGACACACATTATCTTTTGATTATTGGATAACGGATAGAATTTAGAAAATGGGTCTGGGCAATCCAAACAAGGAGGAGAAGAAGTAGTCCACTCATAAACCCAAAGAAGGTTCACTACTAAAACCAATTGGTAATAGTAGGAGATATTCCTTGAGTATATAAAGTGATGCATACTCTTCTCTTTCTCCGATGTGGGACAACTCACATATGGGTAACACATGGGTACTTCAACAATACCATATCAATCATTTAGGTAAAATAAATTATTTTCATTAACGTATAATTAGAAATTATTAAATAAAGTATTATCACAACGAAAGACAAAATAATTTTTTTAAACAAAAGTTTTATAGATGATCTATTAGTATATGATTACATTCAAAAATGTTAGAAATATTTTTATAGATAAATCTCCCAACAATAATTACAAATTACAATCTCTCAACAATATGCTTATGTGGGTTGTAATTATTGTCAGCTGAAAATCTTAATTGGCATCCTATTATTACTTTATTATTTTAGTATAATCATAATTAAAGCAATAATTATGTGTTGATTGATATAAATATGACCTTATTAGACATATTTGTTTATAAAATGTTCGATACCTAAAGGGAATGTACATATAATGCTATTTGCTAATAATTATAATATAATAAAGTGCTAAAATAAATGATAAATCACATACTATATAGTAGTAAGATAAAGAAAGAAAAAGAGAAGTATAATTAAAAAACGTATGATTTAAGGAGAGGGATTAGCAATTTTAATTTACTCTCTTATGCAACAAAAATTTGTATTTATAATTGTCAATTTTTCTTATTTATACCAAAATTATGTGCATTATATTGCATGGAAATGTAATTAGTAATAATTTAGTTTAAAACTGTATGTGGGGAATACTAAGATCTTGTAAAACTATATTTACATACATGATTTTCACTAGTTTGAAGTATATAACAACTTAAGCTCATTTTGAATATAAAAAAAGTGGTACCTCAATATAAACTATCAGTGCACTAAGTTTTGGGGCAGGGCATTAAAATTGATAATGCCAACATTGTTGACGTTAGGGTTAAAGGGACCCTCTCCTCCAAAGTAGACCAAAATGGGGCCCTTTGCTTGTATGTATAGTCAATATAATAAACCTGATTAAATGACAAGGTATGCAAATATCCAAGATTCCAGTGATCAAGAGCTACATCAACAGTCACCATATATAATGCTCAACGCTAAGATATTTAGGCATTACAATTTTAACATAAAAAAATAATAGATAGAACCTAATATTATTAAATTCATACCAGTGGAAGAATTTGTTGAAGATATCGTATGACGACTAACACTATGTTTGGATAGTAAATTAGGAGAGAAAAGAATGAAAAGGAAGGGGAAGGAAAGGAAGGCGAGGGAAAGAGAGGGAAACACTCCATTGTTTGTATAGGAAGGAACAGGGCCGTCTTAATCAACTTAAAGGCTCTGGTCTAATCTTAAAATTGGGCCCCCAACAAAAAAAAGAAATTAAAAATTATTTCAAAAACTCTTATTACAAGTATACTCCACCAAAATTCATGTTAATACTAACCTTCTACTTGAAAAGAGTCATTCTTCTAACACTTTTTGATGCAAACTCATCAACCAAATCTTCATAGTGGATGGTCTCCAATACATCATTTTCAATCGCTATCATCGCTAGCCCATTAAGTCTTTCTTGTAACATGGTAGATCGCAAATAAGACTTCAACAACTTCAATTTTGAAAAACTCCTTTCTGCAGAAGCAACGGTCACAGGAATAGTTAACAAAATTCGATATGCAATTATTGTATTAGGAAAACAATCTAGACTTTTCAAAAACTTTAATATATCAATCGGTCCCATATGCTCTCTTGACAGGATTTCTCTTAGCAATTTTAATTCCACACATAATTCATTTCCATCAATATCAGATTGTTCATTATGTTTCAATGCTTTTTCCAAATTATTACAACAAGACTTTAAATTTGCATCATCCAATGATTGTAACGTTTGAGAAGTAAACAAAAAACCAAAATTTTTTTCATAGTCTTGATATTGCTCAAATCTATTATTAAGAGAGACAATTGCTTGATTTACAAGATAAAGAAAGTAATTGATTCTAAAAGCTTCTTCTCCCGTGAAATCAACAGATGGGCTGTTCGAGTTGTCATCAAATTGCCTTTTTCTTCGAATTATGCGCTTTTGAGGAAAAATAGGGTCAATATTCATTTCAATAACAATTTCCTTAGCATTTTTTAAAGCATTATTAAAACCAGTTTCTCTATATTCTTCAAAAAAGGAAACCAATTCCTTTATTTTTTGCATAGCAACATCAATGAGCATATCTTTTGATTGTAAAAGTTTGCTACTGTATTAATAGCAGATAATATTTCAAACCAAATAATTATAGCAACCAAAAACTCAAAATCTCCAAGCTCATGAGTAGCTAAGGATTTTGCTTCACAACATATTTTAGAATCGAGATCATTATCAGACACATCAAGTAGAGCTTCTCTAAAATCTGACATTTGAGATCTTATAGCTTTAACACTATCCACACGACTCTCCCAACGAGTAGATGACAATGATTTTGGAGTCAAACCTTTGACGTTTTCTTTTAGAATTTTCCATCTTTTAGTAGAATTGGCAAAAATAGTATAAATACGTTGAATAACTCCAAAAAAATCTTTAGCTTTACCACATGAGTTAGCCATATCACATAATGTCAAATTAAGACTATGACAACCACAAGGTGTATAAAAGGCTCTCGGATTTATGTCCAAAAATTTTTTTTGAACACCTTGATGTTTTCCTTTCATGTTTGATCCATTATCATAACCTTGTCCTCGAACATTAGATATGTCAAGACCAAGATTTATTAACTCATTTTGTACAACATCAAAAAGTCCTTGTCCAGTTGTATCATTCACATTTAAAAATCCTAAAATGGATTCCACTACGGATTCAGAAGAAACATCCACATACCTTATTATTAAAGACATTTGCTCTTGGTGACTAACATCAGGTGTGCAATCGAGTATCACAGAAAAATACTTTGCTTGTTTAATTTTTCTAATTATTTCAGTTTTAATAGCGTGAGCAAGCAATAATATTAATTCGTTTTGGATGTTATGCCCAAGATAATGAAAGTGAACATCATCTTTTGTAATACGTCTAACATGTTCTTGGACAACCGGATCAAACTCTGCTAGCATTTCAATTAAGCCCAAAATATTGCCATTGCTATTTTCATACAATTTTTCATTAGAACCACGAAAGGCCAAATTATGCTTAGAAAGAAATTTAACAATTGCAATAATTCTTTTTAAAACATTTTTCCAGTGATCTTTTTCTTTCTCTATTAGTTTTTGAGTTGTCTTATCAATACTTTGATTAGTTTTCAAACTTTTAGGCAATTCATACCAAGTGGCCATATTTTTAACGTGTTCCGCACCAGTTTCATGTTCTTTAAGTCTCTCTCCAACATGATGCCAATCACTAAAACCCTCATTTGCTAAAAGGCCTCTACCAATACCTCTCTTAAAAATCTTACAACAAAAGCAAAATACTCTACCAAGATCTTTTGAATAAACTAACCAATCTCTATCACACTTTTCTCCATTTGGTAAAACTCTAGTAAACAAATTAGCAGTAAATCGCCTAGAAAAATTATCTTTAGGACCTTTTATTATTGAACAATCTCATTTAGGACCTTTTGTGGCTACTAAATCAATCATTTTAGAATCAAGAGCATCCCAATTTCTTGGATCAAATATATCAAATGAATTATCAAATGGGTTTGTTTGTTCCATGTCATTTAAATTACCATCATCACTAACCTCGACATCAACATCCTCATTAGTCAAATTATCATTGTCATTTGGCAAGTCGGTTATATTTTCTAAATCGACACTTTGATTATCCAAATTAATTGTTTCATTAGTAATCACATTTTCATGAATTTCAACATTAACATTTTCAGAAACATCAACATTTACTTGTTCTTTTATCACAAATTTGTCAAGTGATCCTCTTTGAGATTGAATTAACTCTTCTAATTTTTTTCTTTTCTTACGCTTTTCATATCCAGACTTATGCCTTTTGACTATAGGAGGCATTATTTAAGAAACAACAAATAATTAAAAAATAAAATTGGATTGATGCAACCTTAGCTTGTAATTGTAATTGTTCTACAAAAGTCAAATCCCCAAATTGTATTTTATAGTAGAACTATAGAATAATAGAGCATAGAAACCTGCATTTGACAAAATATTACATTAAAATAAAATAAATGAACAAGATTACAAGAAATACAAATAAAACAAATTAAATTAAATTGCATACAATATTTAAATAAAAAAAATTAAAAGAATTTTGTTGTTATTCAATTCCATCTTCTGGGTTGTGGTTTTTAGCTATTCATATTATTTTAGTTGAACATACAAATTTTAAAAAATTCAAGATTACTTGATTTTAATGATGAAATAAAAAATAAATTAAAAAGCAACTGATAAGAAAAAATCAAGATTACTGATTTAAAATGGCAAAACTCGAAAAAATTAAAATTAAAATTTTTACTTACTCAGTTTTAGATCATGTGTAAAATTAACCAAAAATTTGTGCATCAATGAATTTTTTACTTAATAATGGTGCTTGATATTTGATAATTGATGGAAATTTGATAATGATAACCATTGAAGAGGAAGAACCAAAGAAGGAAATTCATAAAAGTAACGTCAGAGACTTAGAGTGCAAATGTGCAATAATTTTTTTTTTTAATTATTTTATTAGAATATCAAGGGTCAACTTACTTTTTTTAATTGTGATGTGACATGCCTTGGGAAAGAAGTATAACTTTCCAAAAGCCATTAGCTTTCCCGGCACTTTTACTCTTTCTTTATTTACAATATCTTTTTAATCTTCATTACTATATTGGGTTACATGTTTGATATTTTGGACCCTTAAAATTTTCATATTTTTGGGGCCCTGTGCTAAAGGCCTGTTTGCCCTTGCCAATAACCGAGCCTGGGAAGGAATGGAAGGGAAAAGAAAGAAATTTCATTTTCCTTCCAAATCTTTCCTCTTATGGAGAGATTTGGATGTTAACAAAATGAAGGGACTTAATCCCGTCCAAATCTCTTCCCTCCAAATCCTCTCCTTCTCTTTTTGCTATCCAAACTAGAGATTCTCCATCCCTCTAATTCTTTTCTTTTCTTTTCCCTCCATTTTCCTCAATCCAAACAAGACCTAAGAGTCGCCAATATATAATGCTCAACGCTAAGATGATAAGTTTGATGTGTTTGTAGTATTCCATTTGTAGCAACTTGCAAGATAAAACACATTTATGTATTATATTTAAGTATTTGATCATTCATAAAGTTGGTATTTACTTTAACAAAGCTAATGAACTTTTTCACAAAAAGTATTATATTTAAGTATAGAAAACTCTTACGTGATTTTAATCGTTAATATCTAATTCAATATATGTCTACGTGAAATCTTATTAGATTAGTGTTAACATAAAAATTTTATATATTTTTTATAATTTTTTTTGAATTTGTTTTTCTAATATGAAGTCTTGATGAACATATGTTTAGAAAACTGTGCAAATTAAAAAAAGAAAAGCAAATGAAAATATCAAATAGTAACTAAAAGATTAATATAGAAGTATTTATAAAAATTAAGTATATAATAAAAAATGCTTTCAAAATATACTATTCGTGATGCAAACCGCTAAATATACAATTAATTTTTCTTTTCTCACTCTACTTTTCTCGACAGGCAATTCCTTAATATTTCTCACGCACAATAACTTTTGCCAAAATTAAATATTAGTACATTATATGATTTAATGATGATCATCTAATTAAAAATGGTTGTGTGGTAAGATTATATGTTTTTCTGTTTATCCTTTAAATATGTCAAGAACAAATAAGATAGATTGAGATAAGAAGAAAGGGAGTACTAAGAGAATTGAAGAAGGAAAATTAGAAAGGAATATTTGAGAATTGTTGTGTCTAGAATGATTGGTTGATTGATGAACATTGGCAATTCAAGAGTTTTTATAGAAGTGAAACCTGATTTTATCTTTAATTTATTAACTAATAAAGTGAAGAAATAAAGAAATTCACTAATAAAACTAAGTTCTTGTATGAACTTAGTCTATACAAAAAATAATGTGCACAAAATTCGATATAAAGAGAATTGATAAAAGAGATAAAACAGCTAAATAAGAGAATAAGATTTAAAGGGTTTTTCTGTATTGATTAATAATCACACAATTTACATCTATTTATACACAGTTACGAAGAGACTAAAATGGAAACAAGAAAATTACTGCTGATATTCAGCCTAGAATAGTACTGTTTTCCTAAGTTAAATGATATGCTAAATATATGATAATAATATTATTTTACAGAATAGTTTATATTTCCTACACTCCCCCTCAAGTTAGGCCATAGGGTCTCCAATGCCTAATTGCATAGTGTGTCTTCAAAGGCTTCCGCTGTGACAGCTTTCGTAAGGATATCTGCAAGTTGATCTTTGGACCGTACCAGAGGAAGACTGATAATCTGATTCTCGAGTTTCTCTTTGATAAAGTGTTTATCCACTTCTACATGTTTTGTTCGATCATGTTGTACTGGATTGTTGGAAATACTGACAGATGCTTGTTTTAAGTCTGCAAGCTCCTTTAGATGGGAAGCTCAACTCATCCAGGAGTTTCTGAGCCATAAGATTTCTGTTACGCCTTTTGCAATACCCCTAAATTCTGCTTCAGCATTGAGAGTGCAACAACATTCTGTTTCTTACTTCTCCAAGTAACTAAATTTCCCCCAACCAAGGTAAAGCAGCCAGATGTGGATTTTCTGTTGTCTTTATCACCAGCCCAGTCTGTATCTGTATAAGCCATAAGATCCAGATGACCATTATTCCTGAAGCGCACTCCTCGATTACTTGTTCCTTTCAGATATCTGATGATTCTCATAACTGCTTCCATGTGTTGAACTTGTGGGCAATGCATGAACCTGCTAACAACTCCTACAGCATACGAGATGTCAGATCTTGTCTGTGATAGGTAAATAAGTTTTCCCACAAGCTTCTAGTACTGCTCTTTATCTGTTATCTCCCCATCTGGCTCAGTTTGCAACCCATGATTGACTATGATTGGCGTTTCCGCTGGCTTGCAGTCAACCATGCCTACTTCCGCCAAGAGATCAAGAATATATTTCTTCTGGTTGATGAAGATCCCCCTTGTCGATCTTAAAACCTCGATGCCCAAAAAATACTTTAGATTCCCTAGATCCTTCATCTCAAATTCTAAGAATAGCTTCCTTTTGAGTTCACCAATTTCTTGTTCGTCGTTACCTGTGATAGCTATGTCATCCACATATATGATAAGACATGTGATATGATTTCCCTGTCTTTTGAGAAAAAGAGTGTGATCGGAATTACTCTGCTTGTATCCAAATTTTTTCATTGCTGAGGTAAATCTTCCAAACCAAGCTCTTGGTGACTATTTCAATCCATACAGGGCTTTCTTGAGTCTGCATCCTTCTTCTGGTCCATAGTCATTTGCGAACCCTGGAGGAGCTCTCATAAAGACCTCTTCTTCGATTTCACCGTGAAGGAAGGCATTCTTAACATCAAACTAATACAGGGGCCACTCCTTGTTTGCTGCCACAGAAAATAAGACTCTGATAGTATTAATTTTTGTAACTGGCGAAAAAGTTTCCGAGTAGTCTATCCCATATGTCTGCGTATACCCCTTTGCTACAAGACGAGCCTTGTACCTTTCAATCGTTCCATCAGCATGATACTTGATTGAGAACACCCACTTACAACCAACAATTTTCTTTCCCTCAGGTAGAACACACTTCTCCCACGTATTATTCTTGTCCAGAGTTGCAATCTCATCTTCCATAGCTTTCCGCCATTTCGAGTTTTGGAGAGCTTCGTCGATGTTTCGGGGAATAAGATGTGAATAGACTGCTTCTTTGAAGGCAAGGACTGATCTTGACAGATTTTCATTTTCACCATGATTCACTGGATATCGGGATCTCTATGCTTCAAATTCAGGATCGTATCTCTTGGGTGGTACACCCCTGGTTCTCCTAGGAGGAAGTTCATATTTGCAAGTCTCACTAGTAGAAGACATACTATTATCAATATCAATAGGAGCATCACATTCTGATTCAGAGGTTACCTTAGGTTCAGGAGGGTCATGGGATGCTTCAGACAGAGTTGGAGTGATATGAGGAGAAGGCGGTACCAATGTATCAGTAGCAACATCTGTGGGGCTTCCTACTTGCTTTTTTTGGTCCAAGTCTACAACAAAATGGGTGTGTTAACCAGCTTAGGTCTTCGCGCATAGTCTCCCCCTGAAGACTAAGCTGGGGATAATAGTAGCAATCTTCAAAGAGTTCGCAGTCAAGAGTAGTATACAACCTGTTATGGAGAGGATCAAAGCACCTGTAGCCGTTTTGAGTAACCCCATACCCATGGAAGACACATTTGACCGCACGAGGTTCGAGTTTGTGACGGGTATGAGAGGGTAGATCAACATACACAACGCAACCAAAAACTCGGGGTGTAAGGGAATGAGAGGGTGGTATAGTTGTATGGGTACGAAGGGTTTCAAGGGGTGTTTTAAAATTGAGAATTTGGGTAGGGAGTCGATTGGTGAGATAGGCAGCGGTGGAGATAGCTTCAGGCCAGAAATGCGCGGGTGTTTTAGCTTCAAACATTAAGGCTCGGGTGATCTCAAGGAGAGTACGGTTCTTCCTTTCCGCAACTCCGTTTTGTTGTGGAGTTATGGGCAGGAAGTTTGGTGGATTAAGCCATGAGTGGAGATGAAATCTTGGAATTTGTGGTTAATGTATTCTTTCCCATTATCCGAGCGGAGGATTTTTAGTTGTGTTTGAAATTGTGTCTCAAGTATATTATAAAAATTAACAAAGACATCAAAAACCTCATTTTTGTGTTTAAGAAAGTATACCCAACACATACGAGTGCAATCATCCACAAAAGTAATAAAATATGAAAAACCATGGATATTAAATTCAGGAGCAGGGCCCCAAACATCAGAGTGAATTAAATCAAACGGTTTACTACTACGAGACATGCTAGAAGAATAGGAATGTTTGTGACTCTTATCAAGCACACAGGCTTCACAGTTCAGAGTTCCATTACAATTATTAAGTAAAGGAAAAAGACGTTTTAAGTACCCTAGGGAAGGATGACCTAGACGTTTATGCCAAATCCACATGTGCTGACAGACCCACGAGCAAGCAAAGTTTGACCCTTGTGAGTTGCCTCGTCCACATAGTATATGCCTCCTCATTCAGTACCACGCCCAAGGATCTTCCCTGTCCGAGCATCCTGCACAATACAATCAGTAGACGTCATAAAAACAGTACAATTAAGCTCCTTTGTTAATTGACTAATAGACAATAATTTATGAGACAAGCTAGGTATCAAGAGACGATTTTTTAAATGTGTGGAAGGAGATATATGGACGGGCCCAGCTTGATGAACATCTACACACTCTCCATTGGTTGTTTGTACGTGGGTTTGATTTTTTTCTTCAAAGGATATGAGATCACGGGGGTCAAACGTCATTGTGTCCATAGCCCCGCAGTTAAATATCCATTTGGATGAGGTAAGTTTGCAAAGTAGGCCAATACCGTGGGTTTGTAAGTTTAATAAAATATTTGGGCTTTTATGTTTAGTTTGGGCGGGTAGATTAGAAGTATTAATCATACTTAGGCTTTTATTTTTTGGTTGGGTGGGTGGATTAGGTATCTTAAAATTATTTGGGCTTTTAGTTGTAGGTTAGGCGGGTGGATTAATGGGAATATTTGGGCTTTTATTTTTAGTTTGGTTGGGTGGATTAGGGTATTTAATGGGAATCTTAGGTGTTTGAGTATAAATAGTCATATTTGGCAAGTTTCCCATTACCCCCAAACCCATTTCTCTCTCTTCCGCCCCATTCTCTCTCTTTGGCGTCCCTGTCCCTGTTGTTATGCCTTCCATTTCTGCCTTCCTTAAGTTACCTTCCATGGTTGCTTCACCTCTATTATTGTGGGTTGGGTTGGTTGATGGTGACTCCATGGTGGTGACGCCAGTGGCTGCATGGGCCTTGTCGTCGGTTCGTGGGTGGACCTTGGTGGCGGCCTTTCTCTGCTTGTGTTCGTCCCACCACTCCGAGAAGCCAATGAGTTTAAAACAGCCCTCCTTCGTATGCCTTGTTCCACCATAGTAACTGCATTTCAGGTGAGTCTTGTTTTCGTCCCGCCGGTATGACGAATTTTCTGACCGGTGTTTGACCGCCAACCTACTTCCGATTTCTGAGGGACCCGTTCCCAGTGATGAAATGTGGGTCATAATCTCACGTCTTCTGATCTCCCTTCTAATGGCGGCATAAGCTGCCTCTACACTTGGTAAAGGTTCTTCATTGAGCAAGTCACGATGTTCTTTATTAAACGTCTCATTAATTCCGGCCAGGAATTAGAATAATCTCTGTTTTTGGATGAAATTATTAAATGTGGTTATGTCATCCGCACACTTCATGGGATTGGGCATTCGACAATCTATCTCCTTCCAAAGGGTGTCTAGATACCCGTAGTATACCTCAATGGGCTGATTATTTTGCTTTATGGAGCTTGCTTTGGAACTAAGATCAAAGATCTGTAGTTCATCGCGACCACTACTTAAAAGAACTAAGATCCCTTTCCATAGATCCTATGTTGTTGTGTAGTCTAGGAATTGATTTATGAGGTCAGACTCAATGTTTGAAATAATCCAGGACAAGACCATTGAGTCTTGTTGCTTCCATTTTTTATAATTGGGATCTGTTGGTTGAGGAGGGGCTGCATTGATGTGATTGAGCCGTCCCCTCCCTTCGATGGCTATTTGCATCAATTTACACCATTTCGTGTAATTTTGATAATTGAGCTTTTCGGTTATTTTGAGGTCTGAGGCTGGTTGTTCACGGTTTTGGTTGGTTTTTTGCATTTTCTGAAAAAACTGGAACATTTGTTCCAATTGTTCCATATTCATTAGTTGTTGGTTGCTGGGTTCTTGTTCTAATCCGGACATGTTTGTGATTTAGTGTTTGGTAAAATGATGATGGCCAAAAGTGTTACTGGCCCCAGAAAACACCTTATGGCTCTAATACCATGATAAAGAGATAAAACAGCTAAATAAGAGAATAAGATTTAAAGGGTTTTTCTGTATTGATTAATAATCACACAATTTACATCTATTTATACACGGTTACGAAGAGACTAAAATGGAAACAAGATAATTAATGCTGATAATCAGCTTAGAATAACACTGTTTTCCTATGTTAAATGATATGCTAAATATATGATAATAATATTATTCTACAGAATAGTTTATATTTCCTACAAGAATTAATACACTAGTGGAAAAAAAGCTATTGGCTGCTAAACATTATCTGCGGTTCTTAAAAAACGCAGTCTTTAATGGAAGAAAAAAAGGGCGAAAAAAAATAGCACAAAGGCTGCGGTTTTGGCATGACCGCAGCCAATAATCAAGTAATTTTTTTTTGGAGCCTTCAAAGGCTGCGGTTTTGGCATGACCGCTGCCAATAATCAAGTAATTTTTTTTTGGAGCCTTCAAAGGTTGCGGTCATGACCACAACCAATAATCAAATACTTTTTTTTTAGAGCCTTCAAAGGCTGCGGTTTTGGCATGACCGCAGCCAATAATCAAAATCCATTTATAAAAAAACCCTAAGCCTGTCAAATTATGCGCCACACCTCATTTCTTTCTCATTCTTTCTTTCTTTCTTTCTCATCTCTTTCATTTGTCTTTGTTTCTCATTTCTTTGAATCCAACTCCACATCAAGCTTTGGACATCAAGCTTTTCGAGTGTTTGTTTTCAAAGGATGTTTGTTTCACTTCAAAGAAATTGCTTTGGACATCAAGCTTTGCAATCGAACAACAATGTATTGTTTTCGAGTGTTTGGATGTTTGTTTCACTTCAAAGTTAGTTCCTTTTCCCTTTTTTTAATTATTTTTATTTATTTTCTTGTTTTATTCATTTAATTTAAGCTTTTTTCATGTGGGTATTTAATTTAATTTATTTTTTTGTGGGTTTTTGATTTATTTTCTGTTTTTGTCTTTGTTCAATATTTGATATTTTTTTATAATTTTTCAGGCGACATTCAGATGAAGAAGAGAGAAGGAGCAAATGAGGAAGAATGTGAAAAGGATGAAGAAGAGAGTTTAATTTTGAGTTTACCCATATTAGTTAATCAAAACTGACTAAGAACTCTTTTCTTACTTGCTCTCCTTTTACCAATAGTCCAACTCAAATTTTCTATTTATAGCTAATAAGGCAAACAAAAATAATAAAAATATCACCTACAAAACACTCAATTAAAACTCAATTTAGAAAACACTATTACGTTGAAATTAATTATATAAAAAATCATGTTGAATTTAACTACATACTTACATTTCTAGATAAATGAAGAACAGATCAATCACAACAATAAAAGATGCACAACAAACAAACTATTTAGCACTTTTCTGAATAAATGAGGGTATTTATAGGGTAATAAATGATCTGAGATAGTTGTTCCGGAAGTGTTTTGGTAATTTCACCCTTGAGTTGGTCCTTTGGGGACTTGATTGGCAATAAAGAAAACTGGGCCTGTTGACCTGATCCGATTAGTTGGAGGCCTTTGACCCCATAATAGTAATGATCAACAATCATTACCAATCTTTTTATTTTTGTCAATTACTTACTCTGTTTCATAATACTTGCTACTAATAGTAACATTTTTCTATATAACATATCACATTCAGTAGCAAGTATTATGGAACAAAGGAAGAATTAAATTTATTAAACATAATACATTTTTACAAAATAAAGTTTATTAATTCCAGACTAAATAACATATTGATATGAATAACATATTAATATGAATGTGACTTCCATATAACATATCCACCTTAGCATGCGCATTTTTTGACTTCCATCTTATGTTCAAAAATCTTCTTCACGGGCCAACATTATGTCCCATACAACAGAGCAGGTCTGATTGCCACCCTGCAAAATTTTCCCTTTAACTTACTCGGGAATTTCCTATCACAAAGCACCGCGGTGGCTGCCCGTCACTTGAGCCAACCCGCTTAGATACGATGATTTACATCTCCGTTAATCTCCCCATCCCTTTGAAGGATCGATACCAAATACGTGTACTTGGTCGTACTTTTAACAACTTCTTCCCCAATGGACACCTCTGGTTCACCTACCGGTGATGTCCCACTGAAGTCACAACGCAAATATTCGATCTTCGTACGACTAATGCGTAACCCTTTACTTTCTAAAGCTTCTCTCCACTCATCCAATTTCTTACTAACCTCCTCTTTAGTTTCAGCCACCAGCACGATATCGTCCGCAAAAAGCATTCACCATGGTACCGTCTCCCAAACAGATTTAGAAATCTCATCCATAATGACCGCAAAAATAAAAGGGCTTAAAGCCGAGCCCTGGTGTAGTCCTACTCTGACCGGAAAAGGCTCCGTTAACCCCACCGGTGTTTGGATTTTGGTTGAAACCCTGTCATACATATCCCTTATAGCCTCAATGTACACTGAAGAAATACCTTTGGCCTTTAGGTTATCCCAGATGACGCATCGTGGTATGCTATCATATGCTTTCTCCAAATCGATGAACACCATATGCAGATCCTTCTTCCGCTCCCTGTATTTTTCCATCAGCCTCCTTATAACATGAATAGCCTCCATGGTTGACCTTTCGGGCATAAAACCAAATTGGTTTTCCCTAATCGCAGTTTCCTGTCTAATTCTCCTTTCAATCACCCTTTCCCACAATTCCATTGTGTGGCTTAGAAGTTTGATACCTCTATAGTTTGCACATATTTGGGCATCGCCTTTGTTTTTAAATAAAGTTATAAGAGTGTTGTTCCTCCATTCTTCAGGCATCTTATGTGTCCTCAGGATAACATTAAAGAGGCCAGTCAGCCAACTAATGCCCTCATCTCCTAACCCCCTCCACACCTCAATTGGGATATTATCTGGGCCGACTGCCTTTGTTCTCCCCATCTTTTTAAGAGCTGGTTTTACTTCCTCTGTGGTAATATCACCCGTTGACCCAGATCCTCGTGGTCTTTGGGCGTCAAAAGTTTGACTATCATCCTCCTTAGGCCCACTATACTCATTGAGTAGTTGGGAGAAATACTGACGCCATCTGTTTTTAATGTGTAATACCCCGTTATTTTGTGGTCAATCATTATTATTATTATTATTATTATTATTATTATTATTGTTATTATTATTATTATTATTATTATTATTATTATTATTATTATTATTATTATTATTATTATTATTATTATTATTATTATTATTATTATTATTATTATTATTATTATATGTTAAAGTTGTTTGCTAATATTTTATGCGGTGTGACCTATTGATATTTGATTATATGTCGAATTATTAATATATAACAAATGATAACTTGAAGGATCATATGTAATTAAGATTATAACATTGGTAATTGTTCACTGTTAGTAATTTTTATTAAGATAAAATTTATACTTTAATTAGAATAATAATAAATGCTTTTAAAAAAATAATAAAAATAAAAAGGGGATAATAACTATTAAGAATAGTAATATACTATCATAACCGTATATAATAATGTATTAACTTGAGAAAACAAAATAAATTGAATGAATCATTCAATTTTGATATCAGTTTGTGACTTTTGGGGATTATTGACTCAAACGGTTTAGCAAGCCATGAATGACAAACCGTACGTGTTACTTCATTTTGATCAATCATCTTCCATTCTTCTCCTATAAATAGTCAGGAACCTTGTAAGCTAATATTCATCACATACACTACTATTATCTTTCTTTTCTTTTCTTAGTAGTATATCTTATAATAATAAAATAATAATAAGTAGATACAATAGCGGTGGTCGGTCTCGACGTCGAGTCGATGTTTATCTGGAAGCTTATTACATTCTCTTTTCCCGTCCGGTCTTGTTCTTACGCAATGTGAGTAGTTATGTCTAACCCTTCTCTATATTATAAACTCCATTATTGAGTCAAATGAAGCTTTCGACTATGTTGTATATATCATGTTTTCTGGGTTTTGTGTTTGCAACGATGACATATTTTGTTTATGAAAATCATAAATTTCATGCTACAAAATGTATTCTTGTTTTGGTAAACTATGAAATTACCACTTTCTAATTGAGTCATACTTATTTAAATATTTATGGTGTACATTCATAAAAGTTTTTGTGAATTTGAAAACTAAAGTTTTCATGGTGGCATTGATTTAGGTAGCTAGTATCGTGATTATCATATTCAGCTTTCTTTTTCTATTAATTTGATTTATTTAATGTTTGGTGAACAACTTCAATTATTTTAATTATTATTTTTTTTTACAAATCGATAAACGATTTTATGGTGATATTCAACAATAATTATGATGTGATTTCGAAGGTGTGTATTATAAAAAAAAAAAAGTTTTTGCCCCGGACTGTGTAGGGTAGGTCAACCCTTGGTGCACCTAAATGTGACATGTGTTTATATTGCCAAGAGCAAATTACCTCCCTAAGGTGTCTGGTGGATCGGCCTTTGGGAGGAGTCCATGAAAGGGGATGTGTTATTTTTGTGACATTATATAAATTTATATATTGTGAATAAATTTTAAAGTGTGACTATTCAAGTGTTTATATGAGTATTTACACATTGCGACAATTCAAGTGTTTTATACTATATGAGTATTTTTAAATGTGACAATGCAAGTATTTTAAACGATGTGAGTGTATTTTGATTTATACAAAATATATTAATTCTTTACGATTTTGTGGATTTCGAAAGTGATAAACATATATATTTTTAAAAGTCAAACGTTTTCACAAGAATAACTGGTTTGACACGTTAGATTAACTATGCACTGAGTTGTGGCTCATATTTTGTGTTTTCGTTTTCCACAGGTAATGACAACTTGTTGACGTGTTTACATGAGGGTTGGGCGACGTAAATCGCACGTCATAAGCGTATTTTAAATAATTAGGGTTAGAATATTTATTTTCTTTAAAACTGTATAAGTTTTAATGTTGTTATTGACACCTTACACTTTTGAAGTGTGGCGGACACCCTGTTTTTACCTTCCGCTGCTATAAAAGACTATTTAAGTCTTATTGTATTTATTATATTATTAGTGTAAATATTAGGGCTGTTACATAATGTCTTCTTGTCTCATGAGAACACGGCCTCCCTCATCTTTGATGTATTTCACCGCGTCTAGGTACTGCTGCTGCCTGGCCCTTGTCCTTGCCAACTTAAAAATATCCTTCTCCCCCTCTTTGGTGTCTAGCTTCTGGTAAAACTCTTCATAAGCCCGATTTTTTGCCTCTATTACCGCTTTCTTTGCCGCCCGCTTTGTTTCTTTATAGACCTCTCTCTTTACTATTCTATCCTCCTCCTCCGTGCATGCCATAAGTTCCCTAAATCTCTTGTTTTTGCCTTTTATCTGCCTCACCACTTCATCGTTCCACCACCACAACTCTTTGAAAACTTTCGGTTTTTCGGACGACACCCCCAAGGTCTCTTTCGCCACCTTTCGAATGGTTTCTGCCACTTCCATCCACATACCATTCGCATCCTCAGACTGACGAGGGAAGCCCGATGAACATATCTTGTTTGCCTTAGACGTGACCATATTCCCTTTGAGTCTTCCCCACATGATCTTTCCCCTGCACTCTATCTTCTTCTCTATAATCCTCTTCTTTATCCTAAAGACCAGCACTAGAAGTCTGTGTTGGGTAGGCATCTCTGTATCCAAAACTACTTTACAATCCAAGAATGAGGCTTGGTCACCTCTGCGCACTAGGAAATAGTCAACTTGGGTTGCATGACCGCCGCTCTTATATGTAACCAAGTGCTCTTCTTTCTTCTTAAAGAACGAGTTTGCTATAACCAAATCTTTGGCTAACGCAAAATCTAGCAAATTCTCCCCGCTGTCATTCCTAGCCCCCAAACCAAACCCTCCATGCACCGGATAATAGCCGACCGCATCTCTGCCTATATGCCCGTTAAAGTCTCCTCCTAGGAAAACTTTTTCATCTTCCGGATAGTTCTCATAAGGTCACTTAGAATGTCCCAAAGCTCGCGCTTCACCTCCTCGTCCATCCCAACTTGGGGTCCATAAGCACTTACAATCGATACGACCTCTTCCCCCACTACTATCCGAACTAACATAATCCTGTCATTATACCTCCTTACTTCAACCAATTGCTTTAAGATATCAGAAGACACTAGAATGCCAACCCCGCTCCGTCTGCCGTCCAAACTAGCATACCATAAATCATAACCCTTAATACCTATAGCTTTTTGTCCCTTCCACCGAGTCTCTTGAACACATGCTATATGAATCCTGTATTTGTAAAGCTCATTGGCTAACTCCAAAGACTTAGCTTCTTAGTTCTAGATCCAACTTACGCTGCTCCCCAAGACCTGACCTCAGTTGACCATACTTGTTTTCTAACTCTATATTATATAACTAATGACAGATGAAAAAGGTGTTAGGAAACTTAAAACTCAAAAAACCTTACACTTTAACAAACAATATATATATAATATATATATATATATATATATATATATATATATATATATATATATATATATATATATATAACTATATATATATATATTATATAATATAATTATATATATATATATACATATATATATATATATATATATATATATATAATATATATATATATATATAATATATATATATATATATATATAATATATATATCCTACTCTTAAGTGATTTAGCTCCTTTTTCTTATTTTCTTGAATGAAGTAATATTAATAGCTTTCTATAAGGTAGTGTTGACTCAAATATAATGTAAAAGAAAACAAGTGAAATTTCACTTTTTAAAATTAGGTCGATTAATAATATTTTTAAGTATTATATTTAAATAAATCATACATTTTATTGCTAATTTAAAACAAAATGTCAGTCCTCTTCCAATATTAATGATAATAATGAATTAGCTAGGGTTTGATGACTATAAAAAATACCTTAGCAAAGAATTTGCATGTAACATTTAGTAAAGATATATTAGACATGCATGATGAATGCTTGATTTTAAGAAAAAGTTAAGCAAAGTTGTTTTTATTACCATATGACATGAATCTACACCGATAGACTTTGATCTATAGCTTGCACTTTAAGGATAGATAAGCTATTTAGGTTCTCCTTTTCTTTTGCATATACCAGTATCGATGAATGAGTTATTTTGGGCAATAATGACTCGTAAATAGTGGTGTTGAAAATCGATTTGTATGTTATTTTGATATTTATTTGCTACAACATAATATATACTTTTAATGAAATATATATTGAATGAGATTTAATTTAAATGTCACTACTTTAAATTTCTCCTGGAATCTATAGTGTATTTAGTGACATTTATTAGACGCAATATAAGCACAATAAAAATCATATTAAAGCTTTTCGCGACATAGGATCTAGTGATATTTATGATAAATGTCACTATAGACTTTTTTGTAATTAATCACTTTATTGTGAAATTAATCACTTTATTGTGAAAGTTAAAATAAAAATTACATATGTCACTTTATTGCAATATAAATTATTGACTTTTTTTAATGCAACTAAATTTTATATCATGAAAAGTTATTCTTATCATAGTGATTCTATCTTGTAATTGAATTCGTCTTTGATTGGCCTTTATAATGAACTTTAAAATTATATGAAAATTAATATATAGTTGAACTGACTCAAAAGACCTTATTTGAAGTAGATATGATAAACAAAAGCCAGCTAGACCATTATTAATTGATCGAAACACAAAATTTTACTTTTTCTATATTAAGCGATATGCTAAAAAACTTGAAGTATAACAATTAGGCTCTATAAGCAGGTTAGCTTCAGAGACCATACGAAGCAATTTTAAAAATGTAAATTAAAGTATCCATTCCAATATTTCCTAAATGAAATCTAGCTGGAGAGAGAAGAAATTGAGAAATTGAAATTGGAGGTGGGTACTTTTGAATTAGAAAAATAATTCATTCCTAAAGTAGTACTATCTATATTATTATTATTATTATTTTATTTATTTATTTTACATTTAAAAAGCGCCTAAGGCGTTTCACTGTTCATCCTACTCTCTGTGGATGGACAGTAAAAATACTGTTCACGCTTCTCTTTTCACGTTTCCTTGCTTTCCCACTTTTCTTTTCCTCTTTTCTTCTCAACTTCTATATGGTTTTGTCTGCTTGTCGCCCTTCTTCTTCGATTCTCTCATTTTCTCGATCCCATATTACCATTTGGGTTTCTTTGAACACTCTGCCTTCTTCTTTCTTCGTAGTTTACTTTCCCCATCTTTCCCATTTCATATTAAATATTTTCCCCATTTCTTTTGTTGGTGGTTATAAATCACAACTCATGTATGTTTGTTTTCTAGATCCATTCTCAATTTTGTGCCAGGTATGACTTTGATCATTTTCTTCTTTAAATTTAAATTCTAGGTTTCAATTTGTGAGTTTGAAGGTTGTATGAATTTTAAATTTACTTTTAATTTCGGGTCTCCTTCTCGCTTGCTGGTATTTCTTTCTTTTTTTTTTATTTTTTTATTTTTGCTATCTAGGGTTTTGATAGTTGTGTATACAATTGGTTTGTAATTTGTGGGTTTCTGTTTCTTTGATTATTTGTTGAATATAATTTTTTAAAAGAAATTACCAAACACTATATATCAAATTATCAACTCAAAAACAGGAAAATTCAAGATCAGAGTTATTCAATTTAATACTCCTTTTTCCGTTATTGAATTGAATTTCCCATTTACCAGGTAACATTTCTTAACTTCTTTATTCACTAATTCTGTTCCAGATTCACAATTTTTTAAATTTTTTTAAGGTGTAATTTGGTAAAACCCCTTTTATTTCCCTTAATTCTTATTGCAATCGTCTATGAACGGGATACACTGGGTATGAAGATGATGATAATTCTTATCGCAATTGATTGTGTTCTGCAATCGGGTATTTTTATTAAGTTTTTGTCTTGATAGTTCCTTTGATTTTTTTGATTGGGGTTGCAATATATTATGTTCTGCAATTAGGTGTTTTGATGAAGTATTTATCTTGGCAACTTTTTTGGAGTATTTTTCTTTCTTTTTTCTGAGTAAAAAATTATGTGGGATTCATTTTGATTTTTTCTTGAGTGGTGATTTGAAGTCTAAATTCTTCCTATGATGATGTTGCTAGAGATTGTGTTCTGAAATTGCGTATTTTTGTCTTGGTATTTTTGGGTTAAATGCGGGATTTATTTAAATTCTTGGTTTATTGGTGATTTAAAGTCTTAATTCTTCCTATATTTGGGGATTACGGATTGCAATTATTTGGGGTTTTCTATATGGTGTTCAAGAGCTGATATTTGTGTGGGTTAGTTATGTTCTAGCCCATTACCCCAAATGTATTGATGATTATATTTAAGTTCATTGCTCTATTCATGTTATAAGAATTGTCTTTATTATTTATCATGGTTTTTGGTTATTGATTGCTAAATGTGTAAAACGTCTAGATATATGGAGTATGTGATTACTGATACTATTATTTGTAGTCTGTAATTGGAACACATCATCATTAAGATGATGTAATTCAACATGGATGGAAAATTTGATGTCAATTGTGAGTTATCATCCTTGTTATTTGTGATTTTGTGTTCCTTTACTACTTTTAGTTGTACTATACATATTGAAAAACACGGCAACTTCTTTGCTTAACTGACTCATTGTTATAACAATATATGTGGGTATACTGATTCACTTGAACATCTAAAGATAGGGTATAAATTATAGAGAGAAACCAAGTATTAATAGGAAAGCAATTTGCTTATGCGTTTTTAACTTGTGCAGGATACTAAATTGTTGATTATATATGCGTGTTTTTTTTTTATTTGTTTTGGTTAATGTAGTCGACCCCATACTTGAGATTAAGTTAGTGGCATTGTTATTGTTGGTTGATCTATTGGTTATAGGGTATTATTGTTTTACTGACTTACTAGAAAAATTTCAGAATGCTATTTTTATTTTTTTCAGATTTTGCATTCACCATCATTTTCAGTCCTAGATTGATTTTTTTTTCTTATAAACAATGACATGTTAAATTAAATTTGCCCAACCTTGATTTCGCAATTGTGATGAATTCTCAAAACTCCTCTGACAATCCCTTGTCTTTGCTTGTTTTGTCTTCAACAATGGTGTATTGTGCCCTCTCGTAACTTACGCTCTGATACCAATTTGCACCAAGATTGGGTCCTCCGGACTTGTTTGGTGTTTCATCTCCTTTTAGGAAATATGGTGCAGCGTCAAAGCAATATTAGTGTTCATGTTATATGGAGAGGGAAAAAATTCATGCTAGAAGTAAATTCAGAGGCTTCTCTCAAGGAGTTGGGAGAGGAACTGCAAACCTTGACTGATGTTCAGGCTGATACAATTGATTGATTGTTCCTCAATCTACCACTAAAAGCTCAAGACTGTTCACGCTCTTTTCGGTCGAGCATTCAACTCTTAGGCTACAAGATACTGGAATTGAAGAGGTCTTTTATCACGGCTTGACTCCTTTTGGTTAATTAATCCTTTTTAAACTAAAATTCTTACTTAAAATAAATTTCTTGGGGAACCACGTGATATGCTTAAGTTATTTATTTCTTCAAGTACCAATTTAATTTAATCATGAAATTTACATTTACACTTTAATTATTTGGTTTATCGAACAACCTTGTATCCTTTGCAAGTTTGCAACAACTGTGTAATATATTTTAATTCGTATTATTGTTAATAAAAATGTATAAAATAGAAGTACAAAATTCGATAGTGTAGCTTGGGGGACTGCGTGCCTAGCACAAGCCCCACACTAGTTTTAAGAAAAAGGTGAGAAAAGATGATAAAGAATTAGTAGATTGAACGCCAAAAGAAAACCGAAATCAACGAATCGCCAAAATGGACCACGTCAATGTTGGAATTTAGAGTGTATAGTGATTATCGGAAATGATTTAATTAATTAAATTAAATATATAATTTAATTAAATTAATTTATATTATCCCAAGATTGAAAATTATATGTTTTAATCAAAACATAAAAGTCACGGCTCGCGAAAATAAACAAAAAAGTTTATGTTTTCTGGGGCGCACAGGTCGCGGCCCGCGACTAACGTGTTTTTCCGGGAATTTTTCGTGTAACGTTTTGCTTTGTTTTGATGGTTATATAATAACTTCCTACATTTATTATGGTTACTTTTAGCTATGTTCTTTGGGATGTAAGGGTTGAGTGAAAGGCGACATGGGTTCATGAATCGATCTCGTGTTTCACGGATGAACCTCGTGTTTCATGAAGTGATATGTTGCTTCATGAACCGGTGTGAGCTATTCTATAAATATAGAAGGCTTATGTGTTATTTTACACATGCAATTTCTGATTTCTTTTCTTCTCTAGCATTTTACATCGAGGACTTGCAATCCTCGTTTGTAATTTTCTTATCTTCTTCCAATTAAGTTTCTCTTACATCATTCTAATTTTCGTGTGCTCGGAAGTTAGTGTAATTCTTTGCATCTCAGAACATATTTCCGGTTTATTCCCAATCACCGTAGTAGGGAGGAAATGATGTTTTAGGAAAGAGCATCTCGCCTAGAATTGATATCAAGATCCAACAAAATCTTCTTGTTACTATGATCGATATATGGTGATTCCCGATGATCAAGATTGCATTTGGTGTATGTTAAGCAAAGGTTTGAACTTGCCATATGTAATTTGGTTTTCTACTACAAACTTGTAACTTTATTTTATTGTTTATTTATAAAATTAAAGTCACATTTCTAACAATCTAAAACATCATTTTCTAAAGTAAGTATGGCAAGTCTCATTGTTTAACCACAAACTGTCATGGTTGACAAATTTGTTGGGAAAGCTTTTAAGTTTGCTTATATGAAAGTTACACCATGAATGGGTAATGAGATAATCGTAGAGATTTTTGAAAGGGTGCATTGGTTCATAAAGGAATGTGTTGGTTTGTTAAAGAGACGCGTTTAAAAAAGCTTAATTTTTAACAACTTAATTTAAGTTTTAGAAATATAATTGTATTGAACTTTTATTTTGTTAATTTTTTTTTTAACTATAAAGGGCCCCATTTCAGAAATCTATAAATAATGAACAGGGCCTCAAAATTGTTTGCTCCGCCCCTGCGTTAGTTCTGAAAGGACACATTGGTACATGAAGAGTTGTGTTGTTTCTATCTTGATCAAGTTATATAAGAGAGATGGAGATAATTACATGGTAGAGATGATATTTCTCAAGTATGTAAGTTCTCTATGTTAATTTCATATGTTTACTCTTTTATGATGATTGAGAAATATGATATGTTACATGTTTAAGCAAGTTCTTATATCCATGGAATTTGGTAAAGTAAGTGATCATGGTTATTTGGTCATGGTTATCATTTGGTGTAAATGATGATACTCCATTTTTATTTATCAAAGAAATTTGATGGTTGGAAGTATATGTAACTTACCATGATTTTTATGATGATTAAAATTATCATCAAAGATGGATAATGTTTGCTATCTTTGTGTTTACAAGTTTTGTGTTATGCATGATAAGATGATATATTTCATGGTCATGTTTTTGACATGTTTATCTTATATTATTTGTATCATGTCTTATTTTATTTTATAGAAAGATAAGAGGTATTATTATCAAGTTGGATAATTATAATTGCATTTATAGTTGTTTAATGGTAATATGTTAAGTTTTTGGGTCTTTGCATGTTTGCTATGACAAGATAAAGTTTGTCATACAAGTTAAACATTATGTGTTTGTTATGTTTGGTTATCTTTTGACCAAGTTCAATAATGTTTTGTTATTGATGTATGTTTCACCTTTTGAGTTTCTTGTTTTTAAAAGGTTGCATGATCCATGTTTAATTAACAATAAAGTTAATTAAAGTATAAAGTAAATTTTTGCAATGTTGTTACAACAAAAGTTCATGTTGTATTATTTTGTTTCATGAATGTGTAGAATTATTTCTATGTGATTGTGCATGATTCAAGTTAGTCTTTATGATATATTCTTTCATTGGTTTATTACCAATGTTGTTTAATTTTGGACATATAATTTTATATGGGGTTGTCATATGTATACTTTTACCCAAGGTTATATTAATTTATTAATATTGGAAAAGGGTACAAAGTTTATGACATGAATAAATTTAGAAGGTTTATCATCAAGGATTCATTAAAAGTAATTTTTAATGTAAAGGTGATGTTAAACAAGAATTCGGAAATCTAATAATGTTTTAAATAAAGGTTTAAAGTTGTCAACATTATTTTAAACTTGGAATTTTATTTATTAAAGTCTTTTATTATGGAGGTTAAGTTCCATAATGTGAAATAAATAAAAGAGTTTTAGGAAAGAGCATCTCGCCTAGAATTAATATCAAGATCGAACAAAATATTCTTGTTACTATGATCGATATATGGTGATTCCCGATGATGAAGATTGCATTTGGTGTATGTTAAGCAAAGGTTTGAACTTGTCATATGTAATTTGATTTTCTACTACAAACTTGTAACTTTATTTTATTGATTATTTATAAAATTAAAGTCACATTTCTAATAATCTAAAACATCATCTTCTAAAGTTAGTATGTCAAGTCTCAATGTTTACCACAAACTTTGTCATAATCGACAAATTTGTTGGAAAAGTTTTAAAGTTTGCTTATATGAAAGTTACACCATGATCGGGTGATGAGATAATCATAGAGATTTTTGAAATGGTGCATTGATTCGATAAAAGAATGCGTTGGTTTAATAAAGGGACACGTTAGTTCATGAAGAGTTGTGTTGTTTCTTGTATTCTTGATCAAGTTATGTAAGAGAGATGGACATAATTGCATGGTAGAGATGATATTTCTCAAGTATGTAAGTTCTCTATGTTAATTTCATATGTTTATTATTTTTATGATGATAGAAATAAGTATAATATGTTATATGTTTAAGCAAGTTCTTATGTTCATGGAATTTGGTAAAGTAAGTGATCATGATTATCATTTGGTGTAAATGATGATACTCCATTTTTATTTATCAAAGAAATTTGATGGTTGGAAGTATATGTAACTTACCATGATTTTTATGATGATTAAAATTATCATCAAAGATATAATGTTTGCTATCTTTTGTGTTTACAAGTTTTGTTTTATGTATGATAAGATGATGAAATTTTTTATGGTCATGTTTTGACATGTTTATGTTATATTATATCATGTCTTGTTTTATTATAAAAGATGATAAGTGATATTATCAAGTTGGATAATATTGCTTTTATAGTTCTTTAATGGTAACATGTTAAGTTTTGGGTTTTTGCATGTTTTGTATGACAAGATGAAGTTTGTTATGTAAGTTAAACATTATGTGTTTTTTATGATTGGTTATCTTTTGACCAAGTTCAATAATGTTTTTGTTATTGATGTATGTTTCACCTTTTGAGTGAATTGTTTTTAAAAGGTTGCATGACTCATGTTTAATTAACAATAAAGTTAATTAAAGTATAAAGTATATATTGCTATGTTGTTGCAACAAAAGTTCATGTTGTATTATTTTGTTTCATGTATGTGTAGAATTATTTCTATGTGATTGTGCATGATTCAAGTTAATCTTCATGATATATTCTTTCATTGGTTTATTACCAATGTTGTTTAATTTTGGACATATAATTTTATATGGGTTTGTCATATGTATACTTTTGCCTAAGGTTATATTAATTTATTAATATTAGAAAAGGGTATAAAGTTTATGACATGAATAAATTTAAAAGGTTTATCATCAAGGATTCATTAAAAGCAATTTTAATGTAAAGGTGATGTTAAACAAGAATTTGAAAATCTAATTATGTTTTAAATAAAAGTTAAAAGTTGTCTACATTATTTTTAAACTTGAAATTTATTTATTAAAGTCTTTTATTATGGAGGTTAAGTTCCATAATGTTAAATAAATAAAAGAGTTTAATGATTATATAAGTATGTTTATATATCAAATAAATGATAAAGACATATTTGTCTTGTTTTATTTTGATATATATGATGGTTTAATCTTATATAGTATAAATGTTGATTTGCTAAGTAAAGCAAGATATGAATTCTCTTATTACTACATTGATTAATGTATTAATTGAAATTCATATGTTACTCTTAATCTAGAGTATGTGTCAACGCTTTAAGTTTTATTATGGTAATTAAAATTCCATAATATGTTATTATGTTGATTTTCAAGATGTGCATTATGTGCATGAGTATATGTAAAGTTTTATACTCATTTTATATTGGAGAAAATTACTAAATTAGTTTTATTCCGGTTAATGGGTATGTTATGGTATCTTATGTTGTCGGATAACTCCAAATAAGTTGTTTTTAAATGTTTTTGTTAATTTAAAGTGTTTGATTTTATAGAAAAGTCTTAATTATTTTTATACAAAGAAAATTTATTTTGAATTATCTCAAAGTTCAAAATAAAGATGCATCTATATGGAATATGTTATTTATAACATCTACTATGAGTTCTATTTATTAGAACAAGAGATATTATATTTCAATGATATTTGATTATAATACAAAGTGATGCAATATTTATTTGAAAATTTATTTTTAATGATAGATAGGTTTGAATGCCTACAAGTTTGTACAAATGGTTATGAGATTTTGATCTTTTATATATCATTATGATCTCCGAATTGTTTATGTTCATCCAAATAACCTCATCATCATGATGCTTCAGTTTACGATTAGTTGTTTGTTTGTTTACCAAGTATTGAATTCATTAGTTTTCTGTATTATCTATGCTTTCGGTTGTACGTTTCATCATAATACTTCCATTTTCAGTTAAAGTTTGATTTGATTCTTGTATCATCATGATACTTCGCATTCTGGGTTGCATATCTCGCTTAACCCAAATTTTCTAAGGAAATTCAGATCCTTATAATCATAAGTCCCGGGTGATTGACGGCTGGGCAAAACGGATTATGTCCGACCCAAATATTCATAAATTCTTTCGAAGGATTCACTAGTATGATTCCTTATCAAGAAGTCTTAGGTGATTGACTGCTAGGCCAAATCGTCATTCAAGTGCAAATTTTGGATCATCATATGTTGCTCCAAGGTTGTATTATCAAAAGTGGCTCAAATGCAAAATACTTGTAATTCATGGGGCTTCCACCAATTATGTGTCTACCGAGGTATGATTCTTTTCCGCATAAATATTGATGCTTTCATTACAAGTTTCTTCCTTTATCACTCTTCATGCGTGGGGCTTATGTTATGAGGTCAAATTAAAAAAATGAATCGGGGAAAAACCTATAACTGTACCAACTACCAGAAAAGTCCTCATGATAGTCAATATGGGCCCTCACCATCCATCAATGCATGGTGTTCTCCGACTCATCGTTACTTTAGACGGTGAAGATGTTATTGACTGTGAACCAATAGTGGGTTATTTACACAGAGGTATGGAAAAAATTGCGGAAAACCGAACAATTATACAATATTTGCCTTATGTAACACGTTGGGATTATTTACCTACTATGTTCACAGAAGCAATAACTGTAAATGGACCCGAACAATTGGTAAATATTCAAGTCCCTAAAAGGGCTAAGTATTTTTTGACTTTGTTGGTACAAACCCTTCATTTTAGCCTTAAAGGAAAAATGGGGTTAGTTTGATTGAGTGTCAAATCCACTCGCCTCATAGAAGACTCGGTTCGGGCATTAATGATCCATGTTATCTAAGATTTAAATGTGTCATCGTACATCCGTTTTGAAACCCTATAAACCTCATGACTTTTTCTAGTTCCTAAAGGATGGAATGAGGGTGAATTTATCAAAGTGTGGATGATAAGTCATATCATTGTTAGAATCTTATTGATCATAAAGTCGGACTCAATATTGAGTCAAGATCCTCATTAGAGCTTATTTTTGTCAAAGTATAGAAAGTTCGAGACATCATGTTGTCCGTATCATAGATAAGTCGGACTCTCTTTTTAGCCCAAAAGATTGATTAGGGCTAAAAATTCTATGTGTTGATCCTTATTTATATATTCATAGTCTGACTTTGATACAAAAGTCGAACTTTATTTTTGACATTGAAGATGAAAAATGCAAAATATTTTCAAAGTATGGAACAACATCTAAGTTACCATATGAACTTTCCGTGACTTGGAGAAGACGAACTTGAGAAGATATATGTCATCGTATAGTTGAATTCCCTTGTCTTGGTGTTTTCCTACAATTCTTATAAGGCATGAGTCATATGATCATTGTGGGAGATGTCTGTGTCATCAATAAGTCGGACTCCCAAGTGGTTCTAATAATTTTCCAAAATATTCTAAGTATGAATATCATTCGAATCATAAGTTGTCCGCAACATCCATAAGTCGGACCCCTTTTTTTAGCTCAAGATGTGAATCTTGGGGCTAATTGTCTAAGTTATGTTTCATGTCCGTATCATCACAAGGTGAAGTGATTCGAATTCTTTTTGTATGAAACAACTTTTGCATTTTTAGATGATGAGGATTTGGACCTTATCATGAACCTCTAAGAAAGTAAAATATTTTAAGTGTTAGGGAAGTATTATGGATTATTCCACCGCATCGATAAGTCGGACCCTTCATGGGGCTAGTTACTCAAAGAAAATTCTCTAAGTATGGAAAATAGAATGGGCTCAGTAGCCGTGTCATCTCATTCCGCAGCATTTGTGCGGTTGAAATAAATGTTGTGCATCAAAATCTAGTCCGTAAGGTAGATAAGTCGGGCTCCCGCTTTAACCAGGTTTTCAATATTTTTTCTAAGTTATAAAACTCTTGTAATGTTCCGCGGCTTGTTCGTCCGTAATACTTTAAAGTAGAAGGGTATAGTTCTTCATCTTGTCTGCGAAGTAGACAAGTCGGACCGTTTGAGGGATTTTTTAGTATATAAGCCGCGGCATTTATGACCTGCTATGTGACGAAAGGGCAATCCTTCACTCTGACCGTGAAGTCGATTATTCGGACCCAAAAAATGAAGTTCATCAAGTTAGAAGAATATTCTAAGTATATGATCATTCCGTGACATCAATAAGTTCATCGAGCCGCGTCATCAATTGCTCGTGTTATAAGTCATTCGGATTCCAAGGTGTATGGGGGTCAAATATATTGTGGTCCCCGGTATATAATTTCTATGGGAATCCGCGGCATATAAATTAAATAAATAAATTAATTAATTAATTAAAAATCCGCATGATGGAAAAGTCGGACTCCATAAGACAAGCAAATGTCAAAAATTTTTCTAAGTTATTGTTGATTTCCGTGTGATTGAATAAGCTTTGGTCTAAAATTGGGCCTCGCAGCACTTGAATTATTGTATCCGCGTTAACCAAAGTTACAATGAAACAGCTGTCTCGGTCGGTAAGAGTAGCTGCACGCGTGTTGCAGGTCGCTGGTTCTATCCCTTGTGTTTGCATTTTGCTGCTGCTTTCCATACTTCAACTTTACTATCTTCAACGCTCACATATCCATTTTGGAAATGTCATAACTTTTTCGTTACAACCCCAAATTCGATGTGTGAATAGTCGATTCGAAGCTTACGAGCCCAATGTTCATATTTTATTAGAAGATCCATTAAATTTTGGGTGCGTTGATCTACATGAGCATTTGAGTGAGCTCTTACAAGATCGATGCTTCTTGCTTAACTCAATTCTTAATGAGTATTATTTCCGCATAAAGAAAGATGTTTCACTTCGTTGGGGCTCTCCTTTTACATCATCCTTCATGCATGGGGCTAAATGTTATGGTAACATTTATTTTATATTTATTTATTTATTGTAAATTACTTTTATACCCCGTTAATTTTCTTTATTTACCGTCAAATGCCATTTGACCTTTTTTCCTTTCTATTGCTTGGTCCCCAAGAAAATAACCACCTGATATGTTAAGATAACTACCCATGATTCCCTTGTCACCCATGATCTCCTTAACTATTTGTTACCTTATCCTTTGATTGATTATTATAAATACCTTCTTCTTAGTTCATTTAAAGTTAAGTTCATCTATCACCAGAAATTCCCATACATACTACCTTTATCTCTCATCAAACACATCATTCTCAAATAATCAACCACTCATTCATCACTCGATCTCCATTCCCTCATCTGACTTAAGCATCGAAGGGGTTTTCCGGGAGATCACCCCTCGGGCAAGGTTAACGTGTTGTGGTGCAGGACATCAGGTGAAGCAGCAGCAACAACAGGAGTTATTCCACCTTCCAATTTAAGGCGATTGACTTCTATAACGCTTCATCTTCAAGTGTTATTGAAGTCTTTTTGTCGATTCAAGTTTCGTATCCGAAACAAAGTGATATGTTGCTTTATGAACCGGCGTGAGCTATTCTATAAATATAGAAGGCTTGTGTGTTATTTTACACATGCAATTTCAAATTTCTTTTCTTCTTTAACATTTTACATCGGGGACTTGCAATCCTCGTTTGTAATTTTCTTATCTTCTTCCACTTAAGTTTCTCTTACATCATTCTAATTTCCGTATGCTCGGAAGTTAGTGTAATTTTTTGTATCTCAGAACATATTTCCGGTTTATTCCTAAGCACCGTAGTAGGGAGGAAATGATGTTTTAAGAAAGAGCATCTCGCTTAGAATTAATATCAAGATCCAACAAAATCTTCTTGTTACTATGATCGATATATGGTGATTCCCGATGATCAAGATTGCATTTGGTGTATGTTAAGCAAAAGTTTGAACTTGTCATATGTAATTTGGTTTTCTACTACAAACTTGTAACTTTATTTTATTGATTATTTATAAAATTAAAGTCACATTTCTAACAATTTGGTCTTTAGTGGCATATGTAATTGTCACTATAGTCTATAGTGACATTTGTGATAAATGTCACTAGATCCTATGCCGCTAAAAGCTTTAGTGTGACGTTTTAGTATGCTGCTAAAGGGTCTAATAAAATCCTTTATATACACTATAAGAAATTTGAAATAGCGATATTTAAATTAAATGTCGCTAAATATATCCTACTAAAAGAAAATTATGTTGTAGTGTTTTCAAATAAACAACTATAAAGCCTTAGATTATGAGTGACAAAATTTGCTAAAGCACGACATTGCTTTTAATCTAAGGATAGTAGTGTAGGTTTGAGAAACCTATATGTCAACATTTTGTTTAACTTAACAAACTATCAAAACAAAAGTTTTGGGTTTTGAAGCAAAGAAGCGTGTTGACAAAGAGTTTTAAATATATCGACTAGAGTTCGAAAGTGTTCTAATTAGTAAAACAACTGGTCTTGATAGAGACCGTCGTAAATTGAGACAAGAGTGGGCTGGCCCATTTCGCGAGCCTTATATGTTTTGTTTCTCTTTTTTTTCCCATTTTTTGGGCATTTTAAATTTTAATCTTAAAGGTATCAATGTTGACCTTAAAGATATCAATTACAATGTAAAGTAGTACTTAAACATATCAATTAAAGTAAAAATTTCAATTTGAACCTAGCTACAAGTAATCAATTTTGACGTTAAAGTGATCAATTTCTACCTAATATATGGTTCTGTTTCAGAACTTTAGAATGGAGTTATATAATATGGTATTATTCTACCATTCTATGGATGAATTTCAAAGAACAAATGAATGGTTAATAAAACTATTAATAATTAAATTTGAATTAAATGCTATACAATATATCTATACAATTTGAATACTTATTTTTAAAACGATAATTGAAGATTAGAAGTTCAAAATTGAGATGGATTATAAAATATCATTGTCAAATTATATCTCATTATTTAATTATTAACTTATTCAATTTGAACTAAAACCTATACAATATCTTTATAGACTTTGAAATACTTATTTTGAAAACGATAATTGAAGCTTATACGTTCAAAATTGAGTTAGATCATATAACATTTTATTAACTCCGTTCTCAAATTGTGAAACAGAACTATATTTAGGTAGAAATTGATCAGTTTAACGCCACAATTGATCACTTATAGGTTCAAATTGAAATTTTTACTTTAATTGATATGTTTAAATACTACTTTACGTTTAAACTGATATCTTTGAGGTCAAAATTGATATCTTTTAAGGTCTAAATAATTGAAATGCCCAAAAAATGAAAAAAAAAAAAAAGAAATCTGGAGGGAAAAATGCGCGTGTAGTACACACGCCTAACAATGGGCCCAGATCTCGTCTTAGAGTAAGACGATCTCATCTAAGTTTTTGTGTTAATTAAAACATTTCTTTACCTATTTAATTTATTATTAATCAAAGACAGGGCCAAAGTCCATTTGATCTAAAAGAAAATCTTGAATATTCTTTATTCAAGATAGAACACATAGTTTGTTGGATAAAGAAGATAGTAGCAATTTAAAATTGGTTTAAAAACTACTATTATACACGTTAATTAAAATCTTAAATTTTTTATGTCGTGGATATCATTGTTTGAGTAATAACAAGAATAATCTTGTTAAAATAGATCCAAGTATCTAAATCCTAAAAAGAAAAGTTCTTTTGAATTATATATTAATGTTATAAAAGTAAATTTGGTAATTTCACTTAATCAGTGGCGAAACTTGAACAAAATTTTAGGAGGGCGGAGTTAAAAAAAATTGAATGACATTAATATATATCCAATCGAAACAACCAAAAATTATAATATAAATTTGAATCAAAGTAGAGCTCGACGCTCTTTAGCCATAGAACATTTAAATTATCTATAATCTCATTGACACTATATGTTTATGCTATTTGTCTCCCAATCGCTTTTTTTTTTTTCAGTCGTTAAATGATAATTTCATTTCTAATTTGATATTCCATTATTACTTATTAGATTTTTTTTTATTTTGTTCAATTATTGTCTTCATTTAATTGCGTTGCTTTTATTTAAATGTTGGAGGGGCTTGCCCCTACCCACCCTAACAAAGTTGAGCGTATTTGATACCGATTGTAGTATTCACATTATTTGTTTGGAGCGACTAAAGAGAAGTCGAAAATTAGCTAAAGAAGTTGGACTTGATGATGGTAATGGAGCAAGAGTTTTTGCATTGCTCATGGGAGTTTGTAACTTAACTTTTAAGGTTTTTCATTAATTTCAAAGAACATTGTTTGTTCAACTTACTTGAATGAATGATATGTTCTATATGTTAGCAAAATTATCAGATGTTTTTTATGTTTTTGATTTAGAAATTATATATTTATAACATAGACATCAAGAGAAGCAAAAGTTAAATGATTGTCATCCCACATACATATAGCATTGTCGCTTATGTCACATAAGGTCAAAATGCATTGAGAAAATTCGTAAGGGTGGAGTTCTTAAGCCATTTGGTTTTCGATGACTTGATGTATGTGAATGTTGTTTGATGGAGAAAATAACAAGATATGCTTTAACTAGATCAAATGAAAGGGCTAGTGATCTTTTAGCAATCATACATACTGATATATGAAGTCGAATTAGCTCATCAACTAGAAGAGGATTTCGTTAGTTTATTACTTTTACTGATGACGTAAGAAGATATGAATATGTTAATCACATAAAGTAAAGTCAAAATCATTTGAAATGTTCAAACAATTCCATAATGAAGTTAAAAATCGATCAATTTATTAAAAGGATAAAAGCATTATATTTAGATCGTGGTGTGAATACATAATGCAATAGTTTATGAATTTTTTGACAGATTGCCGTCAACAAAGGACTCCACCAGGAACACCTTAGCTAAATTGTGTTTTTGAGCGCAAAAATTGAAATCTATTGAATATGATTCCATCCATGGCAAGTCTTGCTGATTTTCCAATTCTTTTTGGGGATTTGCACTTGAAACTGTTGCTTTTACACTCAACGGTGTTACATCTAAAGCAATTGGAAAGACTTCACATGAGTTGGAGAATGGAAAACTCCAAACTTGTCTTTTTAAAAGATTTATGAGTGTGAATTAAGTATATGTAAAACATTAACAGTCTGATTTACTTTCACCCAAATTCGATAAATGTCATTTTATGGGCTATCCAAAAGAGACAAATTGGTATTACATTTATAACAAATTAAAAGTGAGAACAAAATGTTTGTTGCTCGCGATAGTGTTCTTTTGGAAAATATATTTATTTCCAAGAAGACCAGTGAAAGTAATATTTATCTTGAACAGATTCGAGTAAAGAAACAAATGGATAAAGTTAACACTTTATCAGAGGCAGTCCGACATAAAAATGTTTAGAGGGATGCATTCCATTCATAACATGCAACTGTTCAACTTGGAGATAATACATCACATTTTTTTGAGAATATCAATAAAACTTCTCCTGTTGTTCACCTACGTAGGTCTAGTAGGCCTTTAGTCCCGTCTAAAAGATATATTGATTTCTACTTAAAAGAAAATTCTAAAAACAAGGATTTTGAAACATCAGAAACCTATTAACTACAAAGGAGCTTTATAAAATAGTGACTCTAAGAAATGGATTTAGGCAAATGGATTCCATGTTTGCAAATCAAGTATGGGACTTTGTAGATTTTCTAGATGGGGTAAAACCCATTATATACAAAATGAATTTTCAAGATGAAAACATAGCATTAATGTTTTCAAAGCCAAGTTAGTTGCTAAACGTTATAAACAAGTTCATGGTATTGACTATGATGAAACCTTTCACTAGTAGTAATGATTAAATAATTCACGAGGATACTTCTCGCGATTGTTGCATATAGCAATTATGAGGTATAAAAGATGGATGGTAAAATCACTTTCTTGAACAAGTTCTTGAAAGAGGATGTGTGTTGGAAATTGTGACTTTAATTTTATAAATAAACAACAAAATAAAGTTATAAGTTTGTAGTAGAAAACCAAATTACATATGACAAGTTCAAACCTTTGCTTAGCATATAACAAATGCAATCTTGATCATCGGGAATCACCATATATCGATCATAGTAACAAGAAGATTTTGTTATTGATATCAATTTTAGGCGAGATGCTCTTTCCTAAAACATCATTTTCTCCCTACTTCGGTGCTTGGGAATAAACCGGAAATATGTTCTGAGATACAATGAATTACACTAACTTCCAAGCACACGGAAATTAGAATGATATAAGAGAAACTTAAATGGAAGAAGATAAGAAAATTACAAACGAGAATTGCAAGTTCTCGATGTAAAATGCTAGAGAAGAAAAGAAAATCAGAAAATTGATATGTAAAATAACACACAAGCATTCTATATTTATAGAATAGCTTACACTACTTCACGAAGAAACATATCACTTCATGAAACACGAGGTCGATTCACAAACCAAAGTCGCTTTTCACTCAACCCGTTTATCCCAAAGAACATGGCTAAAATTAACCATAATAACTGTAGGAAGTTATCATATAACCACCAAAAAAAAGCAAAACATCGCAAGAAAAAAACCCAAAAATTTCAGATTTTCGCGGGTCATGATAATAGTCACGGGTCGCGAGTTTCAATTTTCACAAAACAATAGCATTCTGTCTACTGTTCAGATCCCTGAAACCTTTCGCGACTAGTGACTTTTAATTTCTCTAAAATCACATTTCCTTGTAAACTTGGCATATACTTAATTAATTAAATTAAATTTATTTATTTAATTTAATTAATTAACCTTTTCAATAACCACTATACACTCTAAATTCCAACAATGTGTACATAAGGTAACTCGAAGGTTTTGAATATCCATCTAACTGAGAAAATGTTTGCATGCTTTAAAGGTCCTTTTATGGGTTGAAGTATGCATCTAAGAGTTGGAATCTCAAATTTGAAGAGGTAGTCAAATCGTTTGAATTTCTTAGAAATTAAAGAAGAGGAATCTTGTGTAAAGAAGAAATGAGTCCTTTTTTACGGATGACATACTTCTCATAGAGCATAATAATGTGATGCTTGAGTTAGTTGGATTTCTTAAATATCATTCTCTATGAAGGATCTTGGAGTGAGGCAAAATACATATGAGGAATAAAGATCCATAAAGATTGATCCAAAAGGATGATTAAACTTACTCAAGAGAATTATTTGGATAATGTTCTTACAAAGTTCAGCATGAATAACTCTAGCAAGGTTTTATTCCTATGCGACAAGGTATATCCCTTAGCAAGAAGCACTGATGAGGCTAAACACATGAGTTCAGTTACATATGTATTTGCAGTTGGTTCTATCATGTATGTCATGATTTGTACTCGTTCAAATGTTGCACATGCTTTGAGTATTTGTAGCAAGTAGTATGCAAATCCAAGTAATGTCAGCAAAGAATATCCTTAAGTACTTTTGAAGAACTAAGGATTATAATTTAACTTATGGTGGGCAGGATGAGTTTATTGCTATAGGATACATGAATGTGAGCTTCCAAAGTGACAACGATGACTTTCGATCTCAGTCTGGCTTTATTTTTTGTCTCAATAAAGGTACAATAAGTGTTGGCATTTAGAGCGAATAATGGTTTAGGAAATTAATAAAATTAATAAAATTAAATAAAATTATTAAATAAATAATTAATTGAAAATATCCCAAAATTTTCTAAGTTTCTATTTTGTGGAATGTGTTTTTCACGCATCGCAAAAAGCCTAGCGGATTGTGAGTTTTCAAAGCAAAGTTTCTGTTTTGAAAATAAACACAAGTCGCAGGTCGCAAAGTGTTTCCTTGCTCGTGATTTTCATGCTGGTTTTTGCAATCCTGGTTTTTATCCGTTTTTGTTAGTTACGCTTATTCGTTTTGTTGGTTATGCTATAACTACATACGATTAAAATGTTATATAGTATGCTATGCTATAACTACATCAATTTTTCTGAATTCTATTCCTCTCTTGCACTTTACATAGAGAACTTGCAATCCTCGATTGTAATTTTTGTTTTCTCCTTCCATTCATGTTTTCTCATATCGTTTTAATTTTCTTGAGCTGGGATTTTAGTTAAATTCTTTGTATCTCAAAACATATGTCCGATATACATTGCTAAGCATCATAGTAGGGGAAAAATGGTGTTTTAGGAAGAGATTCTCGTCTAGAATTATATGAAGTCACTACAAAACGTTCATGTTATTATGTTGGATATATGGTGATTTTCGAAGATGATATTCACATCTGGTGTATATTAAGCAAATATTAGAACTTGTCATATGTTATTTGTTATTTATTAAGTTTATATAACTTTATTTTATAAGTTTGTTCTATAATTTAAAGTCACAAAATAGAAAAGTTGTAATAAGGCACAATTAAAGATTCTACAACAGAAAATGAGTATATTGCAAAATGGAGTTGTTTGGATAAAAAGTTAATTAGTGAGCTTAGTGTAGTGTCTAGTATTGCAAATTGTAGTAATCGATAAAATCCTACATTTCCAACCATAAAGAAGGATTGAGCAGTACTCGATTAGGTAAGAAATTAGTCCAAGTTGTTGGAGAGCAATCCAAGCGTATTGTTAGACTCTGATGCAATTAATTATCCAAGCCAAAAAGCTGGCCCCTGCCCAAACTACAGTCAGTACTCAGTTCTCAGTTACTACTCACCAGTTACGCAGCCTTTAAACCCTTGATTTATTGTCGTTTCTGATTGTGAGGAAAAGCGCCATAACTCTACAAACACAGATCAAATACTTTATGGTCCATGCAATTCCATCAATACTCATCTACTTTCATCATCAAAAATCAAAATCTGCCATGGAAATACCTTCAACTGTTAACTCTTCTTCCCGCTATCGACCTCGCCGGAAAATCATTTACGCCGGCATTGTTCTTCGTCGCCGTCGTTGTCTCCGTTACTGGTTGATCTTACCTTTGCTTTACATTTTAGGTTTACTTCTCTGTGCTCGTCCTCTGTCTCTCTTCTTCTTTCCTGTTCTTCCTGGTTCTCTCTATCGCAGCCATGAGATCTTCCAGAAACTCCGCCATCGTATTCTCGCTGACGATTCCCCTGCCCTTCAGGTTTTCTCTTTTCCTCCCTCTTTTGACCTTTTATGTTGCAGTTTTTTGAAACCACATTACCTCTTCAGGTATTTTTGTTGATGACTTTACATTTACTGTAATTAACTTTATTTTGGTGAACTATATCCACTTAACATTAAGTTTCCAGAAAGATTATTCAATTTGATTGCAATTAATCAGCTTTTGATTTTTGATTTTGTTGCAAATTCGAAAATGAGACTTGAACTTTTAGACATTTGATGATACTTAATTTGGAGGTTAATTGCGAATGGAGTATCCTACTTTAGTGCTAATATTGCTGATTCAAATGTGTGTTCTCGCAGTTGTCTAGTCTCTGGTTGTATAAAAAATTGAAAATTGAAAAACCTTGCAAAATTGCTAATCCAGCAACAAGAATGGGTAAGGATTTAAGGACATACAGAATCTTTGACGGCTAAATTTCTTTCTTTTTGTCCAACTTTTTGAAGTGTTTTGAACTTTTGTGGCCTAAAAAGTTTGCAATTCTTCGTTCCATCAGAAACATCAGATAACAATGGATATTTGATTGTTGACGCGAATGGAGGCCTTAATCAACAAAGATCTTCAGTACGTACATGTTCCCACTTACATTGCTTTATTTTGGTGGAGCATACTGCATTGTAAGAAAGCTATTGTTGGTAAAAAGTTGAGTTGTTTGGGCTGCTAAGGCTGGGGTGCTTTTGATGCAGATATGCAATGCGGTGGCTGTTGCAGGGTTTTTGAATGCTACATTAGTAATTCCACGTCTGGAATATCATAATGTCTGGCAGGATTCCAGGTGTGTGACAGTGGCATTCTTTTGGATGGTGCTATAATAGTACTGCTATTTATCCAAATTTATTTTCATGAGCTATATTAATGTGGTCCAGATTTTGTTGAAAACTAAATACAATCTTGTTACTAGGCATTACGAGATCAAATTTGATCCTCAACTAAATACTATATGATGTCATGTAGAAATAACAATTGCAAATGGAGTGCTTTCAAGCTTACTACACATTTCATTACCCTAATGCCATTAAATGGCTCCCAACAAGGGTGGATTTGGGAGTTCGGGGGACGGATATACGCAGCCTTACCCTTGATAATGATAAAACTAACAAAGAGATTGTTTTTCTGATTAACCATGTGCAACTTCACATAAATAAGAAGTGCACATGATTTACAAGCTTCATTAAAATCACTACTTACTGGTTCTTAATTGCGATTTAAATAGAATGCATGCCTACATTAAAGTAACTGTGATCTATTTTTTTATGCTGCTCATTCCAATAAGAGTTCGTCACGGACTTATGTACGTCAATTCTTTCAGTCATTTTGATGATATATATGACGAGCAACATTTTATAGACACCCTTAGTGGTGTCGTGAGGGTCACACGGGAAATACCATCAAATACAATGGAACAATTTCATTACAATATCAGCAATGTACCAATTATCCAAGTCCCTGCTTGGTCTCCGATCAGTTACTACCTCGAAGAAGTTTATCCCATCCTACGCAATCAAGGGTATGTTTATTTTCTGTTTCTGATATCTTCTCAAGTTCTAAGATATGAGCTATAATTTACGAGGAGGCAAGCTTATGAAATGAAAAAAAGGAATGTGAACTAATCTTTCTGTGCCAAATTATGTTACCTCACTCCCTTTTAAGTTTTTATGACAAATGAGAAGACTAATCTATCGGCCCATTATAAAAGAGCAGCGGAACAGCTATGAGTAAAGTTTTGGCATCAGCATGTGGAAATTTTATGTTGTTCTGATAGATGAGATAATCTGTATGCTTGCAGTTGTTTTTCTAATTACTGCCATGTCGACCAGGCTTGTTCGCATAGCTCCTTTCGCCAACAGACTGTCAATGTACGTTCCTCCAGACATTCAGTATTTAAGATGTCTCGCAAATTACAAATCCTTAAAATTTGCTTCACCTATATCAACACTTGCGAAGAAGCTAATCAAGAGAATGATGGAGAAGAGTCCAAGAACCGGTGGTGAATATGTCTCAGTCCACCTGCGTTTTGAGGAGGTATGTATGATTTGTTTCAAAGTCCTCTTGGACATGGACCTGTTCTACCAGATTCTAAATTTTTAAAACGCAACTTAATGTTTGTGGCCAATTATTTGTGTCTGACTGGGAACACAGGATATGGTTGCATTCTCATGCTGCATATATGATGGGGGAAAGAAAGAACGATTTGAAATGGACTATGTCCGTGAGAAAGGATGGAAGGGAAAATTTAGACGCAGGGGCACAACAATCAATCCTGGCCTCAATCGAGTCGGTGGAAAATGTCCTATGACCCCTGTGGAGGTATGTTAATTCTTCCACTCTGGTTATTTGGGACTCCGAAGATTGATTTGACACAATTTGTAGATAGCCTTTAAAAGAAACACATATTGCTATAGATCTTTCTTTTTCTTCAGATGTCTGGTTCAAATAGTATATATATTAGAAAAGCTCAATTTGTTCTTTGCATCTCTAAAATATCATTTCCCTACCTTTTCCTCCTATATCGTTTCTTGTCAGCATAGGTTGGAATGCTGCTAAGGGGAATGGGATTTGGCAATGATACAATGATCTATTTGGCATCAGGGAAGCTATATCAGGAAGAGAGATATTTAGCTCCCCTATTAGAGATGTTTCCACTTCTATATACCAAGGAGTCACTTGCAACCCCAGAAGAGCTTGCTTATTTTAAGGTGATTGTTGTTACTTTTCTATCTCGATAAATGAGCTATCGGCCCATTTTGTAATCATTACTAAATGTTGGAAATGTTAATGAAAAGTAAGTGTAATATTGTTAAGAATATCTGTTAACAAGTTTAATGGTTATGTTTATTCATCTTCAACAAAATCATTTTTTTGAAAAAATTCATTCCAATGCATTACCATTTGAAAATTTGGTATTAGGTGTTAATGGAAAATTGTAAAGGAAAACCTTTTTTATGATCAAACATTTATTATCAAGAGAATGACGTGATAAATATCACGAAAATTTACACTACAAATCATTCTCATTTCCATTATTTGTACAATTATCAAACCGGCCTTATGAGTACTCCAAAACTTTATTTTTTAAATTGTGATCTGCTCCATATTCAACTATTATTTAGGTATTTAACACCTGAAGAATTTAGTTGCACCTTTCGTTCACTAGCGCTAATTGTAATCAGTAGGACTTTACATGTGACAGGGTTATTCGTCCAGATTGGCTGCTTTGGACTATGTAGTATGCTTGTTCAGTGACGTTTTCTTGACAACTCAAGGTGGAAACTTTCCGCATTTTCTCATGGGTCATCGCAGATACCTTTATGGTGGACATGCAAAAACTATCAAACCCGATAAACAAAAACTTGCTCTTCTTTTCCACAACACGAGCATCAGGTAATTATTCATTATCTCTTGAGCAATTGATCTCCATGATATGCTTATCCTGTAATTTGAGAATATAGATTTCTTAAATATCTGAAAGACTTGAAATGTGTGGTGGACACTTGGGGATCATAAGATAACTAATTGGCCTATAAATGCTGCAACTCCCTTTAACTCCAAAATTTTATCTTGGCAAACTACTATTGGCATAATCATCACGAACATTTTTGCAGTTGGGAAGAGATAAAGGATCAGGTGAAAGTGATGCTCGTGGAAAGCAATCGTGAAGGGCTAATGATGCCACGAATTAAAAAATCTAGTAGGCACAACTCAATTTACAAATACCCATTTCCACAGTGTAGATGTCTCCAAGAGGCTCAAAATCTTACTGTAAATCTAGCCAATGTGGATGATCTGTTGGATGATAAGGTTAAGCTCATCATTTGATGCCAGTATTCTTGCTTTATACAAGTGTGCAATGCATTGTTGCATTCAATTAGAACATGCCTTCATGATTTAAACATGGATCCGTGATTAAATGTAAACAACTAGACCAGGCAATCTCCAAAAAATGGGGTCATGCATAGGTAGGCTGTAGGTGTTAGTGATTATCCTGTCGTCATGGTGCAACAAAGAGCGTTTGTGTACCCGAACTCACTTGGACAAAGTGAATAGTTTGCCGAAAAGCTGTGGTGCAGATGGGTGAACTGAATATTCATTTTATAGTGATGGATTAGTTGTCGATTGACATTAGACGTTGGTGAATAAAGCTTTTCCATGAGAGGAGGAGCACTTGAAGCTTTATTATTCTTTTATTCATGGTAGATGATTCGCAGGATCGCTATGGGCAAACACCTAATGCTAACGCTACTGTCCATTATGCAGTAATAGCTGGGATACATGTGTTTTGTGCAAATTTTGCGGTGGCCTATTGTTTTGAGCACCTTGTATTTTAATTTGTTATTAATGAATCCTTTTCTTTACTTATTAATTAATATATATTCTTTCGTTGATGTTCTCATGTAAAATGTCACGTAGATTTAGAAATTAAAAAAGTTGAATCTTTTAGATGGTAAAAAAATTATTAAAATGGATGAAAAATAGAGATCATAAAAATTAAAAACAATCATGCAATTTACTCCTTTCGTTTTTATATGTTTTTAAATACAATTTACGAATGTTAGTGTCAAACTTTGATTACGATTTCTCATCAGTGTATAAGAAAAAACATATTTATGTGGGATCTCGTTAGATTCGTCACAATAAATACTTTATAAATATCAATTTTTTAAAAGTTTTTAAATACTCACAATTAAAAGGTATAGCTGTTCTTGGCCGAGACCGTCTAAAATTGAGACTAAGAGTGAGCTGGCCCAATTCGCGTGTGTATCTTCCTCATATGCTTTTTCTATTTTATTTTTTTTTATTTTCTGGGCATTTTTCAATTTTAATCTTAAATGTATCAATTTTGACATTAAAGGGTATTAATTGCGACTTAAAGTAAACTTTAAACATATCAAATAACATAAAAATTTCAATTTTGACCTATTTATGATCAATTTTAACGTTAACCTGATTAATTTCTACCTAAATGTGGTTCTGTTACACAATTTGAGAACGAAGTCAATAAAATGATACTTTTATTATTTTATCATTCTATTTAAAGGGTGTTAGTGTCATAAAAGCTTAAAAAGGTTAAAAAAATGCAACTTAGCACGTAATTTTAAGAATATACCTTTTTTTTCTTTTCTCACCAGAACTAAACACTACTATATACTAATTAGGGTTGTATGCCAAGTTTAATGCAAAACAATTAAATTTGAACTACTTAAAGGGTGTTAATGTCATAAAAGCTTAAAAAATCTTAAAAACGCAACTTGGCGCGTAATTTCAAGCACATGCCTTTTTTTTCAATTCTTATAATTTCAAAAAAATAATATATACTAATAAGTATTGTGTACCAAGTTCCTTGCCAAACTAATCAAGTTTGAACTACTTAATGGGTGTTAGTGCCATAAAAGCTTAAAAAGCCTAAAAATGCAACTTAGCACGTAATTTCAAGCATATGCCTTTTTTTAATTCTAATCATTTCATAACAACAATATATACTAATTAGTGTTTTGTGCCAAGTTTCATCCTAAACAAATCATGTTTGAACTAATTAAAGTGAGTATGTGCCAATAAAGCTCTAAAAGACTTTAAAACGCAACTTGGCACGCAATTTCAAGCACATGTATATATTTTTTCAAATCAAACCATTTCTAAACAATATAATAAACTATTGAGTGTTGTGTGCCAAGTTTCATTCAAACAAATCAAGTTTGAACTAGTTAAAGAGTGTTAGTGTCATAAAGCTTAAAAAGGGTAAATAATGCAACTTAGTACGTAATTTCAAGCATGTCTATTTTTTAATTCTTACCATATCTAAACAGTAAACACTAATATATACTCCCTCCTATTCATCTTAATAGTCCCATTTGACCGGGCACATTTGCCAATGCAATAATTTCATCGTTAATATCTCTAATTGTGTATAATTAAAAATTGTAAAAAGTTAATATTAATGATCTTTGCATTAGAATGAATCAAACAAGACATCACTTGACAATATTATAACTTGTAGATTAAGAATAAAATACAAATTAAGAGTGCTTGATGAATAGTGTCAAAAGTCAAATGGGACTAATACCTTGAATAGGAGGGAGTACTAATTAAGGTTGTGTGCCAAGTTTCATGCAAAACAATCAAGTTTGTACTACTTAAAGGGTGTTTATGTCATAAAAGCTTTAAAAAACCTTAAAAACGCAACTTGGCACGTAATTTCAAACATATGCCTATTTTTTTCAATTCTTATAATTTGAAAACAATAATTTATGCAAATTAGTGTTGTGTATCAAGCTTCATGCCAAACAAATCAAGTTTGAACTATTTAAAGGTTGTTAGTGCCACAAAAAGTTAAAAAGGCTACAAAACGTAAATTGGCACGTAATTTCAAGCCGATACGTATTTTTTTCAATTCTTATTATTTGCAAAAAAATAATATATACTAATAAGTGTTGTGTACTAAGTTTCATGCCAAACAAATCAAGTTTGATCTACTTAAAGGGTATTAGTGCCATAAAAGCTTAACAAAACTAAAAAACGCAGTGTAGCACGTAATTTCAAGCATATGCCCTTTTTTTAAACTCTAACCATTTAAAAACAAAAATATATACTAATTAAGGCATGTTCTCTTCATATGGTCTGATTAAATCTGATCTGAATTTTCTTAGGTCTGATCTTATCTGATCTGATCTTATTTGGTTTGATAATATTATTATTATTATTATTATTATTATTATTATTATTATTATTATTATTATTATTATTATTATTATTATTATTATAATATTAGGTGTTATTATTATTATATCATTACAGCAGTTCATCAATTTTTTGAGAATGGAAAAAGGCTAAAGAGTTGGAATATTGCGGCAATTACATAGATTCCAAAGGTGAATAGCCCTGTTTCCCCAGGTGATTTTAGACCGATTTCCTGTTGTCATGTATTGTATAAGTGCATCTCTAAGCTGATTTGCTCTGGACTCAAGCTTGTACTAGAGTTTTTGATTGATCAAGCGCATGGAGCTTTTGTAGCAGGTCCTAGTATTATGCATAACATTCTCCTTTGTCAAGATATAATTAAACATTATTCTAGGCAAGGTTGTGCTCCTAATTATCTCATGAAAATTGACTTGTGCAAGGCTTATGACACGATGAATTGGCAATTTGTCAAGGAGATGCTCGTGGCCCTTAATTTTTCTCATAAATTCATCAACATTGTTATGCCTTGTATTATGTCTACGAGTTATAATGATCAATGGGTCTCCTACTAACATATTTGCAGCAAAACGCGGTTTGAGACAAGGTGATCCCCTTTCACCCTTGTTATTTGTTATAGGGATGGAGTATCTGTCTAGAATCTTGAAGAGCATTGTTGGCACCTTTGGTTTTCATCCACGCTGCAAGTCCATCATCCTTACCCACCTTTGCTTTGCGGATGATTTGATGATTTTCTGCAAAGGTGATTTATCTTCCGTTCGGGTTATTTGTGATTGTATCAAGGTTTTCTCCAAGACTTCATGGCTTCATGCTAACACCAGAAAATCGGCAATTTACCTGACTTGGATTGATTCAGGCCTTATAGGAGGATATTGGAGATATCTCTCAATTTGCTCTTGGCACACTCCCATTCAGATATCTTGGTGTTCCCTTCTCCTCTAAACGCCTTACTATTGCAGAATGTGAACAGTTGGCTAATAAGATGACAAAGTGCATTAGCACTTGGCAATGTAAACATCTCTCTTATACGGCGAGACTGCAACTCATCAACTCAGTATTGATTGGGATTACTTCTTACTAGTGCCAAATTTTCATTCTCCCGAAAAGAGTTATTAATATTGTTAACTCCATTTGTCGATCTTTTCTATGGTTTGGAGTTGCTCATTCATCTAAACCTGGGAACTTTAATTGGAAATCAGTTTGCACTCCCCAAAAGGTGGGTGGCCTTGGTATTCGCAATATCCAACTGTGGAATCAGGCTGTGGTGGGCAAAATAACTTGGCACATTCACATGCTGAGGGAAACAATATGGGTTCAATGGGTCCATGGTGTGTATACTAAATTGCGTAGTGGGAGATCTTCAATGCTCCAGTTACAGCTTGTTGGACCATCAAAAAGCTTTGTCAGGTAACAACTCTTTTGAGGTCGTGGATATTCAAAGATGAATACTCCATTAAAGAGGTATATAATTCTTTTTTTGGGAGTAGTCCAAAGGTGCCTTGGAGAGATCTAGTTTTGAATAGGCTATCCATACCGAAAACTAGATTCATATGTTGGTTAGCTGCCACTCAGGGATTGAAAACAAAGGATAATCTTAAACGTCTTGGAGTGGTAGATGATGACCTATGCCCTTTATGTGGCCTCTGTTCTGAAACTCATGCTCATCTCTTTTATGAATGTCCATTTAGTCAGTTGTGTGTGGCACGAGTTAAGGATTGGTCAGGTATTGTTTTCAAGCCCTTTGGTCGTATGCATTTCCGGAAATGTGGTATATCCCATATAAAGCAACGGGAGATGATTGCGGTGTATGCTTCCTTTATATACCATATTTGGGAGTGCCGGAATGAGCCAATTTGGAATCATTGTGTGCGGTCCCGTCGATCTATTGTTGACTTGGTCAAGGCGGAGGTATCCCAACGATGCTATGTTCTAAACTTTGATCCTGTACAGGAGACTTGATATTTGGCTCTACTTGGGTCTGGTCATGTGGGATAAGATTTTATATTGTTCTATCATGTGTTGTTTGTATTGCTTGCTTGTGTTCTCAACTGGGTCATTGATTCTGCCTCCTAAGTTCTTTTAGTTGGCATTCTGTTGGTGTGCTCTTGTGGAGGCTTTTGAGGATTCCTATTTCTGCTTACAGGGTCTTCTACTGTGCTCATTACTTTCTGTCTTGCTATTGTGATGTACTGATTTTGGTTCTTTGATGGATGCTGTATGTGGTATTGGAAAGTTTATGGTGGCTGATTTTGTGTTTTGATGTTGCTGCTGTGCTTATTGGTTTGGAGGGCTATTGCCTACTGTTCTATGTAGCTAATGCTAGGGTAGCTGCTAGGCAATTAACCTAGTGGTTGTTATGTGCTGGTCCAAAGAGTGGCTTGTTATTGTTGCTGCTCTATGCTGGTTTGAGAGTTGTGGTTAATGCTCGAGATCCTGTTGCGATAGTGATGCTGATTTCATGGTTCTTTCAGTATTGTTGATGCTGCTCGTTTGTGTTGCCTGCTTGGTCTATTTGCTACTGGCTGATATGCTCACTCTTCTACTTCATGACTGTCCAAGTAGCTTTCCGTGCGTTGTTGTTTTGCTTGCTGGTGTAGTCTGATGTTGCTGCTTTTGGTTCAAGAGGGGGTATGCTGTCGTGTTGCTATGCTCATTAGTGTGCTTAGTTATGCTTTGGAGCTGCTGGTTTTGAATGCTGCATACTGGTCTCCTAGCTGCTTGTGGGCTGATTTACTGTTTTGCCTGGACTGCCTATTGCACATTTGGCAGTAGATGATGATAATGATTGTGCTGGCTATGGATGATGATGCTAGCTATAGTAATGATTTTGCGCTTGCTGCTGAGTTTCAAGGATCCTTTATTACTTTTGTTGTGCTGTTTCGCATTGATATTGATAGAAATTGCTCGATTTGTTTGTACAGTTTATATAATTCATGTATAGCTTGACTTTTTTGCTGACTTTTGCTATCAGCTGGTTTTGGCCTCTTTCTCCTCGTGTGCACATGAACAGTGGGATGAGGAAACCCTTCATAGAAGGTGGGCCTCGTTTCCACACTGATGCAAATAAGGTAGATTGAGTTTTCTTGCCTTGATGTACTTTGGTTTTTTCTGGTGAATGAAAAAGTTTTTTTTTATTTGCCAAAAAAATAATAATAATAATAATAATAATAATAATAATAATGATAATAATAATAATAATAATAATAATAATAATAATAATAATAATAATAATAATAATAATAATAATAATAATAATAATGTGAGCTTCACCTTAAAAAGGGTTTCTAAAACCATTGAGCTTATGGCGGGGGTTAGCAAACTCCATGATCCACAATGTGAGCTTCTCCTTCTTCACAACTGTGCGGGGGTTGGGAGGCTTTTTTAAGCGCTCAAGACGTGTCCCCCAGGTTCGTTTTCGGAAGCACAACTTCTATTTTATCTTGCTCTGCGCTCTTCCTTAGAGAAGATTGTTACGGCCTCAGGACCAGGTTTTGGAGATTGGTAGTGGCGGCTAGCCACCCTCCCCATCAAAATGGGTGGCCTTGTCATTTACTCGGAAGCTGACGTTATTAACTATGCTTTCCTTGCTTCTCGTCTTCAAACTGATTGGCTTCAATCTAAGATCTTGGCTAACAATGATATCTCCTCTCCTGGTCCGGCTTTTGAACGGGCTCTTGCTCTCTTTCGGGTTCTTTGTGGCTCCAACGCCTTTTCTCTCAACGATGAGCCCGCTGCCCCCCATATGATGAAAAAGATGGCAGGCGCTTACTTTAGTGTTGTTGAGAAGAGTCTTGCGTCTAGTTACATGCTCACCCCAAGACAAGTTGCCATTCTTAGCTCTACTCGTGAACCACATGCACAAGATTTTCTGCTGACAATTCCTATTAAAGGTTTGGGACAGAAGATGAACCATCGCCAGTTCCGATCTGTTTTATGCTATCGGCTCACCATCCCCTTGTTCTCAGAAGGTAGTTTATGCCTAAGCTGCAAAACCCCAAAATGGACAAATTGGGCGACCAAACTGTACATTGTTCCAGTGAAAATAGTGTGAAGTTTCGTCACAATTTAGTTCGGGACATGCTAGTGGATATCTGTTGCAAAGCTGGGATTTCGGTTCGAAAAGAGGCACCCGTGGGGTTTTCATCGGAGCCAGGGAAAGTTCTTAGACCAGTAGACCTGCTCCTGTTTAACTGGCTTCATGGCAAAGATGCTTGCGTGGATGTAACAGGATGCTCGCCCTTCGCTGGCATAGGAGTCCCCTCATGGGCCCCCGGTGCCTCTTTAGCCAATGCGGCAGAAAGAAAAAGGAAGAAATACACTGCTAAGTGTGAGGAGAATGGCTACAAATTCATCGTTTTTGCTTTCTCCATTTTCGGGGAGTTAGGCGAGGACGCGCTCGTTATGTTATCACGGATTGCATCTTTTTCTTCGAGTAACTCAAGCACCACCAAGTCCAGGACATACATTTATCATAGAATAACTGTTTGTATTCAAAAAGGTGTGGGCGCTCAGCTTGTTGCTCGGCTCCCTACCAACTTCATGTAATAGTTCGATTTTATGATATTGAATGCAATTTTATAATAAAATAATAATAATAATAATAATAATATTAACAATAATATCTGATCTGATTTGATCTGGTCTGATCTGATTTGATCTGGTCTGATCTGATTTAGTTTGAACTGAACTTTTCAGATCTGATCTGAATTGATCTGGTCTGGTCTGATATGAACTGATATAATCTGATTCAAATAAGAATAAGTAATAAGTTCAAAAAATTAGTTGAAGAGATCAGGTTCTTAGTGTTATGTGCCAAGTATCATCCTAAATAAATCAAGTTTAAACAACTTAAAGAAGGTAAGTGCCAATAAAGCTTAAGAACGCTTCAAAACGCAACTTAGCACGTAATTTCAAG